>JACVBY030000663.1:545938-990520 GCA_017589505.3 Metroxylon sagu
GCGATGGATCCCACATTTGATCGGCATCCCATACCAAAAAGTATGGGATTGCCATACCAGCCGCACCCCCTGGGTTTCCCAATCCTGCAAGAGTGCCATGCCAATCCAATCCCACACGGGCTGCCAAACACGTCCGTAATCCCTTCAGACTCATCTCTGTCGGGGCAGTTCTCCATGGGAATTAGGTTTCCCCATCCCATTGCCATCTCTAGTATGGGTCTCATTATCAATTTTGTGGACCTTGTAAGAAAATAGTACAAATCAAGATATATGCATATTCTTAATGCTGCCTCAATTGATGGCCCATAGTGTCCCTATTTAGGGCCAGGTTGTGTAGGCATCTCCCATATGCAGCCTGGTGAGGCTTTTGTAATCCTTTGAAGTTGATTAAATTCTAGGCAGGGAAGATCAGAGTATCATGTGAGCAGATAGCCATGTCACAACCTTTTCATATCTGGTTGTATTGTATCTTATGTGATGAATATATCCTTTTGTTAGAGACAGTTGAGCAGATCTTTTAATCTGTTTTTGCTATAGATTATCAGATTAGTAAACCAAAATCTTTCTATTTGTTATATAATTTTGCTATTATTTTGTGAAGCCTATCCCCAATGCGGAGGATTGGACTTCTTTGTTTGGTAGTGTGCCACACTTCAAGTCTTAGGAAAAAAGGGGATTTATGTCCAAATTTTACTTCTATTTGGCCAAATTAAGATTTTGGTCAGAAATGTATGCATGTACTTTGCTGCTTCCATACATGTTGCTTGTTTTAATGATAGCTGCATATCCTTTGCATTTGTATCAAAATTCTCTGCTTTAAATATCACTCTACAAAATATGGATATTACTAAATGAGGACAATATAATCCTTTTGAGATTTTAACTTAGTCATCATCTCTGGAAAAATGGATATTCCAAAAATTAATATCTCTGAGTTTGTTTTCTCAGGAGATGCTCCATCTATATGGAAAATTGAGAAGCTAAGAGCAAATTCTGTAAAACAGCAAACTCTTGCAAGTGGGTTTTCATGTGCTAAGGTAATAATTCTTATCTAATGGCAGACCCTTTGTAGTTGTGGTAACCAACATATATTGTAATCTCTTTCCCTTTAGTTTGGTTAACATGTTCATTTAATTACTAAATTCTCTTTGATCGGAACAGGCTGGGTACCCCTGTAGCAGCCCTAGGTACCGATACACCTTTTAACTTATTGCCAACTGGGATTGTGTTGGGTCTGGTTGCTGACATTTATCTGCTAAAATTTAGAAAGAGGATTCAAAGTTGGCAGCCTGCAATATAAAGGACACCTGTCACCAACTGGAGCTTTCCTACCCTATAACGAGTGCAATGCACTCGGGGTAACATCATCATGATGCTAGTGGGGTGGCATCTAAACCTCACCCCTATTTGTTAGCCTGTATTTTTCTTTAAATCAATCCATTCTTGTAGGGTAAGCAATTGCATGCCTCTAGTTCTTTTTTATGACATATACATCAGTTTCTCAGCATATAAACAACCTTTTAATGAAATTATTCTTTCCTAGTTTGGCAACTAATTCTCACATCAAAGGACATTATCATGGTGAGTCCAATAGCCATCCCAAATCCATGACCATTCTAGGCATCCCAACTTCAAAGTATTCCAAGTACTGCTTTTTGTCCTTGCCAATGTCAGGTTTTCACCAAGCTCAAACAAAATTTCTACTTTAACATTTCCAGAAATTGTGGATGTATTGCGAAGTTTTGCATTTCTCCCTATCATGCCCCATCAACTTGTGTTTCTAGATTCAACGAATGTAGCATTAGCCATATAGTTTATGGTAAACTATTCCAAACAAGTACCAGGGCATAGTTATCTCTGATTATGTAGCTTAATCACTAAACAAGCTAGCGTTATATAGATTAATTTTAAAATTATCGTTTTCATAGATTTTTAAAAATGTTGCACTATGTTAGTCCGCTATATTGCAACATTTTCTTTGTTTCTGCTTGTTGACTTGTTGTTTTCAGGGATTTCTACTTGAACGTAATCCTGAGAGTGCTGCTGCCACTATTCATCTTCTCTACCAGGTTGGACCATTTCAGACTTTATTTTTGATATGGGATAGATTACTTACAGGAACCTTGAAGTAAGATATGAATTTTATGAGGGAGAATGGTTTCATACAGCCTTTTTTTTTTTGTTGAGCCATACGGTCTATTGCAACATTTATGCTTATTGTAGCATTAGAATTTGCCTCAAGAAAAATTACATTGATACCAATATGACATTCTTAATAGAATTATCCAAAACAAGATTTCTCATAAAAGTTCTGTTTGGTCCTGATCAGTATTGGATATTCCTATAAATCTAAAACTATGACCGGGTCCAGGTTAATATTAGAAGGTTAATAAGCCCTAGACTTGTGTAGTTTATAACTTAAAAACAAAAGGAAAATCTTTCATGATTCATACTTTTATATTTAGAAGTCATTTACTGAATAGAGTGGGTTCAGGAAATGGTTTACAATTTGGAAACCATCTTGTCTACTTATTTTTTGAGTCTAATCCTGCTATTTGCATTTCTTATGTACCTATCCTTTTTTTTTTAAAAAAAAAAAAAAGTGCAACTGATGTGTTACTGGATATATACCACAGAATCTGTCTGAGAAGAAGAAGTCATGCATCCCAGAGGAGCTACAAAAGCTGATTAGCGAATGGCCACTGGAGATGATAAAGACACAGAAGAAAGAAGACAAGAAGGTAATTCCAAATGGTTTGTGTATCATAATAATTATGCCATGTTCACAAAGGATCCTTTTCATTCTCAAGCTCTGCTGTATGTCCTGTTTATATGGCGTATTATTGTTAGTTTTGAATAAGTAATCTGTTAACATTCCCATGCTACCTTTCATTATTATTTATGCCTCTGCTTCTGGAAAAACTGCCCACTGGTGACTTGTGACAGCATTTAAATTTTCTCCTCCTCTCTCTTCCCTTAATAACTGTTGCACCACTTTCTACATGCTCTGGCCAGGCATTAGCTGAATCATTGAAAAGAGACATCGCAGCAATGGTCACTTCTTTGCTAAACATGGGGTTCGATGTTAAGGTGGATCTGGAAAGGCTCAATCAACAAGAAATCTGATGGCAGAGTTTTGCAAACCTGGATGAAAATTGTTGTGCAAGCATCAATATAAGAAGCTGAAGCCATGGAGGGATAGCTACAAGGTTTTACGAATTTATTATCAAATTTTGAGAAACAGGAGTCTGAAGATATGTACTTCCTTTGCACAAAAAATCCAAGCTTTATGAGATGATAATCCATCCAGATTTTCTCGTTATAAAATGTATGGTGCCATGATTTTGATTAGATTTAGCAGTAGTCTGTCATTCCAATACTGTAACATTTGAAATTTGTGGATAAACAAGTAATTTAATGGAAAACAATTGACAAGAACTTGTGATTTTTGAAACTGAATTTGATCATGGCATTTGCGTTCCAATATTGTAGCCACTGGGATGCTTGCTGCTTGAATTTAGCCTGGTATTTCGTGGTTCCAGGTGACAGTAGCATATGGATGGGTTCATTAAAGGCTGTGACGTGCGGTGAATGGGCAAAATGATAAGGTGCAACAGAACCAGAATTCCTGCATTCTTGGTCCCATGTGACTTGCAGTGAGCTCCTTATTTCATGGCTCAGTTTGGAGCACTATTCTTATTATTTGACCAGTATGTTTGTTCTACCTTGGTGTGAACCGAACAGGGCCTTGATACAGTCATTGAGTGCTATTATTATTACTACTATTACTAGATAAAGCGTATTTTTAACTCTTAAACTTTGAGGTATATTTTACTTTGATTATTGAAGCATAAAAATTTTTAAGATATTCTTGAGCTATGATTTTTTTTGGTTTGCTTAGGTCTCTACCGTTAAAAAAAAATTTAACGTCGTCTTATTCTGCTGAGGTGGTAAGCTTGCATAGTGAAAAAGAGATGCTTGCATGGTTGAGATTTTACGTAGCATTCCACTATTATTTAAACTTCCATATAAGCATTGTGTGATTTCATTAGATGGATAAGGTTGGGGATGGGGATGGCTTTGGTGGAGGAGATTTGAGTTCGGTTCCAATGAGAGATGATCTTTCGTTATCGGACAAGGAGCAGTTCTTCGGGAAGGATGGCCATTATGACGACTTCCACAATGACATCAACGTCAAGGAGGGATTCCACCAAACCTTTCACCAGAGTTAACGAGCATGGAGGGTTACAGTATAAGGAGAAAGCAACCACCGCCGGCCACTTCAGCCCCTTGTTTAAGCAGTAGAGCCTCGTAGATACGGTGGTTTTCAAGGTGGGTCCAATGGGAGGCTATGAGGCGACGACAACAATGGTAGTACCTTCTCTGTGATGGCAATCAATGGGAGTCGAGCCGATCTTGGGCAGGCTTTGGTAAGCCTAGCCCATGATCCAAAAATACCACATTTTGCAACCTTTTATCTTGGTTGAGATAAACCAATATCTTATTTGTTATGTGTGACTTCATATCAAAGCGAAATACCGCTCATGATCCGTATACCATTGTCTTACAGTCAAATTTATTGCAGCTATATACTTTTCTCTCTTCTTTCTTTCTTTTTTTTATTTTTTATTTTTTATTTTATTTTATTTTTTTTTAAAAGCATAAGAATGCAGCTCATGGCTCCATGCAGATAAAAATTAAGCTTAGGCATGAGAGTGCAGCTCATAACTCTACACAGGTCAAAATTAAGCTTGGATAGATATTAGAGTGCAGCTCATAACAAAATTTTCTTATTCTTAGGAATTAAATAAAAAAATTATCAAAATTAATTGTACATAATGAAATTCCTTTTACTTTTGCTAAAAATCTGCATTTTAAAAATACATAAAAACTGTTGTAAATCCTGTATTTAAAAAGTTTCTTGAAATACTGTTAAATTTGATTGTTTTAAGTAAGTTTTTGAATATAAAAATATGATTTTGTATTTTAAAAATTTTAATGGTAAAATAGTGTTTATGTTTGATATTTGGACCAGCGCTTTTAAGTTATCTTATATTTGTATTATCATACATTTTATTGATCGCAATTGGGTAATACAAAAAAGAATTCTTAGTTTTAAATTAACTGAACATTCATACGATACCTTCAACATCTTTTATTATATTATGGTACATAATATCATATACATAATATTTTTAATTAATTTAGATAATACTTTTAGTAATAATGTTGCTGTTGAGTTACTCATACAACACTTGCATCTAATTTGATTATGAAATACTTCATATAAGATGTGCAATCACATCATAACTTTAATGATTTGAGATGGTTTAAATGTTATTGAATTATATGCAAGTCGAGTTAAAGACAATCTTCAAGAGTTAAAAAATAGGAATTTAAAACTTAGTGTATTGCCCATAGTAAAAAATATAAATAATTCTTATTAGAGATAGAATATAGATAGAATTCTACATATTTAATGTTACAGTCATATTTTGAATATAAAGAAATTATTACTAGTTTTATAATATTTCCTTCTTCGATAAATTAATATTAGAATATCATTGAAATAATTTTGGTATTATTATATAATTTTTATAATATTTTTATAAAGCTACTAATATTTTATCTTGTACTTATTATCCTATCTCTCTCCTAGTTTTGTAATAAATCCATCATATTATCAAAAGTTTTTCAAAATATATGAATGATGAAGGTTTTGAAAATATAATTGCACCAATGGAAATAAAATTTAATAAATATTACAAAAAAATTTTATATTTTTATTGTTTAACTTTAGTTATGAATCTTAAAATTAAATTAGATGGTTTATATATAATATTAGAAGAAATTTATAAAAACATGATGTATGAAGTTAATAAAATTAGATTTAAAGATAGAATTAGTAATTTATTAAAAAATATGTTTATAATATATGATCAAATATGAGGACTGACCTTAGATAGTAATAGTGGGGGCAATGGTATCAATCAAATATGGAATATTATAATTAGAAAAAAAAATCAAGAATTTTTTTTTATTTAACTAATAATTTCATAAAATTTAGATATAGATAATTTTGATATTTTGACCTAATAACAAGCATAAGAGAATAATTATTCAGTGCTTGCTGATATGGCTCATGATCTATTAACCCCTTCGATATCGAAAATAGCATTGAAATATGCTTTTTAACACAGGAGGATACGTACTTGATGACAGAAGGAGCCAATTGAAGCTTGAGACGATGAGACTGGTACAATTTAAAAAATAAAATACAAGATTAGAAGAATAATAAAAATGAAGAGTGCCATCTGAATGAATAAAAAAGTAGAAGATCAAAGACATATGGTGTAACCTGTTATAGTCCTAATGGCTAAATGAGAGGAATGAGGTTGCGCCAACAGCAAGCTCTTAAAAAAAGATAAGTATATCTATTTTTTGTTTATTTAGTTTTTCTAAAATTAGTTTTAAAATCAAAACAATAGTGACAATAAACTATTTATCCATCCACTAATAAAGATATATTTTATATTTTATTTTATTTTTATAAGATCAGCTGCCTGTTGTTGATCTTAAAATAATATTTTTAAAAGAAATTAGACAGGCTGATATGCTGATCGGTATAATGCGTCGGATGTGGGCTGCGTCGAATCTCATCCCCGAATCTGACAGATCGTGCTGGCATGGCCTGCCATTGGAATCGTTGTCGGATTAGTATGGTACATCAATCGGTCGATGAGCCATCTTCTGCAGTGGATCGGGCTGGCAGTTTGACACCTCCATCCGATTTCTCTTCATTCCATTATCGCAGTAAGGCTACGACGACGTACGTAGCCTTTGGCTCCACCAGCTCTCTATTTTCTTTGAAAATCTCTCTTCTACTTTAAGATCCTATTGGACTTAGGCTTCCAAAATGAGGATCACATATCCAGAATCCTGACCATCCTGACCATTAGATATCGTTTGCTATCTTTAAAATATCTACACTCTTCAAAATACTTCCACAACAAAAAATCACATGATTTAATAATTTATAATTTAATAATTTTTATTTCATGCATCAGAGGCCTAAAAAACATGTATTAATTTTTAAACCATAATTTTTGGCCTGAATATTTAAAAATTTGAATGATAAAAACCTTACATAGCTGATCTGAATGATTCCCCCTAACTCATGGTTACAAAATAGATCAAATATATACACACAATTTTTGATCAAATATTTTGTTTCTTCTTTTTATTTTTTATTTTATTTTCCTTTTTGGCTAGTAAGTACCTGTACTTCATCGTGCAAGAGAGTGGGAGGAAAAGTTTTTCAAATACAGAAATGGATTCGACAAGAAGTATTTGACTTGAGTCCAACCTAACTCAATACGGGGAAATATACATTGTAATTAATTATGTTTCTTCGCCGGCCTGTGGCACCAGGTCCCAAAAAACAATAGAATATGAAAGACAGAAAACGGAAGAAAATAATGAACCAGATATATTCCCTCTCGCGACACTGAACAGGCTTCCCGGCCATCGAAGGGCTATTGGGTATTATCCTGATATAACAAGGGCACATTATAAGATAAATCTTTCCAAATTTCAACGAAATGTGTGGCTCTCACAAACCCCTTTTTTTTTTTTTTTTTTTTTTTTTTTTTTTTTTTTTTTGGGATGGAATTTGAGGATCATCTTTTCTGAAGAGGTTTTGACGAGCGAGACTGTTTCTTTCGCTTCGCATGGCCACCTTGAGCAGGCTCCACCAATGGACCAGACCAAGTCGAGATTGAGGCTTTCTGGTAGGGAAATACTGTGCTAAATGAAGCCTCTGAAGGATCAACAGTAGAATCCATGTAATGTGAAGAACCCAAGGGAAAGCCAAGGTCCCCATCCTGATGCGGAGGAGGAAATTTTTCACTCTTGCTCTTTGCATTCGCATGTGTGATTCGCCTCCGTCTCTGTTAGTATAGAAAAGAATTTAGTTGTCTGTTTTGAGAGTAATATAAACACTATTTCTATACACACCATCTTTATTTGCAACCACATCAATCAGACAAAACTAATATGTGAAGAGAGAGAGAGAGAGAGAGGGAAAAAAAAACAGTCACTAGGTAGCAGGTTTCACCACATCCTCTTCAGTTCCAGAAAGTTGATACCTTAGAAAGTTTAATGATGCTGAGTTGTTGTCAAGATTTTCCCAAACAAGGATATTGGCAAATTTAGCTAGGGTTGTAAATGGTGAAAGCAGAAAATACAGGGAATGGGGAAACGGTCAGCCAATGCAGCAGAGGGTTGATAGACAAGAAAAAAGAAATCAAGAAAGTAGTGGAAGCCCTTTTTTTTTCTCCCAAAAAAAAAAAAAGAAAAGAGAGGAATTTGCCTACCATCTATCCAAATTATTGCAATCGGAGAATGATCGGAAACAACAGAGAACACATCAAAAATGATTGATGAACAAAAAAGCTTATTTATAACTTTAAAAGGCAATTGCATAGGCACATCACAAAAAAACAGAGACATTTTTCAAAGGTAATCTGAACTGATGAAGTCTTGCAACTAGTACAACCAACAAAAACAGTATTTGCTATGGCTTAGAATTGTTCATTTTGTTCATTTCTTTAAGAAAAAATTAAAGTAGAATAAATCGAGTGATAATTGTATCTCCTGGCGTAAATTCAAAATATCTTTGTAAAACTTTGACAAGAGGAAAGCAGATCTAAAGCATCTATCAAATAACAATGTCAGCTGCAAATAAACACCCATCACTTTCAAGAATATTTATCTGGCACCATATTTTCATTGTTAAATTGTTTATTATTGCAATTGACTAACCATCCATTTGTAATTAAAGCCTAGTTAAGGTGGATTATTTTATTTAAGCAACAATTAAATATATCCACAAAGATATTGCAAACAGTTCTTACTAAATAGCAGAATTTTTTTTTTTTTATTGCTCACATTTCTATTTAAAATTTAACATAAAGAATGTGTTTGTGGGCGAGCGCACGTATGTGTGTGCTATAGACTAGGCTCTTCTCGAGAGGAGAGCATATCTAGTTCTCTAAGGTTGAAAATCAATAAATGCATACCAAAATCGAAGATCCATACTATTAATGATGACCTATACTGCTAGAAATATCAAAAGACCACAAATCACAAATTTTGATACTCTCTAACCCTAAGCATCAAGTGGGTACAAAGATATATGATTAAAATGATATGAGACTATGTTTTGCTACAATCTAAGTATTAAACTCTATTGATTTTCAATCTGTACATATTTCAACATATGCAAACTATGATCAATAAAGTAGATTCTCAATATAAAAAGCTCCAATTTAGTGGTATAATTCATGATCAATGGTGAGGCTCTTTGATTTGAATGCTCAAATATTTATTGTGGATCAGAGAGGAGTAGATACTCTCTCCTCACAAGAGAGTAGTCCATCTATCTCTCTACACACACACACACACACACACACACATATATATATATAGAGAGAGAGAGAGTACACATACTAAGTTGATTATTTAAAGGACTTGTGTATGACTCAATCATAGAAAGACTAAAGGGAAAAAAATTAGGTGATGGCAGCAGTCAATCTGACATACATCAAGGTTTGCTCGTAGTTCAGCATTTGCCTCAGGAGCTGGAACTGCCCTGGTTGATCGTTCACGTGTCCTTGTCTTCTTTGTTCCATCATTATTGGCTCTTCCACCAGCAGCTCTCAACCTACATTCATATATTCTGACTTAACAGCACCTTATGCACTTTATAATCCAAACACAACAACATGCAGTTTCAAGTTGCAGAGCCAAAAAAACACACTTTGAATGGGAAGTGAACCCAAGAGCATAAATTATATTTTCCAATTTAGTGATGTCACTACTTGAAGACAAATATCAAAGTGTCTTATGATTGACAAATGCATATAAATGAAAAAGCGGACTTAATAGGAACCAAATAAAAATAATCTAGATGACATGTGATCAAACTGTATAGTTAATTAATTTAGTTATAAGCATTCTCAAATTATAGCTAAATAATTATAATGACATAATATTTATTCACCAAGTACATGCCCATCTTAAAAGAAGTCAATATAAAGTATTATTTAACAACATCCATATCACATTTTATAACATATCATTAAAATGGTGAAAAAAAAAAGAAAAATCAGATTTTTCTTATTTCTGTAAATTGGAAATTTACACCCTCATTCCTCCTCTATAAAAGCCCTGAGACGCTCAGATAATCTATTGCCATCAGAAATTTAACAATCCAGTGGTCAGGGTAACATAGATAAATAAATTGGCTTTCATTGTTTGAACATGAAAGGTAGGTCAGATGATGGTGTTTGAGACTTTTGACATTCTTCTCATCTATTATGTGGTGCCACCAAAAAAGTTCAAAGTCATGTAATCAGATGGTTGGTTGTGTTATATATATATATATATATATAAAGAGAGAGAGAGAGAGGGGGGTAGACTTGGCTACATTCAAATATAGCACAGTTCACGAATCCCAAAAGATAAAAAGAAGAAAAAGGTGAAATGGCCCAAAAATCTATGTAGATCCAAAGGTGGGAAAGATTCGAATGTAGCCAAGTCCAGCTCTCTCTCTCTCTCTCTCTCTCTCTCTCTCTCTATATATATATATATATATATATATATATATATATATATATATCTTATCTAAATGCCAATGAGACTTTTTATTCACATCCATAAATGGAAAAAAATAATAATATGAGAATTCAATTAAAATTAACATTTGCCGCAATTGACGTCGTCACCAAAGGTAAGATGTAGCTTTGAGAATGCATGGGAATTTGGTTTATGTAATTGATCACCAAGATCATGTAAATTGCCCTGCTAAAATAAATATGCTGATGCTATCCATGCCATCGGAATCTGAAATTATCTAGATCTAGAAAATTTATGTTCCTCTTATACGTGGTTGTGTTTAACATGCCCATCTTGCAATTAGCTACTCCTAGGTAGTTAGTTAAATTACCTAAGCTTAAGTACATCCATGGTTGCCAACAACTATTAGTACAGTTGGCATCTCACCTCTAGGATTTGCCCTTCAGGAGGTCTAGGGTTCAAATCCTAAGGATTGCTATATATATATATAAGAGCACATCTATGGTTGGATAAAGTTGATGGAAATTCCAAGTATGTCAAGGAAATTGCGCTTGAAAGTAAGATAAATCACATTGAAGAGCCTCTACTCATGTCAGCTTCTGAATTAGATCATGGGCAGGATTGCTTGGAAGCCTTAAGATATTTTGCCATACTTTCCCAACTATGAATTTTGCTTCATTAAGAAATATTATTGCTCATCGAACAATTAAATGCTTAATCTGAAGCACAAATATTACTCTACTCACAAGCATGGAAATGAGATTGCTAGATATTTACACTAAGGGATAGATATCATAAATCAGCAGGTCTATTATAAATCCAACTTCCCTGAAGCCTTGTTCATCCAACTTCCCCAAGGCCTTTTTCTCTTATTTTCTTTCTTTCTTTCTTTTTTTGTGAATAAGAATTGGGAAGACTGAACCCTTAAGAAAAATTCAAACTTTACTAAAATTCGACACATGCATCCAACTTTACATATAAAGCTATTTATAGTTTCTAGCAAGGTTTTAAATCTGATGGGAAAGAGCTATGCTGATTTTTCTGTGGAATGGGACATGTCTAACACTTAGGAGAAGTCCTAGGAGAAGCCGATTGGGACATTAGGAGGATGGTCAGATAGTTCTGTCCAATACTTGAGACGATACTCCATCCCAGCATCTTGCAAGACACCAGGATTTGAAATAATGGTTTCAAGTAATGTATCCATAACTTGTTTTTTTTTATACGTATGTCAATAAACAAGTGTCCACTGACTCCTAATCAAGAAACTACAATGTAGGCTTTAAACTTACATTAGCCTTTTTTTATAAAACAATAACCATAATTTGTTACTTAATTATCTTTTTTGCCTAACCAAGAAACTAAGAGGATTTTGTCCCAAACTAGCATCGTTACTATTATTTTGTAACTCTACTTATGTATAAAGTTTTTACACATAATCATCCCAAGCCCACATAAAGGAAGAGGGTTGCGGTAGGTTGATGGCCAGTGTAAAACTATAGTCACACCCTATAAACATGAATCGAATGAGAAAAAAGATTTATGTGGCTGACCCCAACTAGTTTAGGATTAAGGCTTTGCTATTGTTATTGTTATTGTACCATTGTTGTTTTGTAAGTCATGCTGCTATACGCCTCCCACAACACCAACGATGTTAGTCTCAAGCTTGGATGAAAAAGTTCGGGGCTCATATTAGATAGGAGTGGCAATGTATGACCCAACATGCAACCAACCTGCTTTAAGTAGGTTCTGTTTTAGCATAAATGGGTTTCGGATCACAAATAGATCCACCTACCTAGACCCATTCATTAAGTAGGTTGAGTTCAGGTCTTTGATCCATTTAACCCATTTTGACTCATCTAATCATTGGATTGAATCATGACTAAACCATTTAAACTATTTAAGACTCGTTTAGTCCATTTGAAACCTACTTAATCCATTTAACTCAACTTGGTTAACATATTTCAAACCAATTTAAGTGGATGTTAAACCTGATTTGACCTGTTTAATTAATGGGTTATATGGGTCAGGTCAGGTCAGGTCACCTATTTGATAAAAAGGTCAGGTTCAGATTTGGATTTTTGACTTGTTAGATAAATAAGCTAGATTCGGGTTGACAAATTTTTGACTTGATCCATAATTGACCCAACCCACATCTGAGCCAATCCAACCTGACTGTTGCCCCTAGTATTAGGTCAATAGCATGGAAACCATGTAATACAAAAAAAAAAAAAAAAAAAAAAAAAAAGAAGAAGAAGAAAAGGCTTACCCATCTTGATAGTTATGGCAAGGTTCAACAGTCATAGTTGAAATCAAAACATTGGAATTACATTTCAGCTTGACTGCTTGTTGAAATGATTATCTATATAATCTATTATTTTCTTGAGATTTCAAAATTCACATCTCTTATCAATTTAGTAATAAAATTTAAGAGCATTTTCGATTAGAGAATCGCAAGGATGCTAGAATAACCGACCAAAAAAATGATGACAAAGTAAATCATCTTTCAATGTAATTAATTTTTTTGTAGAAAATTATCAGTAAAAACTTACATAATGATAATTGTCTATTCTTTATTGAACCAAATAATTTAATCAGTGAACAAAGATATGGATCAATAACTAAAAAGAGTTCTCTCAGTAAACTGCTTAATTTAAATTCTACATATGCTTCTCAGCAGTGAAATGATCTAAAATCTTTCAATTCTTCTGCTTATATGGAGGTTCTCTAATAACTCAGGATGACATCTTTCTACAATGGTTTTCAACTCTATGCCAAGATTTAAATAACAAAGATTCCACAAAAAAAATTTTGAAACTTGAATTAAAGAATATAACAAGTTAATAATCGAAAACCTTCTAGCTTCTTCATCCCTTCGTTTAGCATCAATCTCTTTGCTTGGAGGGTATTTCGGCAGACTCGATGGTTCACATGCATAAGGTTTACTTGTGAAGAACTGCAAGGTTAAAAATTATTCATGTCACAGAGGCAATCTTACAGAATGCTGTTGGTGGCTGAACATGAAAAATTTATACAAGAATCTGATGGCAGGAAGCAGATAGAAAAATGGCTATCTTTTCAGTACAACAGAAACCAAAAATTTATGCAATATTAGTTTTTTCTCAAGATCCTAAGTAAATATCACTTGATGTATGTACAGAGAACATAACTTAAATGCATGACAACAAACTAATAGCAATTTATAAACCAAAATTGGTGATCCTCCTGCCATATATAGTTTCAGTATGAGATCACAAAAAATGCTGCAGTCTATTGAAGTGGCCGAGGTCTGATTTAATTGTATAATTAATATGAGAAACATAAACTGCAACAACCCCAGACCTCACCCAAAAAGGCTATAGCTAAGAAGCTCTAATACCATTGTAACAACCCAAGACCTCACCCAAAAAGGTTCGTTGGCCCTGTATAAGCATCCAAATTCCTCCTATCACAAAACCAATGAGGGACAAAATGCATGCTAACACAGGTTCTCACATAAACAAAGCTATAGAATCTATGCAAACTGCCATATTATATTCTTATGCATAATCAAGTAGTCTTAAATTAATCCTTCCTCATTCCATGCTATCAAGGACTAATTCAAACATGGCAACCTTCTCTTATCCCTCCTCAACTTTGACAATATCTGCTAGGATCCTTTCCATACTTGTAGACCTTCCACACGATCCAAGATTTTCCTCATTGTTTGATAAAATGATACATTCTCATATGATCATGTCCTTCATGATCCTTTGCATCCTTGTAGACCTTCACCATGATTCCGAGATTTTCCTCATTGTTTGATAAAATTATACATTCTCATATGAACATTCATGCGCTTAAAGCTAAGTTCATTACCTATCACAACTCATCTGACTAATATTTTTGCTTGTCCTGAGCAACTGCAACTTTGTCAACAGCCAACACATTTTGATCCACCCTCAATAATTCGAATACAATTTTTAACCTCTATCCTCATGTCCAAAGCATGTTTAATGTGTATCCATTTTGCTATTACGACACTTTAACACAACTGTGATCATTTATTGGTATTCTAAAATTGTCATAAGTAATAGATAAACACACACAATAATTTAACATATGAGTTAAAAGGTCCTTTAGTCCTGGACATGCAATACAGGAACTTCTTTACCAAATATAACAAAGTCCAGGCTCCTTTTGTTAAGAGCAAGGTTTTAGGTTCTGGCGGGTTGGGTGGCATCCCGGTCATCCCATCTTGTACCTGCAGGAAAATAGACCAGGATAGGGGTGCGACACTAAAACCCAACCTTGTAGGGAAAGAAAAAGAAAGAGAAAACTAAGAAAGGAAGGAGAGAAGGGGAAAAAAGAAAGGAAAGAAAGAAGAAGAAAAAGGAAGAAAGAAAGGAAGAGAGAGGAAAAAGAAGAAAGAAAAATAAGAAAGAAAAAAAAAAGGAAAGGAAGAAAGCAAACAAAGGAAGAAAAGGAATAAAAGAAATAAGAAAAAAATTAAAAGGGAGAGAGTATAAGAACACTCTATTGGGACAGCCATTGGGGTGGAGTGAGATAGCAGGTCATCTCGTTCTGTAGAGAAATTAGGACATTCCCATCTCATGAGATTTAAAACCTTAGTTGAGAGGTTTTTATTCTCAGAGCAAAGGTGATGGAAAATTTGTAAACTTATGAATAATTTTAGCCTGCTTTACAAGACTGGCAGATTTGGGAAACTGATGAAGACTTCCCTTGTGAAGTTATGATAGATGCACAGCTTCACATCTATCGCTCTTTTTATATTAAAGGAGATGTCTTACTTTGTCATGTCACCCAAAAGCCATGTAATAAGTGTGAGTCACCTCCAATAAGCTTGCAATATGTGCTGAAAAAGAGGTCCAGAATGAAATTAGTCTATTATTCTCTCAGTTTCCCTTAGTTGCTTGATCAAATAATAGTGATGGTGCATGATGATCATGATGGTAATGTTTAACTTGATGGACTCCACTTGATGATACGTGAAACTATTCTATTTTTTCCTAATGTGACATGCAACATATTTAGACTCTAAAGCTACATATTGAGCTACAAACAGACAACATATGCATATTCATAAGACATGACAATAAAAATGTTGGGCAATATATCCATCGCATATTGGTGCAGAATACATCCACCCTTGTCCAGTATAATTTGGAAATTTGCTATGTCCCCTAGAACCAGCTTGAGTCATAGCATCATAAATATCGTAAATTTGCTTCCACATCCTCTGAACATAAGAAGATCAAAGGGACTAAGCATTTAAAAATGGATTCATCTGAAATGAAAAGTAGTCTCTGGGAGATTTCATAACACTGCAATTCCTGTGTTGCTAAGAAGTATCGGCATGTCATCCTTGTGTACATGCATTCAACATTTATCCATTTATTTAGCACAATTTGATTCCCATGTTTCTAAGAAGTAGAAAACAAGATTTGATCATTTGGTTAACACAATTTTTCAGAAGACTTCTTAAAGAGCAACAGTTTATTGAATATTAAAGAGTCACTACAAGTAATCTAGGAGTCATTATGCAATGATTCACCAAAATGTCATCTAAACAATTTAAAGAGTCATGAGTTCATAAAAAGATACTTAGGGCACTGCAAGTCATGCTTCTCTTATATTGACAGGTTTTAGATAATTGCAGGAAATGAAGATGATGGCTTAGTTATATAACAACAGCTAGGATATTTCATCCAAAGAAAACAAACTGCTATGCCATTTGCAATACTATAAAGGTAATAGTAAACATCAAGACTATTTAAGAATGAGAAACTTACCTCACTCCCTAATGCGGCAGAGGCAGTTTGGCGCTCAGCTGGGTCAATTGCAAGAAGAGTTTCAATTAAAGGCAATGATGATGGAGGAAAATCTTTAAATGTCTCTGTTAGGCGCCGCTTATATGGTTGTTGGGGCTTAAATATTGTAGCATGTGGCAGCTTTGATTTTTTCCAGTATTCTTCTGAAGGGGAACCACACAGCTTAAAAATCTTATGCAGTTGCTCCACCTAGCATAGGTAAACATGGTTACTGTTATTACAAAATGGCAATAAAGTATAACCAGTATCCAGTTATGTGTTGACAGTGAACAAAAATATAGCAAGAAACGTCCTAATGATTTTTAACTGTAACAACAGCATGTTTCCTCGCCAAAAATTCAGGCAGTTCTTCAAGAAGAAAATTCTCAAAAGACATTTTAATAGGTTTATGCAAGTGGAAATTGAATCAAGATACATGAGCAGTTATGAACACGTACATTCCTATTAGATAACTCAAATGAACAACAAAATCAGCAATCATATTCCTGGTTACCAGTGGATTTACTAGAAATATGCCTTAGCAATGCAAACAATTTGGAGTGGGATCATACATGAAAAGACAAACATCAATATCGACATTTAAATTTACAAAGGACGGTGTTTGATGGCAAAACTCAACATCATAGTGAAAAACTGAAATTAAAAAGCGAGCAACTACAGTTAGCCCTGTTGTAAGTGAGAGTACATGTTTCATGCTTGTCTTTTCACCTTTTCTATTGAAAAGTCTTTGATTTCTTGCATGATTTTCTTTGTTTTATACTTGTGAAATGAAGGATTTCACACCGATCATAATAAAATATATTAACACATTTGTTGTCAGGAAAGAAGCAAAATACACTTGTGGTGTCAATCCTTGATTCAACTACCCATAAGAACTAAGGATAAGGTGAACTTAGACCTGAGTTTTCTGCTATAATTGCTGAGAATTTCAATATAGGAAAAACAGTTTTCACTAGAGGTGAATATTCAATTCCTTGGCCAGGGAAGATCAACCAAAATTAAAAAAAGCCAAAGAGAAAGTCAGATCTTATAGTTAAATTTCTGCAAGTTGTGACAACTTACACCAGATCTATCTCACCAGATCTATCTCCTCCTTTTAATAACCCTAAATGACTTATAATTATTCTACTTTATTAAGTAAACTATGTTAGCACTGCTTAATCCAAACTTAACACTATGACCATGTTAAGGACATTATTTCTAGTCCAGTCCTATCCCTTTCAAACCATGACAACTTGGTCTAAGCAACCTCACTCAGGCACCTAAGACATCCAACAGTCGTGTCCCATCATGGCTCACCAGAATCATATATTATTTAGCTATGGACTTCAAAATTTCAAGTTATGCCCTGAAAAGCTATGGCTATAGGCCTATGCAAAAATACTCCTAAAAAATTGACTTAGATTTCAAACTAAAGACTCATGTATAGCCTAATATTAAAAACCACTAAAATGATCAAGCAGACCAGGCTTAGAACTTGACGATGTGAAAGCCCAACCACCCTCTCAGTCCATTGACCCACTCTTCCACCCAGATTGCATCAAATTCTGAAGCAGGAAAATTGATATAAAAAAAATTATCTTATTGCCAAGAAAGAAACAAAAAACACACTTAACTCCAAAACCATGAGGTTAACAATATTTAGAAGTACGAAATCATAAATAAGGCAGAAGATCGAAAAGGAAAGACAAAAGCCCTAAATTGAACCTTATTCATAGCAATAAAGCCTTAAAGATTAAAACTAAGTTTGATCCTCTCCAATTTGTGCTTCCATCAATTCCCTCCAGATAAAATTCTCTATCCATTTAAACAATTGCCGATGAGAAGCTGAACAGATGGTGCTCCTGTCATGTTAAGTCCATTTCAATCCCTGATAATTAATTAGTACAACTAACCTGCACAAAATGTCACCAGTAGAAATGGATGGAATTATAAGATTAAGAAAATCCAAACTCATTATGATATGCCTCTTGCCCCCATAATTTTATATGATGTCATTGTCCTGGCTACGTAAAAATGAAACTGTACTTCTGATAAGAATATAAAAAATAAGAAATTGAAACAAATACATAAAATAAAATCAGAAAAAGTTTCTCATTATGCTCTGTCTGATTTTAAATTTGTTAAAGATCATAGACCCCATAGTAAAGGCAAGGCAATTTGGGATAAAGGCCAAAGAAAAAAATGGATTCTCATGACTGTTTCAGATTCTTCCAATTAACTGGAACATAATATTGACCAGATGAAAGAAGAGTACAAAATATCTTTTTTTTTTTTTTTTGGTTGAGAAGAAGAAAAAAATTAAATGGATCCACAGTCCTCTTCTAAGATGAGAGAGATGAACAAAGACAACAAATAAGGAGAATGGGCTGCTAATGTGCTTGTGAAAGAGAGAGATAAGAGGCATTATATTAGCATGGTGAATATTGATCTTCAGTTAGAAATCAAATTTCAAACACAATAACACAGGATTAAACAATTAATCCAGCATTCCAACTCGAGATGGGTTGTCGGACAAAAATTTGACCTTCCTCGACAAAATTTCCTGGCCAAACAAAAGTTAGAGTTTTCATCCAGAAACCAACTAGAACCTGCTTACAGCCTGCAACTTAAAACTAATTATGACTCATTAAAGCTCTGATTCACACCACCAACTCAAACTTCAAGGTGCTTACTACACAAATTAAGATTATCGTATTTTGGTTCATTGACATCATATTCTATACAAATCTATCTTGAACAAGTTATAAATACCACATTCTTTTGGACTACAACCATTACCAAGAGGCACCAGATCTTTGCAATTGGAACAAACAGTTGTTGATAGAAGCTCTAACATCAAAACAGTGATGTTCAGACCTAAAGAGATCATAAAAAGGAGAAAAAGTGAGAGGACGAAAGTCCAAGATGTAGAAAACAAAAGAATAAAAGAGTAGTTTGGAACCTATGAGGTGACACCTCAAACTCCAGTTTGTAGACAATATGAGAAAGCAATGAAAAATCTACGGTTGTTTGGTTTTTAGGAACAACCTTATTTTTTATTTTCATTTTCATAGAAAAAAAACTTTTACATCAACATGTTTGATGATTGAAAATGAAAATATTTTTTTTGAAAAATGCAACTCCAAAATAGCAGAAAATAGTGAAAAGATGTTTTCATCATTTTCCATTAAAACAAAGAGAATAAAAAATAAAAGCTAAAAAACTTGAAAATACAGGAGTGGATGATACCCCCTTTTTTTATGCTTCTTATTTTCAAAAAACAGTTTTGGTTCTTACATACCAAACATATTTGCTAGAAACCAAAAACAGAAAATAAAAACTAGTTTTAGAAAATGAAAATGGAAAATATTTTCTAAAACCAAATGCAACCCTAGTTTTGTAACATGTGTAGAATATTACTTAAGAACAAGCATTAGATATTAAAATAAAATAACACAAGCAACAAGAGTTAACAGAGAAACCACCGAATATTTGAGGCTAGTTCAGACACCTTTGCATTTATTTGAATGAACAAAAGTTTGCACAGAAGTTTTTTTTTTTTTTTTTTTTCACATTTGCTGAATGAAGAAGTAATAACCAAGACACAAGATCCATCCACTAGAAAAACATAATTATCCCAAATGATTGCAGAATTAAGACATAAATGTATTGTATCCAGCGCTGGATGAAGATCTTTCTCATCCATTTGAATCAACAAGTGATTCCTAAATGAAGCAAAATGTAATCAAAACACGAACATCATCCTATCAAACAACCAAAATACCTCTCATGTGATTGACAAGGTGGCGGAAATGGATGTAATCAGTGTCAGTACTTATGAAAGATGAAATACCTCAGTCCTCCCGGGCATAATAGGCTTCCCAGCCAATAACTCTGCTAGAATGCAGCCTGCGCTCCAGAGATCCACCCCCACACCATAATCAGTAGCCCCTAGGAGAAGCTCAGGTGGCCGATACCAAAGTGTGACAACCCTGCTCGTCATGGGCAGCTTATTGTTTGGATCAAAGAATGAAGCCAACCCAAAATCTGCAATCTTGAGCAATCCAGAATTATCAAGCAAAAGATTAGATCCCTTGATGTCGCGGTGCAGCACTCTCCGATTGTGACAGTGCTCAAGCCCTGACAACAGCTGATGCATGTAGCATTTCACCTGCACGAAATAGAACTTTAATATAAATTTCAGATGCAAGCAGGAGCAACCTTTTCTATAAAGTAATAATTGGGATACAAAAAAGGATAAAACCTGAGGCTCTGTGAATTTGATTTCAGGGCTGGCCGCGAGACCAGCAAGATCATGCTCCATGTACTCAAAGACTAGATACAAACTACATGACATCCTAGAAGTAACCAATCCATCCAACTTCACCACATTGGGATGATCCAATCTCCTCAGAATGTTGATCTCTCTGGCCATAAATTTCACACTCTCCGGCTCCAAATTATCGAACCGGACCTTCTTCAAAGCAACAATTTTGCCCGTCAACATATCCCTAGCTTTGTAGACGTTACTATAAGTCCCTTGTCCAATCTAAGAAATGTATCAAGATGCTCACTTTAGATAAAATCCGCAAAAGGAAAACATTGAATAAAAGAGAAAAAGGTATTAAAAGCCAGAAGATTGCCTTATCCAGCTTCTCGAAGCTATCGGCACGGCGAGGGGTCCACCCCCGGATGGCCTCTCCGGCGACGGCGGAGAGCCACGCTGGCCACCCAGCAGCGACCAGTTCGCCGTGGACTCCCTTGGGGGGGTTGCTCAGCCGCGGGTCCATCCTCGGCCGCCGCCTCTCCCTCCGCGGAGGTTTCTCCGCCCCAGCGCCACCGCCATCGGGCTTGACTTCCCCCTCCTTCTCCTCCTTCTCCTCAGCCCGATCCGCGTCGTGGACGTCGACTCCAGCCTCGATCTTGGGCAGTGACGCCTGGGCCTTCCGGCCAGACGCGATCCCCGGGGGTTTGTGGTGGTTGTGCTGGTGGTCGAGCTCCTTCTCCCTTCCCCGGGAGAGAGGCGGCGGCGCCTCTTTTCCTAGCACACAACCCATCTCACTTCATCGCCGCCGCCGCCGCCGCCGCCGTCCGTGAACCCTAGTAGAACTGACTCCCCCCACCAGCCCCACCCAAAGTAGCCGGTGATCCCGCGGAACAGAGCCCCGCGTGGGGAAGGAGAAACCCTAGGCTTCGAGCAAAATCCCTCTTTGCTTGCCTTGTAATTATTTTGGTAGGAGCTCCCGCGTTTGGCGCAGGAAATGGGGAGACGAATAGGCCGTAGGAATAAAGGAGGGAGAGAGAGAGAGAGAGAGAGAGAGAAAGAGAGAGAGAATCGAAAAGAAGACAGCGGTAACTTGCTCCGGCGGAGGGCCGGTCGGAGCTCAATAGAGCGTCTGACTCTTCGGGAGAAGAGAAAGCGTGAAATGAGAGAGAGAGAGAGAGAGAGAGAGAGAGAGAGAGAGAGAGGTGATATTTTTTTGAGCCGCTTTCGGGATGGAGGAGGAGGGTCAAACGGTGGTTTTGTGGAAAGGTCTTGTGGCTACGCGGCCCAAAACTTAAACCAAGCTCACAACGAGCATGGCACGCGGTGGAGATGCCACGCGGGATGGTTGGTCAATCTGTGGGCGGTAATCTGGGCCGTGCAAATATTGTTCATGGATTGGTTGGTCTGGGACTCGAGAGTGGAGAGGCTGGTGGTGGTCATTATTCACATGGGATTGGAGGGCTGGAGAGGGTGGGTAGGTGCTACGGTGCGGTGGGGTCAGTGGATGGGTTTGGTTTTTTTAAAAAAAGAAAAGGGGATCGACTTGCTTAATTCTGGGCGGAGGAGAGGACGACAGCGTACTAGGACCGTTTTCTCCCACTGACAATTTGATGGAAGACCGCTGGACCGAGGCATCATGATTCGGCAATGGCTGGCCGGAATATACCGTCTTACCTGCCTGCTTTTCATATTGGCACTGGAATGATATTAACGTGGCACGTCGTTAATGGTCCAATTCCACATGAATTATGTAGCACCTTTCTGATTGTTCCTTATGTCCGAAAAAGTCCACGATCATAAAATAAATAAATACATACATACGTGGCTGCATTTGGTCGACCGGTTTAATCGCCGTGCGCTGTCATTTGAGTGCATCCGGTCGCGAGCACCATGTCCTCTGCACCGTGGTGTCGCGGCGGCTGGCTCCAGCTGGATTTTTTTCGCGGCAAGAACGATAGGTATACTTTTGCGCAAATAATCTTTTGATAATTTATTTATTTTTTTAAAAAAATTTTTATTTAATAAAAAAGATTTTTTTTATTTTTTATTTTCTAATATTTGATTATAAAAATAAAAATAAAAAAAAGAAATAGAGGTGGAACCTATATATATATATATATATATTTTTCTCATGAAATTTTTTTTTATGATGATATTTTAATATTTTTTATTTTATGGCAAAACTTGCTAGTACAAAAAGTTTAAAATTATATTTTTTGACTTTATTTTTTTATTATATTTATATTATGTTACCATAATATATATAATATAATATAATATCATATCATATAATATATTAAATTATATCATATGTTATATATATAATATTATATTATATACATAATATAATATAGTATGGCATATTATATTATACTGCATTATACTATAATAAATAAATTATAATATAACATAGTATAATATAATATATTAATATTATATTATATATCTTATGCACTATATTATAAATAAAATATTACTAATATAAATAATTTAATATTATTATGTTGATATTATATTATAATAATATAATATATAATATTATCACATAAGATAATACTATATAGTATAACATAATATTAATTTTTATGTAATCTTTATTTTAGGGGTATTATAGTTAAATTGGCCTTTTTTATGTAAAATTATCCCAAACCAATTATTAAAAAAAAATTTAGAACTATTTTTTCATATAAATTTTCTATCAACTAAATGTGAAAAAAACTATTTCCCCTCATAAAACTTTTCCTAGAAAAATAGATCTAGAAAAAAATTTTCCCATCAATATTTTTCCCAAGAGAACATGAAACAAGCCCTTAAGATTTAAATAGACTAATATGATAAGATGTTCATTTAATGGACGTCGGATAAATCTAAAAGAGAAAATAAGAAAAGTTTCAGCTCACTTATAAGAGTAAAAGAAAAGAGATGTGGCTCATATCCTATTCTTCAATAAAGAAGTATGAGTAAAAGAATGAAAATATAATTCATATCCTTATTTTTCTCTTTAGCTAAAAGAACAGGGATATGACTTATATCTTTATTTTTTACTAAAAAAGTATATAAGCAAAAGAGTAAGGATATAGCTCATATTCTTATTTTTTAATGAAGAAATATGAGTAAAAGAATAGAAATATGACTCACATCTCTTTTCTTTAGTTAAAATTATTCTTCAGTTAAAAAAATAGGGATATGTCTCATTTTTCAGTAAATAAATGTATGAATAACAAAATAGGGATATGGCTCATATTCTTATTTTCAATTAAAAGAATAGGGATATGACTCATATCCCTATTCTTTAGTGAAAAAGATGAGTCACATAATAGGAATACAGCTTATATCACTGTTTTTTCAGTTAAAAAAATAAAGTTATGGTTTATATCCTTATTTTTCAGTGAAGCAATATATATATATATATATATATATATATATATATATATATATATATATATATATGTATGTAATAAAATAGGGATATGGCTCATATTTCTATTCTTCTATTCAATTAAAAAAAGGAAAATGACTCTTATTTCTATTTTTTATAAAGAAATATATAAGTAAAAGAATAAGTATCTCTATAAAAGAATACGTACATAATTTATATCTTATTACCTCTTTGACTCGGATGGATGCAAAAAAATATTAGAATCTTTTAAAATAAAATATTTCGAATCTATCTAATGTTTGTCAAATGAATGCCTTTTTGCGTCAGTTCATTTGGATCTTAAAGTAAATTAAAGAATTATTCATACAAAAGAACATCTAGCATTTTTTTATCTAAAAGACATAACTTACACCTATGAAGATAAGTGCAATACAAGAGTAGAGAAGCCCTCTATGTGATACATATTTGGTGTTATCATGAGTAGAGAAAAAATTGATACCACATGGGAAGAAGAGATCAATAAAAAAAGAGAAAATAAAAAGAAAAAGTACCATATAAAAATTTCACATGATTTAGCCTACTCATCTGCATACATATTGGCTATAAGACACTAAAAAATACTAGGCTAAACTACAGTTTTAACCCCTGAACTTATGGGGTTGTGTCACTTTGGTCCCTAAACTTTAAAAAGTTGCTAACCCGATCCTATACTTCCATTTTTGTTTCCCTTTGATCCTTATCGTTAAACAGGGCAAACGCCGTTTGATTCTGTCCTGCGTGGCAGCTGACATGGCATCCACCATGGCGAAATAAAATAAAAATCCATTAAGGACCTGTTAACTCATTAAATGTTATCCAATAACCCATTAACCTCCTCCCCCCTCCCCCCTCAAACCCTTACCCTCCTTCCCCTCCCTCCCACCTCTCCCTCGCCCCCCTTCCCAACCGCCGCACGAGTCTCATCGTCGGCCGCCGTCCACCTTATCAAATTCCTCCTCTCATCCAAGAAGAAGGGACTCCCACCGAGCCCTCCTGCCCTTCCCTTCATTGGCCATCTCTATCTCTTGAAGAAGCCACTCCACCACACACTCGTCCACCTTGCCGACCGCCATGGTCTAGTCCTTCTCCTCCGTTTTGGCTCCCACCCGGTCCTTGTTGTCTCCTCTGCTTCCGCCGCCGAGGAGTGCTTCACCACCAACGACATCGCCTTTGCCAACTGCCCCAACTTGCCTTCGGCAAAGTACTTATCCAACAACTACACTACTCTCGTCACCGCCAACTACGGGCCCCACTAGTGCAACCTCCGCCGCATTGCCACCATGGAGCTCCTCTCCACCCACCGCCTCCTCTCCTCCACCAACGTTCGAGCCGAAGAGGTTCGCGAAATGGCCCGACGGCTTTTCCTTGATTCCAAGGGAGGGACCAAGGGGTTCGTCAAGGTGAAGCTGAAGTCAAGGTTGTTCGACTTGGCGCTTAACATTCTGATGAGGATGATTGGGGGGAAGAGGTACAACGGCAACGACGCCGGGGTGTCGGAGGCCGAGGCGAGAGAATTTAGGGAGATGGTGGAGGAGGCCTTCTCACTGAGCGGGACTTCGAACCTCGGAGACTTCTTGCCGATGCTAAGGTGGGTGGATTATCAAGGAGTTAAGAAGAGATTGGTGAGGCTACAGAATTGGAGGAATGAGTTCATGCAGAGACTGATAGATGAGCACAGGAAAGGGAATATGGAGATAAAAGAAGAGGAGAAGAAGATAAAGATGAACATGATTGGTGATTTGTTATCTCCGCAGAAGATTGACTCGGAGTACTACACCGACCAGACCATCAGAGCTCTCGAGGGGAGGCGGACGGCGGCGGGCTTCGAGATGAGGGAGGTGGACGGCGGTCGGCGGGCAGTCGCGGCGGGACGTGTGCTGCAGCGGCGGGGGGAAAGAGGAGGAGGGGGAGGCGGGACGTGTGCTGCAGCGACGAGGGGGGGAGGAGGGGGAGGCGGGAGGGGCTTCACAGGAGGAGGGGGAGGCGGACGGCGGCGGGCTCCAAGATGGGGGAGGTGGACGACGGCGGGCTCCAAGATGGGGGAGGTGGACGGCGGCCGACGGTGGGACTCGTGCGGTGGTTGGGGAGGGGGGGCGGGGGAGAGGTGGGAGGGAGGGGAAGGAGGGTAAGGGTTTCACGGGTAAGGGTTTGAGGGGGGGAGAGGAGAGGAGGTTAATGGGTTATTGGATAACATTTAATGGGTTAACGGGTCCTTAATGGATTTTTATTTTATTTCGCCACGGTGGATGCCATGTCAGCTGCCACGCAGGATAGAATCAAACGGCGTCTATCCTGTTTAACGGTAAGGACCAAAGGGAAACAAAAATGGAAGTACAGGATCGGTTTTGCAACTTTTTAAAGTTCAGGGACCAAAGTGACACAACCCCCTCAGTTCAGGGGTTAAAACTGTAGTTTAGCCAAAATACTATTATGAATAAATAATTGGAGGTTATAAGAATTATCTCCTCAACAAAGACTTTTTCACAAAATCCTATATTCAGTATACCCAATTAGAACACCTCTCTAAAATTCTTCATCTCCCTGGACTCTTCTTTAATGCTTTGGAATTACCTAAATATCAAGACTAGATATACTCATATAGATGTAGATCTACAATGTCATACACGGACTGAGACTCATGTTCTTTATATATATAGAAACATGTTCATATTGCGTTTGTTAACCTGATGGTAAACTTTAACAAATCTTTATCTTTGGTTTGAGGTTTACCATGCCAGCAATTCTGAAACATTCATCATCTTTACCACCATATCCTAATAGGCCTTAGCCTCTCCGAACTTCAACCAAGTCTAAGTAATGCTTAAATTTCTCTTCTGGAATTAGCTTCTTCTCTTTAGATAATTTTATAAGCTCCTAAATTTATTTCTTCATAAGAGAATTGATCTTTTTGTTCATAATCGTAACAGCGGTCGTAACGATGATAGTTCATAATAAAGGTGTAGTGGTGTAGTGATAGCCAGTGGTGGTGGTGAAGGGTAAGTGATATAGTTGATAGTAGGTGATGTAGATATAATGGTGAGTGATGTAGGTATGGTTGCGGTGATAGTGGGTGGTGGAATTATGATGGTAGTACTAGTGATGAAGATATGATAGTGGTGATGATAGAGTATGGTGGAGGGTAAAACTGATTGTGGATGATGGAGGCATGGTGGTGGTAAAAGTTATAGTGGTAAATGGTGGTATGGTGGTACTGATCATAATAATGATGGTGAAGAATGATGTGTGGCGGAAAATAGTTGATGGTGGTTGGTGGAGATATGATAATGGAAAGCATGGAGAAAATATTGCTTTATTTAAAAAAATAATAATAATGACATAGAATATTTTCTAAATTTAATGTATTTATGAAAAATTAAAAAAATATAGTTTTTTAATTTTCTATTTGAAAAACTATTAGTTTTAAACATAGAAAAAAAAAATTATCTTCATTTTTCACAGCTGAACAATCCCTAAACACTGCAAAAATCACCAACAATACCTGTGCTAACAATTGAGAAGAATCTTCGATCAATAGACATCACCAAGATAGGGGATCTCCATCTTTGTCAGAGTGCTATCATCCTAAGCCAAAGAACTAAATAAAAAGAGAAGAGTCTAAGATGACACTTATGATGGGAACAACCATCATCATCATCATCATCATCATGAAGCTATCATCGCAAACAACTAAACCCCAGTGGAGTGAAATCATAATACATTATTTGCCAAAAGGATTATAACACAGCTGTACGATGAAAGATCCACGTGAAGATCAAGATGGAATTTGACAGGGTCTAAGTAAACAGTTTGTCTTTGCGTCGAGCATAAGTTTTAGCACCAGAATTAGGGCCCAAAAGAGGTTGGGAATCCAGGACATCTAAATTAGAAGTTCTTATGGGAACGGGTTTAATTGTAAATCAGTTTGATAGCGTCAATCTCATCCATATAAGAAATAAGAGTAATGCTAGGATAACAAAGAAGAACTTATATAGAAAAAATAACATGCTTATGTATTAGCATTACGTCGCATGCCTTTTTGGCATCCAGTTGGTGACAAACTAATAGTTTGATAACCACCCACGGGCCCCTTCCAATGTTTATGACGGAGAGTTGAGAGGACGATAAAAAACTTTTTCTCACGCATCCACTGCCCTCCAGTTCCGGTCGCCTGAGCCCCCCACCCTTGCCGCAGTCCAGAGGGTCTTTGCTTTAAATAATATTTATTTATAAATTATTTTGCAAAATAATGTGAAAAAGAAATTATTTTTGAGAATAATGCTTGAAATGCCATGTGGAATATCACATAGGTCATTCTAGATTTTTTTTTTTTTTTTTTTAAAAATATGTCATCGGAGTGAAATCATTTATCGAATAGATAATTTTAAAATCATTTACTCAGCAGTTACAACCATCTATTGAACAGATGATTTATAATTATGCAGAAATAATTTTTCTAGATAATCTCTTAAATAAATTATTTCAAGCTACAAAAATTTTTCTACTTGAAAAGATGGTTTCTTCACCTTAAACTTGTCTTTCAATAGACCACTTCAAGTGATCAACTTTTTTTATAGAAAATATCTGTTAAAGAGATGATTTTAAAATCATCTTTTCAATTAATGATTTCATAATTAGCACTTATCTAAATCATCTAAGGCAGAGTCACAAAGCCTTCTTTTTGTGACACAGCAAAAAAAAAAAAAATCTAAAATATCATATTAGCATCCCACATGGCATGGAGAACATTATTTTCAGAAATAGTTCCATCTGGCATTATTCTTAGAAATAATTTTTAAAAACTCATTATTTGAAGTAAAGACCCCAATCCGAGCAACCCCTCATCCACATGACGAACCCCAAACCCTAGAGTAGATCTGGGATGTGGCAACCTATCGAACACTAGGCGTGTCCAATAACAGAAGTAATTATTCATCTAGGGAAATTATGAAACTAACATTTATAGAGAATGAAATAAATTTCTTATTACAAGATAAATAAAACAAGTGTCCTGGCTGCTAACAAAACTAGATGACTTATGTGATGATTAGGTTAAACTGTCAGGTACTGCTTTCTATTCAGGTTTCTTTCCATTTCTTGGGTTTTAAAAAACAATAAAAGATGATTTAATGAGTTTACACTCAATAAATAGGACTAATTATAAACTTATAATTCAAAAAATTAATACTTATAAAATTTTTAAGAGTAAAGCATGTCTTAACTGTAAACATGCATATCTTGAGAAAACTTATGATTTCAAAAATATTTATAAACTAATTTTTGTAACATATTATTTTTATTTCAGGCTCTCATATCATCAAGGTGTACATATCTTCGCTTGTTAAAGTTTACATGCTATCTTATTATCATATCATCATTTTTAATTATTATTCTAAATTTACATATCATCTTGTTATGAATACGCCATGGTCACGAATTATGGTCATATATATTCCAGTGATAGGACCAAAGTACTATATTTAATCTTATAAATGGGAATGTATCCTCCACATATATTCCTTGTAAAGATACGTCCCAATATCAGTCATCAGGTCATATTATAGAAAACCGAGGGTGATAAATTTTATCATTCTGCTTTCATTTCCACTCAATCATTTTATTATTTAATTATTCATCTAATTCTTTAGATAATAATAAATACATATATTAGTTTTATTATCATTATTTTATCATTCTTGTATTCATATAAATTTTTGACTTTCATATTATTTAGTTATTTATTATTATTATTATTATTATTATTATATTTCAATTAAATTATTATGCACAAATTGATCAATAAGCAATAGGCATTATGATTTAATATTTTATTGCACATGATAAAACAATATAATCCCATCATACAAAAATTGAAGAATAGGATGATAATTATCAATATTCAATTAACAATACAAAGTTAAGCATTAACATCATTTAGAAATTATACAATTATCTAAAATTAAATAATTTACTAAAATTACTAATTTACAATCAGTCTACTTACCTTCTTTACCAACTCACAAGTGTGAACTCAATTTGAATTGCTGATTACCTACGCAACATTTAATTAAACCCCAAATCATGATAGTTAATAGATATAATTCCCAAAAACACCACTCCTAACTTATACTTAGGCCCAACTTTTTTCTCCACTTTGACTTGCCTGAACCTAAATCTTGAGCCAAGATCTAATTAAGCTTGGGACTCAACCTAGCCTAAGATCTATGCCTGCCTCAAATTACTTTGGTTTAAGTCATTGGTTACATAGTTTGAACCAGGCTCCAAATATGTTGAGCCAGATTCCAAGGAAAACTATTTGGGCCCAACTCAAACCCACTCATAACTGGTTTAGATTTAAAATGGTCTCATTAATTAGATTCTAATCTAGCTTGATTTCTAATAGGCTATTACTCAGACTCACAATAGGCTAAACACAAGTAGGTAAAGGCTCAATTCAACCCAGTTCACTAAAGAACCCATTTCACAATGGAGATAAATCTTCTCCTTCTTCTTCCCTAGTTCCACCCCAACGTCCCTTAACCGACCATTATCGCTCCTCCGGCTGGTCATGGCACCGCCAAAGTCCAACCAAACTCTAGCCACAACCAGACCCTAAAAAAAAGAAAAAAACAGGGCAGTCGACCACAGGCATCCCTCATTCCGGCGACTAACGGCGGTTAAGCGAAAACGTAGGTATTCTAAAGGAAGAAGAGGAAGGAGAAGAAAGATCTTATTTGCCAGAGATGTTGTCGAAGCAGAGGAAGAAGCCGCGGCCTTGAACTCCAATGTTTTGATCTTTTAAAGGCTGAAACAGAGACACCCAATATAGGTTAAAGGAAGCCTAATCTATGCTGTAAGCTAATCAATCTAGAAGTCTAATAGCTCAAGATCCTAAAGAAAGGGAAATGTATTGAATCTTCCACTCACTAGCAAAGAATTGGGTCAATCAGCAAGGAAGAAGATGAGTTCTTCCCTGCTCTGCCTCCCTAAGTCTTCGATCAGATCGCAACCCAACCAGCACCAAAATCCTCTTTGAGGTCGAGGCTGGTGTAGCAGGAGGTTCAGGATGATTTAAAATCACTCAATTTCACGCTTGATCGAAGATCAAAACTTGATCTTTGTGGTCCATAACATGCATTGGGTACTCTTAACCCATTATACATATTTCCTCAGCATAGAAATACCCTATAAAGTATCAGTGATAAAGTCAAACTATCAGTCACTTCTTCAACTCTATTCAACATCTCAAAGAAACCTACATATCATATACTTAATTGACCTCGAATCTTAAATCTCATCACATCTTTAAAATGTAAGGAAGATGCTAATTTCTTGTAATAAAAAATGTTGGCAAATGGTCCATCCAAGAATATTCCTTTTATTATATTTTTTTGTGCATATGCATATGCACGTGTGTAATTCTTAATTTTTATAACAATTTTGATAATATACATACCAAACTGTGTTGCAAGTTTTGGCTTCTATGATATAAACATGTAAACAAGCTTAAAACTTATAGGCATGGTTAGCCGCATATTGGCATGTTGAACAAGGTGAATTTTTTTCCTAATAAAGACCTTTATTCAGTGCGACTACAAGCAAACTGTATGCACAAAAAGTAGAATGAAGCAATGAGAGAATAGAATAAAAAATACTTTAAACATGCTACATTAATTGCATTCATCCAATAAAAATAGAAATATTTATATCAAACGTGCATAAATTTATATGTATATTATCAATCAAGTGTATCAATTTATAATTTTTTTTTTAATTCAGTATAATTTCGATGACCGCCAATGATAATTTGACAAATTATCTTAACTCGCATGATCAAAGAGAAGAATATATTTGATTAAAAATTTTGATGAGTTATTATATTTAATTTAAAAAATACACTCTAAATTATTGTTGAACATTGACATATGCAGTTGATCAAAATTATTATTAATGGTAATAAAAAAAATTAAAAAACAATTTATAAGATAGTATACTCATTTGCAAGGAAAATTCTTAAATAAACTAATGTGCTTTTGTTGCAGCTATTCTAATAAAAATACAATAAAGTTTGGTGCTCATGCGTAAAGGAGAGAGAGCAAGAGTGATGAATTACTTAACGTTTAGGATACGTCAAATGCCTACGATAAGCCACCTGGCTGGCTGTGGGCAATCAGTTTAATTCTATCAGCAACATAAGCTGCCAACTTTTGTTGTCTGATTAAACGTCCAGCTTGAGGTTTGGTGGTGATAACTTGGGTCCACTACTTCCGTTCTGACGTACCTCCAGCCAAAAAATCAATCCGGCAACGAACAGGTTCCAAGTTCGCAAGGTATCTGCCAACCCAGCGCAGCCCTACGTTGGCTTTTCTGTCGCAGCACGGCTCGTCCGGAAGGAAGCCCAAGTTGCTCTTGCCCTTTATATTTCTAAGTGCACGTGATCTCTCAACTGGACCGAAGATTGACCAACTTTTTCACCTTTCTTCTTGCCCCTGCCAAGCTAAACCTAAAATACTACAGCAACAATTTTAAACCTCTTTCTAAACTACTAACTAAGAACATATTATTTTTATTTCAACTTCTTAATTTTATATAAATATTTAAAATCTTTTTGATACATAAACTCTATAATATATCAAAAATAATTTCACATTGAATGAAAAAAAAAAATATATAGTCCACTTGCTATCTATTAACTTTCATTTAAATTTTTGGACTACGTGATTTTGATCCGCTAACAATTGGATCAGAGTTTGAAACGTATGTAGAAATTGATAGATATAAGAAATGACTACCAATGGAATGATGGTAGAGCTGATGAGCATGAGAAAATGACTACTTATGGGATGACATGAAACCATCCTTATAGCAGTATGAACGATCTGAATTGAAGGTAGGTTCTGACATTCTGAGAAAAGATTGTAACATCTCAAAAATAATCCGACACTGAATGAAAAAAAAAAAGTGTTATGTGCTTATAACTTAAATTCATCTGCTACCTATTAATATTTTACTCGAGTTATTGGGTCATGTGATTTTGATTTGCTAATGAAATTATTAAGCCAGACAGATGAGCTTACAAAGTGTTATGGTAGATATATTGGAAAAACCAAATAAACAAAGATATACCGTAGTGTGGTATGACTGGCAGAATCAACTTCCTCGGCTGTACAGTAGTGCCAGGGGCCTGATCACATTGTAAACGGTTTGAATAACTTTACAGGAGATCGACCTGGCAGTCCAAATCGACCCCTCAATCTGTAGTGGTAGGGGACTTGATCACTATGGCCAAGAACCTGACAATTGGACTCAGCACGGCCTCAAACATTGATTGTAATTTTTGAACCACCGTCACCGCTCTCAAAAAAACTTCATCAAACGCCATTATCAACCTCTTGGAGCTCTCTCTCTCTCTCTCTCTCTCTCTCTCTCAAACAGACATGTGGAAGATTTACTTCATTGTGAAGGAAAGTGTAATAAATTTTCTGGAATTCATCGAGGTGTTGGCGATTGTTGTGGTGCTGTTGCTCATCTGCAGCAGACCTCGCCGTCGACCAGTGGTGTCTGCCTTTGCACGTCGGTGCTGAGGAATTGGAAGCATATCTACTGCAATTCTGGCTGGTAGAATCACTTCGTTTTCTCTTTAAATTTTTTTAGTGCAAGACTCGTGTTCCTGAAATTTAGCTGTATGCTTTCCTTTTTCAATAAAATCCTGCTGTAATGCTCTCTTAAAGACACGATGTCAGAAGGAAGAGATGGGATGCTGATTCAATATGGAGGCAGAGTAGAGAATTATTGGTAGAAATAAGGAGGAGAGAATTTGATATCATGCCTGCAGCTATTACTTTCTTTGCCCATAATTATTTCTTTGCCTCTGCAGTCTCATGCCATGGAAATTACTGTAAACTCGACAAATTTCAGCTCTTGATGAGAAAATGATCCGATGAATTTGTTCTGAACTCCGATTGCACCACGGAGTTCCACAAAGATTAGTCCCTTGTAGCAATTCGAATGCTTGTATTAACACAACCAATAAAAAGAAAAAAAATTTGAAGCACTTGAGCTTTAATTTATCTTTATATTTTCTTAAAGTCCTAAAATTTCTGGATGGAAGTGTTTGCTTCCTTCAGATTGCAACAATCAAAGAAGCTGCTCTTGTATGCCAACGCAGCCAGATGTGCAGATAATTTCAAGAAAAAGAAAAAAAAAAAAAAAAAAAACATATAATCAACCCAATGTGCCATAACAGCGGTAGTTAAATATTTGGAGAGCTATCAGCACTCGGCCTTCTCGTCTTTCTTCTCCTTTCCTGTTTCTGGTTCTTCTTGTTCCTTTATTTGGTTGCTACTCTTCTCCTCTGTTATAGTTTGCTTTCTCTTCTCTTTCTTCTTTTCTTTTGTCCTGGGCTCCTCTTTCGTTTCTGGCATGACAGCCTAATCTTTGATTCTCTAACTCATTGGTGGTCTGAGCTTCGGCTTTCTTCTTCTTCTTCTTCTTCTTCTCATCTCCTGCCACAGCTGTGCAGTCTGATCAGCATTTTGTAATTGGGTAAATTTGAATGCTGTTTTATTTGTGATATGGATCGCTGTGATACAATTGGATAATAAAGAAACATTTATTAGATAGCGTACAAAGATGGGCTATGAATAAGAGACAACCTTTTGCTTTTGGGTTGAGATGTATGGCATGTATGGCACTCTACGCAATGAAGTTTATGCCGTTGAGGATCCCGTTCCGAACAAGCCAATGGTATAGGTTTTTCTTTTCCCTAGGATTATAAGAATTCAACTTGTGCTCAAAAGACTGATCAAAATAATGCCCTCAACCGCAATCCAAAGAGTTGAAAAAACGTAAAAGATTTATTTATACATGTGATATCTTTTTTTATTGGCTTTTGAATGTAGAAAGCAAATCCAAATGAGATCAAGTCTAAGAAGCCACGCATAAAAGGTACCTTTAGCATTGAACCTGAAGGATTAAATAATTTCATATAATATCAGTGAAAGTTGTCTAAGTTGAGAGTCTTAGGATACGTTTGGTGCATTGGATTAGAGGAGAAATAAATTTTTTTAATTCTTTTTATATTTATTTTTTAAAAAATAAAATATTTTTTTTAAAAAAAAAGTTAATCTCATTATAAGAAGATAATTTATTTTATTAAAAAAATATTTTTATTTTTATCCTGATAAGATACTACTTTATTTTCTCTTTTTATTTTTATCCTCAGCAATGGCTGATATTTTTTTTTTTTTGTAAAAGTATAACTATTCTATTTGATTCGTTATCTTATTCTTAATTAAATATGAGATAGAATATTTTTTATTATATCCTATTCTTTATCTTATTTTATTTTTTTTTATATTATTTTGTCTTATATACCAAGCGCAGCCTTAAAGTTTTGAGGCTGTGGAATATTTTAAAACCGCCTAAACGTGAGAACTATCTTTATAAATTGTAATATATGAGTGTTCTCCGTAAAAACTTTCACTAAGGCGGTGGAAACATAACTACTAGTATTAAATAATTATCCATGTAGAATAATTATGAAGTGATAAGGGTTCATATTTGATAATTACAAAGGAACAGCCTCTATCTATTAATCCTTGGTCTTATTTAGGATATCCTATTGACTTGTAATATAGAGTATAAAAAAATTTATGGATGACTCTCATAGCCACTTCATAGGACAAGAAAGGCACAGTAAAAGGACATGTTAACTTTTTGTTTTTTCAATAGTGGTATTAGGCTGCATCGGGCCACACGTCGAACTGGGTTTTCTGCGCGTGGCCCACCGTGTTCGCTTCGGCTGCGACTGGGTTGCGCTCGTGCCTGGCCTCCGCTAGATTGCTGGGCCTCCACCCAAACAATGGTTTTTGACCATGCAAACTTTAGACATGATTTCTTTGTTTGGACATTTAGGAACCAAAATCTCTATAAATTTATTGAATATCTTGAATTTCATCCATTTAGGTTCAAATAGCCTTTGGTTTTAGGGATGCCAGTTATATATATAAGAAAAGAAAATTTGATCAGTTAATTCTATGATAACACGTAATGATAATTTGTATTCTAAATCCTCACATAGGTGGTAGTTTCCTTCCCTATATTTTATCTTCCTAAGGTGAAATGAGCTTGCATGTTTAGGAATAATGCATAAATAATCCCTCTATATTCCTTTCGTAATCTGGCAAATTTTATCTACTAAGAAATATAAGGAAGACAATTAATTTCAATATACTTTTTTTTCTATTTTCCTTAAAATGCATGCTCAAAAATAGTTTCACATTGAATGAAAAAGAAAGCGTTATGTGTTTATAACTCAAATCCTATTAACTTCCACTTGAGTTTTTAGGGCACGTGATTTTGATATGCTAACGAATTTAATTGGATCAGCATGTGAGCTTAAAACGTTACAAATAGTATCAGAGTCAATCCGAGTGTACAAAAGTTGATGGGTAGCTCATGCAACGATGATAAATGTTATGTGCTTATAACTCAAATCTATTCATTACCGATTAATTTTCAGTAAATAGGCTTGAGGGTTACAAAAGTAATGTTTTATGGTGATTTTATAAGTTTTATATAATATTGACCGCATAGCATCTACAAATCTAATTAATTTGGAGGGGAGGGGGGAGGGGATAAATTCATTTTATAAAAAATATTTCTAATATTTCTAAAAAACAAAAATATTTTTGTCAATTGCCCTTCAATGGAGTCAGTATACATTTATTGAATATCTTGAATTTCATCCATTTAGGTTCAAATAGCCTTTGGTTTTAGGGATGCCAGTTATATATATAAGAAAAGAAAATTTGATCAGTTAATTCTATGATAACACGTAATGATAATTTGTATTCTAAATCCTCACATAGGTGATAGTTTCCTTCCCTATATTTTATCTTCCTAAGGTGAAATGAGCTTGCATGTTTAGGAATAATGCATAAATAATCCCTCTATATTCTGGCAAATTCTATCTGCTAAGAAACATAAGGAAGACAATTAATTTCAATATACATTTTTTTCTATTTTCCTTAAAGTGCATGCTCAGAAATAGTTTCACGTTGAATGAAAAAGAAAGCGTTATTTGTTTATAACTCAAGTTCTATTAACTTCCACTTGAGTTTTTAGGGCACGTGATTTTGATCTGCTAACGAATTTAATTGGATCAGCAGGTGAGCTTAAAACGTTACAAATGGTATCAGAGTCAATCCGAGTGTACGAAAGTTGATCGGTAGCTCATGCAACGGTGATAAATGTTATGTGCTTATAACTCAAATCTATCCGTTACCGATTAACTTTTAGTAAATAGGCTTGAGAGTTACAAAAGTAATGTTTTATGGTGATTTTATAAGTTTTGTATAATATTGACTGCATAGCATCTACAAATCTAATTAATTTGGAGGGGAGGGGGAGGGGATAAATTCATTTTATAAAAAATATTTCTAATATTTCTAAAAAACAAAAATATTTTTGTCAGTTGCCCTTCAATGGAGTCAGTATACATTTATACAATAAAGAAAAGAAAAAAGAATTATTAATCTTACGCTGGGATGAACGGACTGGATTGACTCTTCGCAAGCGTGGAGGAGGGATTCAGTGTTCCCGGCTGAAGCCTTCGGACCCGCTCCTCTCGGATTCCCCCGCTTCGCGTCCTGGCGGAGACCAAAGCGAGGAAGCTCTCGGCTCCCATACCGAGTCCAGTGGCTCGTTTCCTCGTTCGCAAGAAGCTCTCGTCCTCCTCCTCTCGTCTCCCACCCAATCTCCACTGTTTGCTTTCTCTCTGGTGCTTATTGGATCACGATCTGCTCTTTCTGCAGTGGTTTGTAGGGATTTTATTTTTTTTATTTTGATTTTTTTTAGGGTTTCTTGTTGTTGATTTCCTGTTCTCATTTTGCGATTTTGCTAATGGTTTTGGGTACTGAACCGTAACCTACGCTGCGCATTTGGTTTGATTGTGAAATGAACATGGATGTGGAATTGGGGCTTCGCTTTTTGTACTTGTATTAAATTTTTAATGATCAGTTGAGTCTTGTTAATTTATGCTCCAGTATTTCTGTTTATTGGTGAAGTGAACCATATATTTGGCTAATTAATTAGTTTTTCTTATTTTCCGAGTGAGTGGTATGAAAGTGTCCAACAATAAGGAAACAAGAGCATGATTGGATATTTACATAAGAAAATCATGAGAGACTCTATACTAAATATTTAAGTTTGCACTGAATTAAGATATAGCGTTTTATTTATACAATGATTGAAGCTACTATCTCTTGAAAATAGATAAGTTAGACAATTAACTAATGTTCACCTGAGAATATACGAAACGATGTGAAAGGCTATAAATTTATGTCATGAGAGATTCTAAGCACACAAGAAAGATAATAGTTACATTGGTTACACCAAGGTTTAGAACAAATAATGGATAGCCGAGAAGCCTTGAAAAGAGCTGGTGGAATTTAATTTTAGAAAGAATGAGATTTTTTGAGACGAGATATTGAAAAAGTAGGATGTCACCATGTGGGATTCCATAAAAACAAACTACAAAGAAGAAGTTCTCCGAAGTCTAAAGCATAAATATGTACATATAAAGATTTAGCAATGTAACAGATAGTTTATCAATTGAAAAGATAAATCCTGCATTATAAAGTGAAAGGAAAATAAGGCATAGTACTAAAATTTGAGAAGAATAATACCAACTTGATAAGACCAACTTATGGAACCAAAAAATAAAACAAATAGAATGACATTGCATGTAGATTATCGAAATGTTTCAAATGACAATTATCAAGACATAGTTGTACTTTACATAGAACTTTGAATGGATATGGTTCATAAGTAATTGCATGTGCATATAACTTTCTACTGTCATGAGAAGATACATTCTATTTACAATTTTCTAACAAATAATGGAAAAGAAAAAAAATAAAAGATTGCTTAGACGGTTCTTGTCCAAACCAAGTTCCATGTACAGAGAAGGCCTTGGAACAATACATATCAAGCTGTTCATCTTGAACAGCTGGGAATTTCAATACTTGGTTTGGGCATCATTTAGATCACATAACAAATCAAAATGAACAATAAAAATATATGATTCAACCACAACAATACACAAAAATTATCTATCATTATCAAGAAAAGTTTGAAAGCTACTTGGATCACATCTCTGGTTACTTCAAGTATTCTTTGAATAAGAGGAACAGCTGCTGGATCTCCGCAAGCATGAAGTTTATCTGAAGAAATCCCTAATAATGCATGTGTGAATGAAAACCCCCTTGTTCTACACCCCACCATCTACAAAAGCAAACAAGGGCAAGAGAAGAAAGACAAATAATATATCTAAGGACATATAATTTCTCAGGATTATTTTTCTGGAAGTCCTAGACAAAATATCGTTGTCCATCAAATCATAATCACATACAATGCAGTTGTTTCTTGAAGTTTAGTTATCATCAATGATGTAATGAGATCGAAAACAGAATGTAAGGTGACAATAGGAGAAAATATCTAACACTCTAACAAGCAATAAAGCATTACATATGATAGAGTAGATCAATAATGGAATTGAACACAGTTTAAGTGAGGATACCCTCTAGAGATGGGAAAAAATGCTGGTTCACCGATATCATATGTTGTGTGCATGTTTGCAGAACACTACATACATTGAAACTTATCATTGGAGACCTTGTTAAGGTGAAGGATCTAGATCGTATGTAACTTTTAGAGAAAGAAGAGCCTAAGAAAACTTGGAAACAGTGACGAAGGAAAAGCTTGTAATGAACGATGTTGTAGCAGATCCCAGATAAATGGAACAACCCTTAGTTAGATTTGACCATGGCTTATAATGAATCTTATCAAGCAAGGTCTATATAAAATCCATCACAATGCATGACAAATTTCACCAGGTGGGGCTACATAAAGGTAAGAATGAATGACAACATAAATCAAGGACAACTTCTCCTCCCCTATTTGAATGAAAGAGTTTACAATTTCCAAGTACAACCCAAAGCAAATGATACAGCCAATTACATGTTTAGTGTCTTATAAGATTCAAATCAGGTACTTTGGGCTTAGCAATGATAAATCTGTATGTACGCAATTTTACAATGCCAAAAACAACAAAATTAATTCTTTGAAACGATAGGGTCATTCTTGTATTAGTTACTTAAATGCTTGCAGATGAAGAATTACATATTCTCCTCAAGATTGTATCGAATTTGTGAAAAAGAAACATAAAGACAATTGGTTCTGTGTATCCTCACTTTTTTTTATGTGCTTCATTCCTGACAGAAATGGACAATCCTCAGAGCCTTTTTAGTTGATGGATTCTTTGCCTGCAATGACCTAATGCTCTCCATTAGGAAATTTGGCTATCATTCTTCTACATGTCCCACCTCTGGCTTTCTTTCATTACTTATTGGTTGGCACTACAAGGTGGATAGCGTTGCCAGCTATAGGACCCTGACTCATCTGGACCATGGGTTTATTAGGAAGGTCATGGGATCTTTGAGTACAACGGAACTTCTTATGCCTGTAAAATGTGAAACCTGCCCTTTCCAAACTCACTTCTCGACAATGGCTGAAAGTATATTAGTTCAGGCCCGTGACGCATCTCGAGTAGCTTTGGAGCTGGAAAATGCAATTGAGGAGCAGAGATTTGAGGATGCATGGAAGGCATATGAGAAGCACGTAAATATGGATGGCTTTCCGAGGAAGTCAGTTTTAAGCAAGCTCTTAACTGGTTTTGCTGAGAGCTGTGACTGCCATTGGCTCGACAAAGCCTATATCGTGGTGGAGCAGGTTTTTAAAGAGAAGAAGCATGAGCTATTGGAGAAAGAGCCTCTTATTTACCTTTCTTTTATCCTTGCAAGATGTGAGATGCCTGTTTTTGCATCAAACACCATGAGAAAATTGATCCAGATTGAAGCATTCCCTCCCCTAGCAGCGTGGTCTGGAGTCGTAGGGCATATGTCTCAGACAGCAACTGGTGCATTCCTTGCTTCTGAGTTGATTATGGAGATTGGCTACCTTTTTAAGGATAACAGAGTTGATCCTCGAAAGAAGAGTAACAGATCATTGCTCTCAATGAAGCCTACATCCTTTGTTTTTAACATAGCTTTGACTGGTTGCCTTTTATTTGGGACAACTAAGAAAGCTGAGCAACTTCTTGAACTGATGCCTCGGGTAGGGGTGAAGCCTGATGCCAACTTATTGATTGTAATGGCTCGTATATATGAAAAGAATGGGCATAGAGATGAGGTAAAAAAACTGAAGCGGCTTGTTGATGAAACCTGTGGCCTTGGTGATTTTGAATTTCAGCAATTCTATGACTGCTTGCTCTCATGCCATTTGAAATTTGGGGACTTGGGTTCTGCGGTTGATATGGTCTTGGATATGCTGAGAAAGGCTAAGGAAGCAAAGCACTCTCTGGATGCAGCTAAATCGGTGCTGAAAGCAGTTGAAACTGGGAAGACCTATTGTCCTTATCAGAATTCTAAGCACGACAGATTGGATAATATGGATAACTCTAGTTTGATCAAAGCCTGTGCTCCATCCTATGCTGACTTTTCCAAAGATAAAAATTTTTTAAGGCTTGAAGTTGAGGCAAAGGAATCACTCAAACTGCTATCAGATAAATTACAGTCCCAGGTTGGGTTGGTTATGTCTGAACATGGCATTCTCCATCCAACTAAGAAAATGTATGCCAAGCTTGTTAAAGCTTTCTTGGATGCTGACAAGATTAATGAATTGGCAGCATTTTTAATCAAAGCAAGCAAGGAAGATTTTCCAGTCTCTGTTGAGAACTCTGCTGTGGTTCAGGTGATAAATGCATGTATTGCTTTAGGTTTGTTAGATCAAGCACATGATCTATTAGATGAGATGAGATTTTCTGGGATCAGAGTCGGTTCATCTGTTTATTGTTCTCTTTTAAAAGCCTACTGCAAAGAGAAGCGGCATGGAGAGATAATGTCACTTATGCGAGATGCTCGAAAGGTGGGCATCCAGCTTGATTCAGGCTGTTACGAGGCTTTAATCCAATCTAGGGTGCATCAGAATGACTCAAGGGAGGCTCTTCATCTATTTAAAGAGATGAAGGAGTTTAATCTGTCAAGATCCAGTCATCGTGAGTTTGATATGATGGTGGAAGGGTCTGCCAGGAGTGGTAAAGCAGGTTTGATGGATACACTTCTGGAGGAGATTAAGAACAATGAGAGGGTTGATTGTGCGGTTCATGACTGGAACAATATGATACATTTCTTTTGCAAGAGAAGGATGATGCATGATGCTCAGAAGGTTCTGAACAAGATGAGGGCTTTGGGCCACACCCCAAATGCCCAAACTTTTCATTCTCTGATCACTGCATATGCTGCTATTGGGGGGAAATATGTGGAAGTCACGGATCTGTGGGGTGAAATGAAAGTGCTTTCTAGTTCAAGCTCCATGAAGTTTGATCAGGAGCTCTTGGATTCCTTACTGTATTGTTTTGTTAGAGGTGGGTTTTTTCTTCGGGCCATGGAAATAATAGAGATGATGGAAAAAGAAAGAATGTTCATTGACAGGTATAAATATAGGTCACTTTGGCTAAAGTATCACAGGACACTGTATAAGGGCAAGGCTCCCAAAATCCAGACAGAAGCTCAATTGAAAAGGAGAGAAGCAGCATTGGCTTTCAAAAGATGGATTGGTTTGCAATGAATGTGGTGAGAAACCCATCTTTGCTTATTAGCCCACCATTTGCCTTGTCAGCTAATGACATTGAATATTTCTTTAGAAGCAAAGCTGATGCAGTGAATTCAATGGTGAAACTCTATTAAATAGCATTCTTTGATCAGTCTCTTAAATTATCAATCCAACATTATGCTTGCAGACTGGTTGGTATAAAACTGAACAGGTTCGAACAGAAAACTAAATTAGAAGATCAGACGTAGTCAGATGGCTCATTCTAATATCAAGCATGAGTATGTTTTAGCTCCTTATTTTCTTTTTTATAATTATCATACTTTTCATCATTTGGATCTTGGATGGAGTTGTTAATCACAAATCGATCTGTGTCATACTAAACCAAGCGTTCTTTTGACTTGTATCAGTGGAAGGATTCTACAAAGAGGGCATGGCTTACATCTTGAATTTTCCACTGAGCCACTTGGTGTTGTTTGGGTGGCAAAAAGGAAGGCAATCTTTATTGTACCATGATTTGTCTGATCACCTGAATTGGCTAAATTTCTTCATCCATGGCTTCCATTCATGATGCAGAATTTCTATTAGTTTTTTTTTTTTTATTATTCTGAAGAAAGGGGTTGAACAGAAGAATTTGAGCCCAAGCATGCTATTTTGCATACAACATAGGAAAGATATACAGAGACCAGTGGTATATACGTGCTCCTATTTTATAGAAATACAAATCTTTATCATGCTTACAATTTTTTCGTTATGTTCATAGAAGGGTATACGATTGCTAATGTTGAATGGACTTCAGTTTTCAGCCTATCTGGTTGTAAGTAGATAGAATTCCATTGAGTGCACTTGTGCCTAAAAGAGTCAAATTCAGGCAGAGGCCCGACCTGAGGTTACATGCAGTAGTGAATTAGCAGAAAGTTGCTTATTTGTAACTGGTTAAAATGTGTCATGGTATTGCTGTTTTGCTTCCAATGATCTGATCTTCTGTAGTTGTTTATACCTAGATATTCTAGAGATGGATAATTCTAAAGTTGACAGTTGATTGACATCTCGGCAGTCAGGCAAATAAATCATAGGTTTCATTTGGTTGTTATGCGGTAATGAATTAATAATTTTGATTGAAATTAGATATAAAATACATGTGATCATAAGTAGAGGTTATATGAGACAAATTTAATGATGCTCAAATTGGCATGGAAGTTGTTAAGCAAGGAGAGCTGCAAATTGTTTGGAAATTTTTTGCTCCTCTCTTGCACTAGCTCTTTTTTACTCCTGATAAAATAAAATGTATCACTCTGATATCAAGTATTAGGAACCGACGATAGTTAATCTTGTTCTTAATCCATTGTGAAGTTCACAAATTAAAATCATGGATGAAGTTTGGTGATTTGCTTGGAGATCCTATTAGGCTAAACCATTCCTTAAATCCAATCTGTTTTCATGCTTTTGTATTTAGAAAAGGCTTTGATTTGTTATGCATCCGAAAAAGAAAAGAGATATGATTAACAACCAGCCATGTAACTTTACGGGGAGGATGAGTTCCTAGATCAATTTACTCATACAATGCCTGAACAAGCGCGGCCGTTCAATTTAGCAATATGTTGCATATATCATTTTAAAGCTCACTATGAACCAAACTTTTTAATTTTCGTTGGCCACGTAAAGATTTCTTTGAACTTCCACATAATGCATAGAAGATATTTTTCATTGCAGTGGGTCAGTAATATTATGGAAAAAAGAACAAGTTTCGAGCTAAACTTAAAAAAATAAAGAAATAATGAAACACAGTGAAATATGCTGAAACAAAGAAAAACATACTGAAATAATGGAACAGACCCTCTTTCCCGGTCACTAAAAGACCCTCTCCCCTTACCACTAAGTTTAGAATGATAGGCTTTCCCCTTCCTTTAACAGCTCCAGTTGAACCTTTATCCTTTCCTCTAGTAGCACTAGCAGAGCTTCTCTTTCTTCCAATGGTAGAACTGGTAGGATGCATCACATTCATAAGAAAATTATATATTAATACATTGAAATGATGTTGAAATATTCAGTTTATAGGACCTGAAACTTGCTTGAGATCTCTGTTGTGAGTTGAACCATGTTGCTATTTGTTATGCTCTTGGAGGCTGCAAAATTGATCACAATAAGATAAATGCATTTAATGACATTACAGTAATATCATTTTATATTCATTTCAACTTGATTTATAACCTGAAAGTTGTAGTGGCCCTTCCTTTATCTAGGTTAGGCCTTGTATTTTTTTTTTGTATTGGATATGATGGTGGGAATGCTTTAGATGCTTTAACAATATTTGAAGAACTTGTTGATTAGAAAGTTATGTCTTTCTTTAATAATGATGTAGCTTGTGTTTGCAAAAAAATAACATATTAATATATAATAAACTAAGTAGTTCTTAGATAAAAATGTGTCATATGAATCATTAGCACTAATAATTTACTGCTTTCTCTTTTTGCAATCTTGTCTTCCTTTGTCAAGCTATTTCTTCAGTCGTACTAGCTCCTTTTCCTTTAATTGTGCCATTCTTTATGATATTTCTCATACTTATAGTTTTATTCATTTTTGATACCTTATAAAGATTCCTTAGCTAATTTGAATCCCTCGTCAACTTTTTTGGTCTATCAGGGGATCTAAATACATGAGGAGAGACTATAGTAGGTAGCTCGATTTCAATCCATTCATCTTGACCTAGCATTAGATGAATGATCTCCTGCTAGCAAGCTAAATAAACTTCTTGTAACAAGGATAAATATACTTCTCTAGTTGCTCTAGGTTCTTGATAATAAACATTATACCATGCTTGCAAAGGATTTCCGTGAGATCTCAAATCTTACATATGTAATTTCTTAAGGTCAAGCCAACTACATGTCTCTCATTGCCATTATCCACATACTTAAACCTCGCAGCAAGTATTGCATAGTAATTTCTGGATTCCTATTTCAACGCCCAAGGTTGTCTTGAATATTAGGGCAAATTGGTCTCCCATTCTTTTCCATACCAAGTCATTTTATACTAAACCTACCATTAATTTGACTCTAATCCACTTCAGCATAGTCAATATAGGTAGATATCTATCTTCTATGATCATAGAATTGAATGATTCATTAAGGTTATTGAGAAAGTAGTTAGTCTTGGCCCTATTACTAAAATGAGACTTAGACCACTATAGTATCTTCTTAATCCACATATGCTTTCTTATTCAATGATTTGATGTACTTTATCTTCCTCTCAAAATCCTTTTCAATGCTTGCACAAGTTGCCTTTCGCATGGCATTCTTTAATTCCTTCCCCTTAAACAATGATTTAAAGTTATTGTACATATGTCTCACGCAATATCTATGCTCCGTACCTGAAAAAAGCTCTTTGATGATAGGTACTAAGCCCTAATAATATGCACAAGGTAGCATTTTCTATAGCAAAATAGCTATAATAAAAAACAAGATAGAATTGAAATACTTATCTTTTGCTTGTCTAATATGAACACCAAATTAAATTCTTCAAGTCTGCTTATTCCTCACTGAATGTATAGAAACTAACTCTAAGAATCTTTATTTTCTTGCTTCACAACAGCTATTGTAACCGAGAGAAGTTGTCATTCTCATTTCTACTAACAGCTGAGAGCAATTGCCCTTCAAATCATCTCTTTAGGAAACATTTATCTAGACCAATGATAGGTCCATATCTAGCCAAAAAACTCACTTTTTTAGCATGATATTTAATTTACATCCTCTTGAAATATGAGCCTACGCACCTTTAATTTACATCCCCTTACCAGAAACTTCACATTATAAAATCATATGACTCCCAACATTTATTAATTTAATCATTTCAATATAGCCTTTTAGTTTTTCAAACTATAGCCTTTCATCACCTTCAATAATTTTTCTTGCTTTCCTCTTAGCCTTAGAAACTTGGCTCCTACTCACATCCATATCAATATCTCTTGTCACATGAGCTTACACACTTCTCCACTTGGCATTATTTCGGAACTCATCAAAATACTTCTTAATAAGATAGCATGAATTCTCTTAGGCATTAGACAAGGTTTTCCCACATACACAGGCTGTCTAAAATATTTTTATTTGAAATATCATCTCATCTCTTACCTTGGATGCATAGATTCTTCACCCACATTCATTTCCATATACAATGGATATCTTATGACCCTCATTTAAGTTAAACTTGAAATCAATTGAATTTAATACAGTATATTCTCTTAAGGCAAATCTAAATATTCTAGCATTAGTGAATCGCATCTCCAATTGCAGCTGTGAATTTGCTACATCAACATACTTATTGAATTCAGGGTAGTACTCTCCCTCCTCATCAAAAGCTTCATTTAAAGTTCTTAACACCTTATTATATAAAGGATCCTCATGCCACTCGTCCAAAGTAACATCTTTCGAAGGGAGTGGGGAAAGAAAGGGGAAGGGGGCAGAGATGATACATCATCACCTTTAAGTATGGACCAAATATCCTTGATCTGAATCATTGCGTCCCTTAAGGCCCTCATTCAGCCAGCTTGGATCACTATCACTATTCTCTCCATCTTTATTTCCATCCCCTCACAACTTTCACTAACTACAATCTTAGCCCCTTCATTTCCCTCCATAGCATCGTCAACCCTAACTTTATTTCCCTCATCATCATCCCCTCATCCCATGCATATCAATATCATCATTATGTCTCTCATGACCTCCTTGATTCACCCTCACATTCTCATCCACTGATACCTATGCCTCATAAACATCCCACTCTAACTCAACAAACTCAATCATAGCATTCATCTCCCGTGTGCCAATAGCTAAATCATCACTCCCTTATATGCCTTAAAGCTTATCATCTTTGATTACCTAAGAGGCACATTTCAGTATCCACATAAATTATTATAATAAACATTGTTATATTCAGGATGTTTCGATGTTGCAGTATATTTTACTATGTTTCAATATGTTTAAAATGTTATAGACTATAAAGTTTTTAGCGTATTGAACAAAAGTAGGAGAGCTATTGAATAGATGCCCTTGCTTACAAAGGTAGTCATTCAATTGTTACCTTCTAGATAGGTGGAGCCTCTTCTTAACCCCCTCACCTACCGTAAGAGGCCATCTTGCCTCTCAACAAGCTTTCCCTACTCTTCCTCTCACAATCTCTTCCCTTTTTCTCTACACCTTTCTTCCTTGCCTCTATTGCCTCTCTATCAAAATCCCATCATACCACATCTTTATCTCTCTCACCCTCTTTCTTCTTCACTCTCTCTATTGGTCACCAATGAGTTTGCCAAGCCATGCCCCTAAGGATCCCGTACATTTATCACCTTCTATAGCTAGAGACCTTCACCACTTACATTGGTATGAGAGCAAGAGGCCCTCTATCTCGCTCTTCTTTCTCCTCCCCCTCCTTTGTTTCACTACCCATCCATTATGGCCAACCATTAGGGGGGGCACCCTATCTCTCTATTTCTCTCGATCCCCCCCTTCTCTCAAGCCAAACCCCTGCTGCTCTCTTCCCTCTCTCCATCCCTTGTAATTGTTTCCCCTCTCTCCTTTTCTCTCTGTCTCCCTATGACTTGACCATCTCTCTTTTTACTCTCTTTCTCTTCCTTATCCTGATGGCTCCTATGATTGTGCTATATAGGGTAGCAAGCAAAAAGAGCCTAATCCCCCTCCTCCCTTAGTTTGATATGCCTTGTGGCCATTCCATAGTCAGCATGGATGAGAGTCCAATCATCCAATCTTCTCTCTCCTCTCACTTTCTTTTTCTTTTTTCTCTCTTCTAGGAATATTCCCTTAATTAAGATTAATTAACCTTATGTTGCTAAATAGCAATCTAAATTTAGGAAGCATTAATGTTAGGTCTCTCCTTTGCCCACTAACTAAGGTAAAATTTTAGTCTCCTACTTTCTTTAATTATTTGGTCGAGCTGTAGACTACAACTAGGGTTAAGTGCTAGATTTTAAAATTTTTAAAATTAGAATATTAGTAATTAATTATTTAAATTATAAGGAGATCAATTTTTAGATTTTCTTACATCAGATATTGATTTAAAATTGATTAAGTGAGTTAGGTGTACCTACAAACGAAGTCAGCATGTTAGGTCAAACTTCTCTACCAATTGAGTTAACAATTCTTAAGCATAATCACCTATATTGATGTGGACATTTTAATATTTAGTGTGATAATGGGTTTTGAGATTTCATGCATTATGATATTAGTTATTAACATCATGCTAAATTACGTTTAAATTTAGTAAGCATATTATCTATTATTAATGAAAATAATAGTAATAATAATAATAAGAATTGAGGCATTGAACTCAACAATCACATCTGTTATTGCTATCTTGATGGTTGTCGGCTACAGGTAGAAGCGTGGTTTGTGTTAGCCAACATAAGATGGGATATGGTCATGGCTATACTATGGGTATTCGGCTTACTCTGCTCCTAACAAAATATGACAATTATGATTATGATGATTGGCCGATCACAGGATGGGATCATGATCAAATCTAGTCTCATGTTGGGAGGTTAACCTCATAGATTTGATGCACATTAATAATCATAATAAGTTGAAGCTATTGTTGGATAAAGCTGCTATTATAGTGATATGTGAGATGTACATTAGAAAAGCTATTAGATATTGATAACTATTCTTTATTTATATTTGCTAAAAATTATCATCTTATTATTCACGTTAGTGTGTGTATGGAAGTTGTTCTTGCTAAGTTGTTATACCATTCTATTTGCTAAAAATTATCATCTTATTAACTCATTTTTAGAGCTGCAAGGCTCCTAGCTTTATGAGTTCAATCAGAGACTTTGGTAACAAAATTAGTTAGATTATTATATCTAATATCGGATATAGTTAAACCCTTTATTTTAAATATATAATTATCAATGGTTTTCATATACTTCAATTTGGCTATGGAATCCTGTGATGACACGTGGTGAGGCCGAATGTTAATATAAAAAGAGAAAACTTTAACATAAAAGAATTCTCCTTTATGATAGTCAGTTGGCCCCTCTGGTTAATTAGGTTTCTCTTTATATAAATAAGATCAATCCTAAAAAGAATGAGTCAACTTATCATAGGATTAATTTTTCAGGCACTACTACTATCATAATCAAAATCAAAAGAAGCGGTTAGATGAAAGACTCCAACTTCCCTTATGACTCCTTCTAACATCTATAAAAGCAATCCTAGGTATCTATCTTTTTGCTTAAGCCCTAAGTATCTCGCTTGAGAGTTGTAAGACTTTCTTCTTTGGTTGACTTGAATATCGAAGGATTTTTTTGAAAGGAAAACTCTAAGGCTCCTAACACTCTTTTCTTTGAGTGGAGTAAGGTGAGGAGATGGGCCCGGGGCATGATATGTGGCAGGCGTCTGTATCTTTCTTTCTTTCACAAAATATCATACGTTGATTCGAGAGGACTAAGAGGTGAACCAAGCTTGATATTTAATTTCCATTAAAATGAGCCATTTGGGAATAATTTACTGAAAACATCCCATGAGAGTTTAAGAATATTCGTGACTTATAGTTGCATAATTTAAATTAATTCCAATGAGTTTTACTCTTTTTCCTTGGAAACTTATATGGCTAGAGTACATTCTATTCTAGGTAACCTATGTTATTTTATAGTAAATAATCACATAAGCAATTGTTTATACATAATAATGATTAATTTATCTTAGGAAATCATGTAACAAAGAAGAAATCCTATTTTTATTTAAAATATATTTGGTTTCTAAGAATGGTTTTGTTTTTTATTTTTATTTATATAAAAAATAAAAAATACTTGTAAAAATGAGTTTGATGAATAGAAAAGAAAAAAGTTTTCTAAAAAAATGCAAACTTTAAAATGAATGAAAACTGAAAACAATTTGAAGTTGTTTTTATTGCTTTCTATAAAATAAAAAAAAGAGACAAAAAGAAAAAACTGATTTGTATCACTCTTATATTTTATTATCTTTATTTCTTTTTGTATGTCATCCGACAAGCAGATTAAACTCCTCCAGGACCACAAATAGAGGTTGAAAACCAACAAGTTTCATGTCAAAGGATGAAACTTATTACAGACCTTTGGAACACTGAGTCGGTTTAAATGACACTTTTTTCCCCACCAAATCATAGGATATTCGAAAGTTTTGCTGAACCGTGTTACCAAACAAGCCCTCGCCCTCCTCTGGCAGCATCGAAAGGCATACCAACCCCTCCGGCGATGGCTCAGTGAATGCATTCAGCGGATGCAGGACGATATCGGCACCACCTGCAAAGTGGAACGTGATGGTCGGAAATTTATCTCGGGATGTCGCATGGTAGCACAAGAAGGTCTTGCCGGGGTCTGTGGTCGGTGGCAGGTTCACAGCTCTGGTGAGGGCTTCCTTCAATTGGTTGAACAGATTGGGATCGAGGAGTGTCACTGTTGTCCCTGAGTCAATGAGCATGTTCCCAGCGCCGGAGGCCTTCGGCGGTGGATACTGCAGCCGCGTGGCCCCGACGCTGATGTACTCGAGAGCGACATAGTAGAAACTTTCGGATTCTCCAGAAAGCAGTGGTGTCGAAACAACGCCCGGCCCCGTAATCACGGCTTGGTTGCCAAAACTCATTATGCTCGATGAGTTCTCTTCGAACGGCACAAAGCAGTAGGAGAACTTTCCTCCTATGTAGGGGCTTAATTGAGTTATGAGTGAATAAGACTGGCGTCCAAGGCCAGCGAGTCCAGCAAAGTGATCGGTGAGGCTGTCGCTGTTGTTGTGCCCACATCCAAACGTGACATTGTGGAACGAGACGGTGCGCCGGTCCGTTGAATCAAACGTCAGCGTCTCGGAAGAAAGAACTCCATTCGAGAAAGATCCATCAGCATATTCATACTCATAGCTGCACTTGGGGCCTTTGTTGCAGGCCGAGGGATTAAGAGCCTTGCAATGAGGGGAATCGCAAGGCTGCTCTTTGTAGGTGGAGGATCGTTGAGGGTTAAAGAGAGGGACTTTGCGACCGACGCAGTCAGTGCAAGGCTGGCACCGAGACCAGACAAGATCGCTGCCCGTGTCCATGACGGTTAAGACGGGCACTGGGGGAGTGCCTATGGAGAATTTCATGAGGTGGTCAGAAAAGTCTGGGATGACAGTAGATTGGATCGAGGAGGTGGATGCCTGTGAGGAATGAAAGGAGCGGATGCGAATGAGAGAACGTCGGGCGGCTTCGGTGAAGCGTTCCAAAGGGGTTGCGGAACGATTGTAGAATGGAGAGAGGGGAGAGTCACGGTGGATGAGTTCGATGCGGAAGCCACCATTAGGGGCTTTTGCTGAGGACCAGAATGGAAAGAAGACAAGGAAGATGAGTAGATGGAGAGGACGATTGGAGACCATTGTGCGCGCGTTACACACACACACACACACACACAGAGAGAGAGAGAGAGAGAGAGAGAGAGAGAGAGAGAGAGAGAGAGAGAGGGAGGGAGCAGCAAATAAAAGATGTTGAACAGATGAGTTACACCTTCATATATTGGCGTTACTGAATGCAATCTTCAAGCTGTGGTTCATTAATCTAAAACCGTGTCATTTGCATATCTCAACTAAATAATATGCAGATATACTTCTATTTTAATTAATTATTAATATAATCCTAATATATTCCTTTAACTCTTTCTTTTTCTCTTCCTTTCATAACGGAGCAGCATACCTCCTTTTTTTTTTTTTTTTTTTTTTGTTATTTCTTTCCTTTTATTCTTTTTTTTTTTAAGGGGGGTGCAATCTATGAGGTGGTAGAAGGAAATGGAGAGAGAAAAATGGGAGGAATTAAGGTTGTGCGCTTAGGCATGTGTGCAGGTCCAATGAGGTAGGCGAAAGAAAGTGAGAGAGATGGGAGGAAAAATAGTGATGGAGCTAAGAATTTTTTCTTGGGTGGTTAAGTGATACTTGGCTCATATAATAATGTAAGTATCAAAAAAAATTATGAAAGAAATAAAAATATAATTCAAAAAAAATTTAATATCCTTATTGACACACATTTAGAGTACAAAAAAGATATAGCGTTTGATATAAATATATTCTTCTTCATAGTAAAATAAAGGAAAAAGAACTAAATAACTCTTAAGAAAATTGAACCCTAAGACATTTCATAAAATCAAACTCATCTACTATCAAATTTATAGTAAATTTCTTTGCAATTTCTTTTTCAATACAGACAACGAAGTTATTCGCAAGAAACTTATCAGTCATTTTGTTGTAAAGCTTTGTTTTTACAATTTCCATAGCTAAAAATTATCGGTCTATAGTTGAAGTTGAAACAAAAAGGGATAAAATAGGATGAATTAATCTATCGAACAAATTATAAATATTTGCCTGTCCTGTCACTACCAATCCTTGACATAGTTTATAGGAACCATTAGATGAAAGACTTTAACTTCTCTCATGACTCCTCGAGACATTTATGAATGCTATTAAAGACCCTAGATGTAAACAAGTTCTACCTTTTACTTGAGCCCTAAGCATCTCACTTGAAAGTCCTAAAACTTTTCCCTTATCGACCTTTGGCTGGCTTGAGTGCTGAAGGGATTCCCTCGTAGGAAAATTTCAGGACCCCTTAACTCTCTTTGATTTGAGAGCAGGATGGCGAGTAGATCGAATGAAAAAGTGCTCTACCATATAAATGTAGATTCATCCATTCGTTGGCGTGTAAAGATCAACAGATTTATTGTATTTATAGTAATTTCTTATCTATTGTTAGTAAGTATTGGTTCATATTGGAAAGCCTCAAAACTTTCTAGGATTATGTTATAAGAGATATGTGCTATGTCGCAAACTCAGTCCAACAGTGGGGTTCTGAGGAATGATATGTTGTTGGTGTCTATGTCATTCTTTCACAAGATATCGTGCTCCATGATTTGAGATGATTCAGAGTTGAACCAAGCTTGATATTTAATTTTCATTCAAGCAAGCCATTAGGGAATAATTTTCTTAAAATATCTAGTGAGAGTCTAAGAATATTCGTGACTTATAGTTGCATAATTTAAATTAATTCCAATGATTTTTACTTTTTTCCTTGGAAACTTGTACGGCTAGAGCACGTTCTATTCTAGGCAACCTATGTTATTTTATAGTAAATAATTACATAAGTAATTGTTTATACATAATAAAAATTAAATTATATTAGGTAATAACAAAGCAGAAGACATGAAAAGGAAAAGAAGTTCTATCACCATTTAGAGTGCATTTGATTTTTGAGAATAACTCTATTTTTTATTTTTATTTTCATAAAAATAAAATAAAAAATACTTGTGAAAACGCATTTAATGAATAAAAGAAAAATAGTTTTCTAAAAAATGCAACTCCAAAATGAAAGAAAACTGAAAATAATTTAAAAGTATTTTCATTATTTTTATCAAAAAATAAAAAAATAAAGAATGAACTGATTTGTATCATTTTTATATTTTATTATCTTTATTTCTTCTTGTCTGTCATCTGACAAGCAAATTTAATTCCTCCAAGAACACAAATAGAGGCTGAAAACCAAGTTTCATATCAAAGGATGAAACCTTATTATAGACCTTTGGAACACTGAGTCGGTTTAAATGACACTTTTTTTCCCCACCAAATCATAGGATTTATGAAAGTTTTGCTGAACCATGTTACCAAACAAGAACGTGCCCTCCTCGGGCAGCATCGAAAGGCACATACCAACCCCTCCGGCGATGGCTCAGTGAATGCATTCAGCGGATGCAGGACGACATCGGCACCACCTGCAAAGTGGAACGCGATGGTCGGAAATTTATCTCGGGATGTTGCGTGGTAGCACAAGAAGGTCTTGCCGGGGTCTGTGGTCGGTGGCAGGTTGTTCACAGCTCTGGTGAGGGCTTCCTTCAATTGGTTGAACAGATTGGGATCGAGGAATGTCACTGTTGCCCCTGAGTCAATGAACATGTTCCCAGCGCCGGAGGCCTTCGGCGGTGGATACTTCAACCGCGTGCCCCCGACACTGATGTACTCGAGAGCGACACGGTAGAAAGTTTTAGCTTCTCCAGAAAGCAGTGGTGTCGAAACAACGCCCGGCCCCGTGATCACGGCTTGGTTGCCAAAACTCATTATGCTCGATGAGTTTCTCTTGAAACGGCACAAAGCAGTAGGAGAACTTTCCTCCTATCTGGGGGCGTAATTGAGATATGAGTGAATACTACTGGCGTCCAAGGCCAGCGAGTCCAGCAAAGTGATCAACGGGACATTGTGGATCGGGATCGAGACAGTGCGCCGGACTGTTGAATCAAATGTCAGCGTCTCGGAAGAAAGAACTCCATTCGAGTAAGATCCATCAGCATATCCATGATCGTAGCTGCGCACTTGGGGCCCTTGTTGCAGGCCGAGGGATTAAGAGCCTTGCAATGAGGGGAATCGCAAGGGAGCTCTTTGTAGGTGGAGGATTGTTGAGGGTAGGGTCAAAGAGAGGGACTTTGCTACCGATGCAGTCAGTGCAAGGCTTGCACCGAGACCAGGCAAGATTGCTGCCCGTGTCCATGACGGCAAAGACGGGCACCGGGGGAGTGCCTATGGAGAATTTCATAAAGGTGGTCAGCACTGTCTGGGACGACAGTAGATTGGATCGAGGAGGTGGACGCCTGTGAGGAACGAAAGGAGCGGCTGCGAATGAGAGAACGTCGGGCGGCTTCGGTGAAGCGGTCCAAAGGGGTTGCGGAAGGGTTGTAGAATGGAGAGAGGGGAGAGCCACGGTGGATGAGTTCGATGCGGAAGCCACCATTAGGGGCTTTTGCTGAGGACCAGAATGGAAAGAAGACAATGGAAGATGAGTAGATGGAGAGGACGATTGGAGACTTGGAGACCATTGCGCGTGCGTCACACACACACACAGAGAGAGAGAGAGAGAGAGAGAGAGAGAGGAGCAAATGAATGATGTGGAATAGATAGGATACACCTTCACATATTGGTATTACTTCTTTATAGGAATGCAATCTTTAAGCAGTGGTCAATGGATCTAAAAATGTGTCTTTTGCATATCTCCACTAAATAATCTGCAGGCATGCTTCATTTTTAATTAATTATTTTAATAATTATTTTAATTAATTGCTAATACAATCCTGTACATTCTTTAAATTTTCTACTCTTCTTCCTTCAATAACGAAGCCACATAATCCCTTCTTTCTCTTGTTCCCTTATTTCTAAGCCAACTGAATCTCATGTCAGAAATTTTAAATAAAGGATACAAATTCTATAACAATAACTAATAAAAGAAATAAACTTAGTTATAAAAGCATGTGAATTATGTTATCTTTAAAGATAGATTTTGCATTCTTTGAAATTTATGATTTGGCTTGAAGGGACGCTAGTATCTACCTTTTAGGATTCAACTATAGCAGACCTTTATAAGTGTATGCTTCCAAGTATAAAGGTTATTGAATTGCTTCGTTATCTCTTGCCTTAAAAATATTGCAATGGAAAAAGAAAATAGCATGAAAAATGATAAAAGAAGAAATGATTTCAGTGTAGATTGGTATGCTAACCGGATAGAAACATTGATTTATAATTGGTGGAGAGATGCAATAGGTAACTCTTTGAATTAAGAAAGGGATACAACATGCAACTATTTGGATAAGAAAAGCCTTTTCGAAAGGAAAAGTTACGTACCTCTTCATACCCAACGGTAATCTCAATAGTATGGACCTCTTCATACTCAATGGATCATTTTAAATAAACAAAAAGATTAGATCGAAGATAAAAAATAAAAATAAAATAAATGGAAAGTATTTTGAAATAATAAAAATACCCAACAATCCTCCACATATTTCAAAACACTCCAAAAATAGCAAGAGATATAAAAAGGTCATGTATAATAATGGTACCTTATGGGTTTGAACTATACTTTAGATAAACAATCTTGATATCACAGGAAATATAGTGGGGCTAAGTTTGTTTAACTAGATTTCTTTGCTATGATATGGCAAAATTTGTTTCTACATAATCTTCTTTAACCAGAGCAAACTTCAACGAGTTGGCGCCACTATAGCTATGCGCCTACCTGATGCTCATGTCTCATAAAAAGTAGCTTCACTTCCATACTCATATACATGGCGTCCATCAGAAGTGTATTATAATTAGCACTCTATTTCAAATAAAAAACTATAGATCCATTAATAGCATCAAACTCAGCCTTCATTTATTATAATAGTACTATCATACACTATAGAAAAGGATTCTTCACCAATCATCTCATACAATGGTGATAAGAAAATAAGTGGTAGTGCTTTGTGGGATGTCCTATAATTTTATTCTTCCCATTGAACCTCCTTCATGGGATCTTCAATCATAAAGATTGGGTATCCATCACATCATCTCTGTAATAGGCATCAATTCCATCCCTCTCGATATTTTGCTCACTAGCTCTCTAGCCAATGGTTTGGTCAAAGGATCACTCAGATTTTCCTTTGACCTAACAGAGTTTATGGACATAACACCATTCACAATTAGCTGCTTCACAATATTATGTCTTAATCTAATGTATCTGTTTTTCCTATTATAAATTTTTATTTTGGCTCGAACTACGGCAACCTGACAATCATAATATAATAGCATAGATGTCACTGGCCCTTTCCGCAAAGGAATGTCCGTTAATAATTGTCTTAGCTATTCGGCTTCAGATGATGCCTTCTCTAAGGCAATGAATTCAGATTCCTTAGTCGACCTTGCAATAATAGTCCGCTTGGATGATTTCGAAGAGATTGCACTACCTGCTAATGTAAATACATAGTCACTTATTGATTTCAATTCATCAAAATCAGAAACCTAGTTAGCATTAATATATCCTTCTAGTACAGTCGGAAATCCACAATACATCAAACCAAAATGGATAGTCCCTCTATGATATTTAAGTAATTTAGATAATTGAATCCAATGATCACTACTGAGATTATGTGTGTATCTACTAAGTCTACTCATAGCATATGTAATATCAAGATAAGTAGAGTTCATTAAAAACATCAAACTACCAATAATTTGTACATACTCTATTTGTGATACACTATTATCAAGATTTTTCACCAAATTTATCTTAACATCATAAGGAGATGAAACAGGTTTACAATCAAAATGATTAAATTTTCTAAGTATTTTTTTAATATAATGTAACTGAGATAAAATGAAGCAATCATTTTCCTTTATAATTCTTATGCCAAGAATTATATTAATTTCACCCATATCTTTTGTGTCAAAGTTTGATGCAAGAAATTTCTTTACATATATGACAATGTCAATGTTGGTACCAAAGATTAACAAATCATTAATATATAAGTAGATAATAATACCAATATTATCAAAAAATTTACTATATATATGCAATTATCAGCATTATTTATCATATATCCATTAGAAATTATAAATTTATTAAACTTTTCGTGCCACTATTTAGGAGCTTGTTTTAAAATATATAAAGATTTAACTAGTTTACATACTTTTTGCTCTTATCTAGGAACAATACATCCCTTGGGTTACTCCATACAAATTTCCTCTTCTAGTTTACCATTAAGAAAGGTAGTTTTAATATCCATTTTGATGCGCAAGTTTGTAAATAGATGCAATAGCAAACAAATCTCTAATGGATGCAAATTCTAATAACCGATAAGTAAGTATCAAAATAATCAATATTTTTTCCTTGCTTATAACGTTTGGCAACCAAGCATGCCTTGAACTTATCAAAAGAGCCATTAGGATTTAATTTCTTTTTAAATAACTATTTACATCTAATTGTTTTTGTTTTAAGAGGCAAATCAACTAGTTCCCAAGTATGATTAGTCATTATAGACTCAATTTGTTTATTAACAGCCTCTTTCCAAAAAGGAGCATCAATAAAGGTAATAGCTTCTTGATAAGTTAAATAATTATCATTCACATAATAAGCATAGTAATCATCACCAAAATTAGTTTCTTTCCTAGTCCTTTTACTTCTTCTTAATTATTAATCACCAATTTCACTTTTATTAAAAAGAAAGGAAGGTTCTTGTGATATGAAAGAGCTTTAGATTTCAAATGAAATATATTTTCCAAAAATTCAACATTTTTAGCATCAATAATAGTATTCACATCTAACACATCACTTTTAGTAACAAGAAATTTATAAGCAGTACTATTATGAGCATAACCAGTAAAAATATAATCGTGTTTTAGAACCAATTTTTCTCTTTTTAGGCTATGGTACCATTACCTTTGCCAAACACCGTCGCACTTTTAAATATTTTAAGTTAGAAGGATAACCGTACCAAAGTTCATGATGAGTTTTACCTATTTTCTTATGAGGAATTTTATTTTACAAATAACAAGCAGAAAGAATGATTTTCCCCTACATATTGATAGGCAGCCTGGAGCTAACAAGCATAGCATTCATCATTTCTTTAAGAGTTCTATTTTTTCTCTTTACAACACCATCTTATTTAGGTGTATAAGGAAGGGTTATCTTATGAATTATTCTATTTTGTTCATAAAATTCATTAAAAGAAATTGATTTATTCTCACCATGTCTATCAGTTCTCAGTCTTTTAATCTTCATATTCAATTGATTCTCTACTTTTGCTTTATATTTAAGAAACATTTCACCTACTTTATCTTTAAATCTTAACAAATATAATTTTATGTATCTTGAGTAGTCATCAACAAAGATTATATAAAATTTTTTATCGCCTCTTGTCATTGTATTTTTAAAATCACCTAAGTCACTATGAAATAGGGCAAGTAATTTCGTTTATCTTGCTACAAGATTACATAGTTTCTTAGTGATCTTAGTTTCAACACATATCTCACATTTATTAAAGCTTTTATGATTCATATTTGGAAGTAATCCTATTTATTTTTCTTTAAATAACCAAAATTCATATGTCCAAGCCTACCATGCCACATATCAAAAGAGTTAACCAAATAAACAAAAGAAGATGCAATATCATTACTCATATCTTGTACATTCAATACAAAGGGACTCATCTAGATAAGCTTTCCCTATAAAGACATCATTTTTTCTCAAGGTAACCAAATCACCATCAAAGGTTACTTTCATTCCGATCTTTCCTAGAAGTAATGCAAATGCTAATACTAGATTATGCCTACTAGAGGGCACATGCAGAATATTATTGAGTGAAAGAATTTTACTGGATGTGAGCTTAAGTATAACTTTTTCAATCATAGGTATAGGCCATGAGTCTCCTACATACACATTCTCACAAATATGCTTTGTATATGCTAAATCCAATGCCCATACTTTTGATCATGTCACCATGTTTGCTTCAAAGACTACCATAGTGGCAATGATCTCCTCTTTCGCTTTTCCCATGTTCACCTTTGTCTTATTTTGTTCTCTCTAGATGTCCTTGTGATATATGTAATTTGCAGCATAATGACTTATTTTTCCATAAACAAAACAAGTTTCCTTCTTTTTTGAATGTCAATTTTAGCATATATGTTTTTCCCACCATTTTTTATGGAAAGAAACATCATGCCTTTTGAATATATGTGAGAGCTTAGAGGGACAAGAGACGATCATATTGGCTTTAGAAATAATTTCCTTAGCCTTTTGAGATTATTCTTTTTTTTTTTTTCTTCAACCCTGATATGAGCTATAATTTCTTGTGTGGTCATTTGTTTTCTTTTATATCTCAATTAAATTTTATAATTTCCTCGAGAGTCTAACAATTTTTCAATTAGACAATCACTAATAAATCCATCAGGTAATGCATTTTCTTCACTAGATGATTCACTAACAAGATTTTGATATTCATAAACTTGACTAGTGAGATCTTTTCCTTCATTCATTTTAAAACGCAAACATTTAATGGATAAAAATCTCTTACTACCAGCATCTTCAAAAACATATTTAAAATTCAAAACATCCCATGTATCTTTAGCATAAGTATAATGATAACAAACATTAAACAATTTATTAGCTAAGTAATCCAATATAGTATTTCTAGCAAGTACCCGTAGCCTCCCAATTTTGTATGGCCTTTTCAAAATTATTAATTCCTTCTTTAGGTTTAGGAACAGTTAAAACATGAGCAATATTAGTAAAATCTAAAACTACGTATATCTTTTGTTTCCGTCTCTTAAAATTATTACCATTAAAAGGATCAAGTTTAGTAATATTAGGTAATATTTTAGCAATTGTAAGGATTGATGCATCCATTAATCTAGCTTTAAGATGTTAGAAATTTAAATAAAGGATGTAAATTCTATAGCAATCACTAATGAAAGAAAATAAATAATAATTAAATAAAAATTAATTAAGAAAACTTAGCTATAGAGGCATGTGAATTATCTAGCAAAGAAGGGAGCATGGAGGTAACCGCTCCTAGATAGAAAAAGGCTAGACAATTACATCTACTGATAAAATCTTCAAGGAAAACAGATCTCTCTTCTTCTTCTTCTTCTTATTGCTAGTATTTGCTTGTTAATAGTGTAGAATTAGTGGTAATTGGTCTGCGGTTTATCAGGAATCTAGTAGTATTAGACCAGCAAGATAAAGTAGAAACCACGGTTTCACATTAGACTGAACCGGCCCATGGGCCACTCGACGTAGCCTCCTTCTATCATTAAAAACCCTCCTTCCGTTCTCTCCATCGCCTTCGTCGGTTTCTCCGAGCCTCTGTTGCAGTGGTGGCGACTCCCTGCCCTAGACAAGAACCCGCCACCCGCCGGCCCTCTTCCCTCCTCTCTCGCTCTCTGCCTCGTCCTCTCGCGCATGTCGGTGCTTGGGATGCGGCCGAGCAGGGGAGTGCCTATGAAGAATTTCATAAGGTGGTCAGCACTGTCTGGGATGACTGTAGATTCGATCGAGGAGGTGGATGCGTGTGAGGAACGAGAGGAGCGGCTGTGGATGAGGGAACGTCGGCCCGGCTTCGGTGAAGCGGTCCAAAGGGGTTGCAGAAGGATTGTAGAATGGAGAGAGGGGCGAGTCACGGTGGAGGACGAGTTCGACGCGGAAGCCACCAGTAGGGGCTTTTGCTGAGGACCAGAATGGAAGGAAGAGAAGGAAGATGAGTAGGTGGAGAGGACGATTGGAGACCATTTTGCGTGCATGAGAGAGAGAGAGGATCAAATGAATTGTGATGAACAGAAAAGATATACCTTCGTATATTGGCGTCACTTCTTTATTAGGAATGAAATCGTTAAGCTGTGATCAATTAATCTAATATTATGTCTTTTTTTTAAATCTTCGGAACAAAACTATCATGAAACAGTGACATGATTATAAGCAATATATATATATATTAAATTTTCATAATATAATAATAAGTAAAAAAAAAATTATCTTAAAAAAATTTAAAAGATTATATAACTACTTTGTTTATAAAATTAAAATAATCCTGATCTTTCAGCACTCATTTCTCTTAACCTAGTTTGTGTTATTCTTCGATGCCTGAAAAGGAAACTTAATATGTAATATTTATTTTGTAATAGAAACAAGCACATCAAGCATAAAAAATGCTATCTTACTTATATCATATTTACTGATCATAAATAAGATAATTTGACCGGTTGAAGATATAATTTCATAAAGAATATGCTCATTAAAATATAACTCCATTTCTTAAAATATTTGATGTATTGATTGGAAAACTGTCCCTTTTATATATTTAATGTATTGAATTGGAAAACTATCCGTTTTATATATGTTTTAATGTTCGTCCTCAACCAGTTTAAAGATGATAAAGATTCAATACAAAGCCAATGAGGTGGGAGCGAGGAAGTCCGGGAGAGATGGGAAGGGAGAGGGAGGTATGTAGGGTGGAGGTGGGATTTTAGTTTGGTAGCGAGAAACAAGAGACGCAACCTCTACTTAAAAGACAAGGAAAGTGTACTACCTCTAACCTTGGCTGTGGTTCAAGTATGAGAGAGAGATATCAAAAGGATTTTTCTAGTGCACTAAGATAACATAATGTGCTTATGAGAGAGAGATATCAAAAGGATTTTTCTAGTGCACTAACATAACATAATGTGAAGCACATGCACAAGCTAACAAATAAGCAAGCCTGCAACCAGGGCATTGCACCCACATATACTTTCAAGCTAACCTTGGTGAAAGCTGTTTTTTTTTTTTTTTTTTTTTTTTTTTTCTTTCTTTTCTGGATGCAACTAAATGTACCTAAATCATCACATCATGTTAACAATTATTATAGATACTTTTTTATTACCTTAACCTTTTGAGGTTAATCGGTTATTTACTTTTTATCCAACCCAGTTACTTCTCCATATGCATTATTATTACTTCAATCATTTGTGTCCCTCTGCGTGCATGCACGATATATATGCATGTCAGGAGATGGCATATGAACAAATAAATAAGCATGATTTAAGACGTCAACTATAATATATTAATGCCTAGAAAGAAATTTTGATAGCAAAACAAATATTACCTCTTTTTATACATCTCAAACAAAATCCAAATGGTTTTAATCAAAACCATTACCAGATGACGCTTTGTAAATTGGGATCCAAAGTTCACGATTCACTTGGGATAAACTATTAGGAGTTGTAACATTTAAAAAGAGTTAGAAATTCTATTGTCGCTTGTGGACAATCAAACACCGCTCAAGGGGCCGCTTGTCCTGAGCATGCCTGCATTTCACGTCCATTTGCTCGAACGAGCATACTTGCGCAACACAAATCATATACTCGCCCAATGAAACAACTCACACCACTGAACCACTTGCTGCAAGTCTACAACTGTGTCCTGCCCATCATGTCTAATGTGCCAGTAGGATCTCAACTTCTGTGTGATTAAGTTTGCTATGGATCTGGTTGTTGAAAGCAAACTGAAAATGGATCTTTATTCATTCCTCCCCTCCATACCGGTAATCTCAAATATGCGTCTAAACAGATGCAAAATAAGCAGTTCTAGCAAAGAAGGAAGCGTGGAGGTAACAACTCGGTAGAAAAAGACTAGTCAATTATAGCTATGGATTAAATCTTCATGGAAAACAAGTCTCTCTTCTTCTTCTTCTTCCCTTTCTTCTTCTTCTTCTTCTTCTTCTTGCCACATGTTGTCAAGTATTTGCTTCTTCATAGTGTAGAACTAATAGTAATTGCACAGCTAGATCAAGTAGAAACCAAGGTTTCACATTAGACTGGACCAACCCATTGGCCACTCGACCTTGCTCATAATATAAGTGGGTTGGGATCATGTTTGTATTGGCAGTCTCAAATTTTGGGCCCAATTATAAATCGGGTCAACTTGCGTCTGTCAACTGAGCTTGATCAGTCGGGCCTATATTTATATAGTATGTACATGTATATTATGTGTATATATTACACATATATAGTAAAAATATAAGTAGGTATTGTTTATTTTATAGGCTATAAGTCATCTTAGAAAAGATTCTTCCAACTAAGCTTTGTAAATAAATTATTGATTCGTATTTGGAAATAGAAATATGATTGAAGGGGGGAAGTGGGAGTGTTCTTTGTTTTGAATATTGATGTTACCACAGATATAATTCTTTTTTTTTTCTTTTTTTTTTTTTGACTTCATGTACTAGATTGAATGGCTACTTATGTCGTTGAGAATTTCTTCTGTTACTCTTCCTCTTGACTACAGTCAATGAATGAGTAAATAAGTTGACATGAGAAATTTAATACCATTCTATCAAGAAATTAAATAGACTTTTACCATTATTTTGTTCTATTACGAAAAAGATATACATATAATTTGTTATTATACTTGCAAGTCAATCTATCAATTTTATGTTGTTAAAATTTAATACTCTAAGAATGCAAAACAACATGAATCAAATTTCTTCCCTTGTTTCCCACCAGCAATGCAAAATCAATTCTTTGAAGGAGATTATTACCAATAAAGATGAGTATAGATCCACACTTTTACAAATTAAACCTATTTGACCATGCTCCAGTTATGACAATACAATAGAGGTGTAAAACGGACTATATCAGACATGGCACAACACGGCATAACCCGTGAGATGGGCCGTGCTAGGCCACCCCTAAGGCCCACAGATCATACTAGCACAGCAGCTCATAATGGACCAGCACAGCATAGCCCGTGGCTCGTTACTGGGCCCACAGGCCGGCACAGGCTGGCCCGTTAGGCATGCCAGGCCTAATGGGCCGGCCCGCCGAGCTAGCATGCCAAGCACAGCTAAGAAAGAGCAAAAGTGACCTTCCCCAACAACCAAAAACAGCTAGTTGAAGAAAGCATTTCCGTCCAATTCCTAAAATACCCTTTATAACCTAAAAAAACTAATTTTCAAAGGTATTCTGATCTTTTGATTAAAAAAACCTATTTATCCTTTTCAATGAGCATAAACGGTTAGTTAGTTTTCAAGATTATTTAAATCATTTGAAACCTCCAACATCTACAAAGCTTTCTTAAGCTCTTTTGATCTTTATACAAGTCTTCAAATTTTTCTAAACTATTTTAATTTTTCTCTACTTTCTAATTAACTATCTTAATCTCTCTCCACTCTCTATATTTACTCTCTATCCTCTACAATCATTAATGTTTGGTATTAGTAACTCATCGACACGATGAAGCATAAAACACATCAGTCACAGATTGAACCTAATATTTCTAAGCCCACTATTGTCATCAGTATTACATCAATGATCATTAAATGTAGAGCTAGACTTAAAACCTCTAAAGTCTAACTTCAACATTAAGGATATCGCAGAAGGAAGTATAAGGACAATAAGAAAGCCACAATTCAGCGAAGACTCATGTTTAGCTTACATCAGCACTGCTAATACACTTTCATCATGGAAGAGGTTGGCATGCAATTCATCTCAAATTCTTTTAAGCAAAAAAATATACCATGTCACTTGACCAGACAAACGATAAACAACCGTATTTGAAGGCAAAAAAAAATGTCATATAAATAATAATAAATTTCAGAGTTGCCAAAATTCAAAATAAATCCACTCCTCAATAATAAAAATGGATGGAGTGGTGTATAACTACTTTAGGAGACATCATCTTTAAAATGGCAAGTTGGACATGCTACAGCCAGCATTTATCTATAGGAGGCAGAAAAACAGCTTTTGCTACTATGTTAAGAGGATAATGTGAAGCCGACGCATTCAGCAAAACGAGCATGTTCTCTAACTAGAAGATTCACCTATACTTCCGCGATGACTTTGGTCACAAACTCAAAAGAGGCAGCTGACTCAACTAAAATCATCCCCTCCTCCTTCTACCCCCCTGTTACAAGTACATGGAAAAACAATCATTCGTCAGTATATGCCAACCTGCAGTTCATCATAATTTTCGATCTCTTCATGTTCACAAGTCACTAAGAAATGCACAGCATGCAAGTCAACTTTAAAAAATTCATACCTAAAAGAAGTAAAATGACAGAATGCAGTGATACAGCACATTAGCCTCATTAGGGTTTGCCCTCTAACTTTCTCCCAAAGCTGGGCAATCCCCATGACTTTGAAGATTAGAGACCAAGTCCTTAGGGTCAATGCTTTCATTAACTTCAGTTCTGATCTGAATTGTATGCAGAAAGAAAGTGTCCCTCCAATATTTTGTACACCTCAAACAAAATCCAAGTGGTTTTAATTAAAGCTACATCTAGATAATGTGTAGGGCTCCAAAGTTCATGATTCACTTGGGACAACATACTAGAGCCCATCTTTCAAAAAAGTTGAAAATTTTTCTATGACCTGTCAAATAGCTATGGACAAATAAAAGATTTAAGGAAAAAGAAAATTAAAAAGATTGAATGGAACAAGTTTTTCACTTCTTTTTGGTGTTTCCCTAAGGTTACAAAGGGATTTCAATTTGGAGCAGGAATTTTTAAATATCAAAATTAAAGTTTTCTGATTGGCAAGAGAAATTTCTAAAATTTTATAGAATTTTAAACAAGGATTTAGAAAACACAAGATTCTCATTTTAAAGCCCACATCTAGAGGTGTTAGTTACAAATAAACGCGATGATTGTTCATCCATGTTCCATCACAATCATGGCCATGACAACGTCAAGCATACCATAGCATTAGCCCTTCTTCCTCCACCCCAACACCCATTGCTCGTCACCACTCCTCATAGGCCACCACCATACCAGTGACCCCTTTCAAGCCTTCTGCTGCAATGACCTCAATGGCTTAGCTAGGTGTGCTGCCTCTAGCGAGGCCCTATGGGAGATTTGGCATAATGCCAACGAAGACCTCGAGCTTTTCGTCTTTGAGGTCCGCCGGATTGCCGCAGGCCTCAAACACCACTTCTCTATCTCCAAGCGTGTAGGCTCCGTCACACGCGCTACCACCACCCAGACTCGAACTCGGCCATAAGCTTGGATCCCACAATGGTGACGCTCCTCCATGGATCTCTCAAGAAACTAGCCTAAGGTTAGGATTCCACGTCTTCTTGATATGTCCTTGTTACTCTTTTCTTGTGTTCGGTCATTCTCATTGTTTTTAATTTCATTTTTTTGCAATACAAGAGCTAAATGGAATCCCCAAACAAAATTTCATTTTCAGAAATAATTATTCAAACAAAAAATTTGTCAAATTTTAAAATTTCAAATGCTACGATTCAAAATGCTGTGAATTTGTAAAATGCCTCATCAAAATACAACATAAGAAAATAGCTAAAAATACCAAGAAACCAATTTCATCACCCCAAGATGCTGAACTAGTTGTAAAGATGGTTGGCACCTGTAGAATAATTTAGAAGATGGGTCTTATAATATTCAAAATTCAGGTAGCATACATTCATCAGTTAAGTGGTACAGTTTCATGATTACTATTTCTTTTCACAAATAAACAACTGGCAAGGAGAAAATTATTTACTGTTAATGCAACATTTTTGTTAATATCTGCTTTTTTGGTTTTCCTAATTTTCTCCTGTATGATCCATCTCCAGCATAAGTTTTAGTGGTTAATTCCCCATCTCATCCCATTCCAGAAACTTAAGAAATTTCTGTCAAGTATGGTTTGCGTGTGTGTGTGCGCGCGCGCGCGTGTGAACTCACGAGCTTACCGAGGTTGCATGGTCATCCATCACAGTTTGCCTCCGTCTCTTAAAAGAAGCCAATGCAGGGGTTTCCATGGCTGGTGACCTTGACATGGACCGTTTCGATGGTGTCAGACCCTGAAAGGCAGGGAGAACAAAACAAGGAGCAAAGTCAATAAACATCAGTGGGAAAAACACTAAAATAAGCTGTAACAATCATCAACATGATAAAATTAAGAACATGAAATCAGAGCATGTAGCAGAAAGACGAGAGTGAGTCAGGGCTTCAGAACATTTTAACAACACATTGTCATGATTATGCACTTAAAAAGTTTCAGATAACTTGTGAAGTCAAATGAATATAACACACCAATTCTTTGAAGCAAATTAATAAAGATTAGAAAACTCAACCTTAGCATGTTTTTTATCTTTGCGAGCTTGTCTCTCCCGCTCATCATATTCCTGATTTTCTTTCTCCACCAGGCGAATAAGCGTATCACAGCGCCTGGCAAGCTCTTGAGTAGTGCGGGACTTCACAAACCAATCAAAGCGGAATAAGGGTGAAGTGCGGAATGCTGCTTTCAGTTCATCCCAATTCCCATATCCAAGTTTGTGAACCATGCATAACTGAAAAGATAAATAATACTAGTATCAAGAAACATGCCAGGAGTCCAGAAAGATATAATTAGATGATAACATGAGACACAAAATAACACACCATGAAGCGGTCACATTCTTCATTGTACAACTTCCCTTTGTTTTGGCCATACTGAATCTTCAATTCTAACCAAGGATTCTTGTAGCGATCTAACTTCTTCCCAATTGCCTTCATTATCTCATCTTTGCGGGAGATTCTTGCCTCTCCTCTTTCTATGTTCTTGATTATTCTATCATAATCTGATGGGACACCAAGCAAAGTCAAGCAACAATATCAGGATATGAAGATAGAAAACCAATTACAATTTCTGCAATACACAAGACGTGGATATTGGATAGAAAGAAAAGTATGTTATCTGCAATTTGATCCATCATCATATACCATTCAGTTCCTTGTATCTCTCTCTAAAGACCTTGGCATATCTTTCTACCTCTTCTTCTGTTTTGCCCTCCATTTCAGAAGCTATATTCTTTATGTCATTGCGGCCATACTTCTCACATGCCCGAATAAATGTATTAAAGTCTCTCCTCGTCCATGTTGAAAAACCCTGAAATTTGACAAAGTATAATCATAAAAATATTCATCGCCTGCATCAAATGTCACTGATCAGTGATTTCCCTAACCTCTTCTAGCAGCTGCTCCTTTTCTTCTTGTTCCTCCACAGTCAAGGGTTCACCCAAGTCTACAAAATCATTCAAAATTATTAGTTTGAACTACAAATCAACAAAGAAAATGTCTGCTAAATGAATACAATACCTTCAGGTTCATCACCATCACCAATTGTGTCTTTTGATTGATTTCTTTGATGTGTTTGCTGACAATATAAAATAAACAATAGAATCATCAATGCCCTTGCTTGAGAATTGGGATCAAAATCCTCTTACTAGTTAAAATTATCAAACAAGGTCTTATGATAGCATCTTGGAAACAGAGATAAGCAGCAAGAGGCAGCAGCCTTTCAGTCCTGTACACAACTCGGTAGGATGACAAGCTAGAGTTCGAGTAGACCAGAAGGAAAATACCCATCTAAAACAGTATGAGGGGTTGGTGGACATTTGAACTTCGTTTGGCAATTTTATGACAATATCTGTGTTTATAGTTGGGCGATAAGAGTAAGAAATAACCACTTGGTTCAACTACTGTCATTTATTTAAAGAAATTATACAAAAAAAAAAGCAGGTTTAAGTAAATAAATACGACAATAGAAAAAAGTATGTTAAACAAGGGGAAAAAAAAAAGGCATATTAAAGAGTAGGTTTGGCAGGTTCGCACCATAAGATACCGCACTTCTTTTTCATACAATTCGCTTAACCTTTTTGTGTTGAAAAACTGAAAATCATGCCTGTAAAAAATTGTAGCACCAATCAACATGTTCAGTAGTCACTCAAAGTCCGATACAACATATGAGAGTACAAAAGAGACTGGCACCAGAATAAACTTACAACTGAGGCATGCGAGGAATCCGTGGCTCTCTTGCTCTTGCTGGACCACCTTGCCGCAATGCTTGCTTGAAGTAATCAGAATCTGAGTAACTATATACATTCAGGGAAAATAAATCAGGTTCATAAAGAATAAGTAAAAAAGCACAATCTGCAACCAATCATATGGCCTTACTTTTTTTTTCTTTCCCTCCTTGAAGGTTCAACCCAGTTCTCAGTAACAAGTTTCTTAAAGTCAGTTTTGTTATCATCCTTCAAAAAAAAATGGAGGGGAAATGAATGCTAATGCAATAATTCTAATACTAATAATGCATTTATAGCTAAAACAAGATAAGACACTCCAACCATCATGTAATAAATAAAATATATAACAGGTAGACAGCAGGTCAACAGCTTATAAACGCAGAGACCAACTTGACATGGAACTACAGTATATTTCAAATTAGCATACCTTCTCATCATCGAAATCATAAAGGTCAGCAGCTGCACAAAAAAGATATAAGAGTTATGAAGTGAACCATTTAACTCATCCAAGGAATTAAAATTATCAACAAAAGGGATCCACATACTATCATCCATTTTAAACTGGATGGCATCCTCCGTAAATTTCTTCATTTTAGCATCAAGCTCAGCTGTTGCCTCCTCTCCTTTAGCTATGATACGATCAATATCTTCATCTGTTATTGTGCTGTCCTTGGAGCTGAATACCATTTCAGCACCAAATCTCACCATTTGCAATAATTCATCTTTATTAACAGCTGCATTTTTAAAAAAAAAAATCAAGAAAACCCAATATAAGGTATCAAACATATAAAGACACAAGCTGCATTGACAGGAAAGGCCACAATCTTTAAAAGAAGATTGCTTACTTTTCTGCTCTGCTAGTCGACCTTGTTGGATCACTAAAGCATCAAGTGCAAGCTTCTTATATGCCCTCTCAATTACTTTTTCTTCAATAGCATACTGCATTTTTTAGAGACAAATATTAAAAACTTTTCTTCCCATTGTTTCATATTACATTCTATTATTTAATGATCTCCATAAGGTTAGACCTCTGTGCAGAAACGGAATACTTGAACTTCCTTTTTTTGGCCAATTCTGTGGGCACGATCTTGTGCTTGCAAATCAACCTGAGGATTCCTAAATACAGTGACAAGAAAAAAAAAATAAGGCTGCTAAAGGCGCAAGATATAAAACCAGGGAACAAAGCATGATTGTATATAAAGAGAATTACCAATCACTGTCATAAAGAATAACAACATCTGCAGTGGCAAGGTTAATCCCCAGTCCGCCAGCTCTGGTTGAAAGCAAGAAAATGAACTTTTCACTCCCAGGCCGATTGAAGGCTTCAATAGAAGCATCACGTTCCTCCCCACCAGTATTACCATCAATCCGACAGTATTGGTATCCACGAAACATCAAATAATCCTCCAGGATATCAAGAAGCCTAGTCATCTACACACCAAAACCAAATTAATAGCAGAAAATATTTTAAAAACAAAAAAGTTATAAAATATCAAAGCCACTGAATGTGCATATTCTATGCATATACACAAAAAAAAGGTATAAATTGAACAAGTTCGAAAAAGGGGTAATATTTGTTTGTTTCTTAGCAATGCCAGTTCACAATCCAGGAAAAATTGCTTAAATTGAAGTTATTTTGCATGTTTCTTGGTAAACTTTTCTACATTTCAGGCTTTACAAAGCTGAAAGTAAAATTGTCTGCAATACGCAAGCAAATATACAGAAGAAGTTTAAACCTGTGAAAATATTAGAACTCTGGAATCCCGCTGTTTTAACTTGTGCAGCAATTTATCTAGGAGAACCATTTTTCCTGCAAAAAGATCGTATGTCACGAAGCTTGTGATTGATTTGGAAGGTAAAAAAGTCCGACTGCATTTATCCTACCAGCATTTGTAATAAGATGTTCTCCTGTTGTATAAGGCGGGCCAGGCTCTGCACCTTGGAACAGATACGGATGATTACAACACTTACGCAGCTGCATAGCTATGTTTAGAAGGCGTTTACGTTCCCCTCCAGCATTGATGACTTCCAGATCTTTCTGAAGCAGTGCACGATAGTAGTGCTTCTGCATCTGGGACATTCCCACTTTGAGTATGGTTTCCTTTTTTGGAGGTAAACCTTTTTCAACATCAGATTTAAGCCTTCGGAGGAGAAATGGACGAAGAACCTTAAAAAGGGCAAGAGAAATGATAATTCATTAACATCATTAATCAAATAAATGCAGATGAGCCTACCAAGAAAAGGTCCTTTTTTGAAAATTTTACCTTGTGAAGCTGTTGCACCACCTCTTGCTGATCGTTTTCCCCGGATATTTGAAACCATTCATCAAAGGTTTCAGCTGAACTAAATATCTCAGGGAGTAGAAAATTAAGAAGAGACCACAGCTCATGGAGATTGTTCTGCACATAAAAAAAATTAACACAAATACATTTGTTCAATACAAAAGCTTGGCTCAACTACTTACAAATGGGAGAATGTAGACCACATGTGAAAATACAAGCAGGAAAAGTTCTCAAAAAACTGCATGTAAATACAACACGATGCAATTCCTGATCATTGATGTTTACTGGTTCACCCATTTTGTCAGAATAAGATACAATTAAGAAGGCATGCAGTCAATCCTGCATGGTGCTTTAATAAAGGTAAGAGATAAGACCAAAGTAGCATATTAGATAAAGGTGTTTTCAGAATAAATTATAGTTTCAGGTGATTGAACTACATAAATTTAGAAGGAAAAGCAAGCAGAACCACCTACAAAAATGAAAGCACTGATATTGGCAATTCAAAGCGAATGAATACCTGAAGAGGTGTACCCGTAATAAGAAGGCGATAGTTCGTATTATAGAGTCTCATTGTTTTAGAAAGAAGAGAGTTCTCATTTTTTATCCGATGAGCCTCATCAATAATAACATAACGCCAACTAAAGCGCCTTAGGGCATTTTTCTCCTTGATGGCCATTTCAAAACTAGTTACACATACATCAAACTTTCCAGCCACTAATAAATTCTCACGTATATGATTCTGCAAGGAAGCAAAGAAAAAACAAGAAGTTAGGGTATAAATACACTTTAGCAATAGAATAATGAACAAAAACAATGAGGAAAGGGTATAAGCTTATGACTGACCCTTTCATCTGGGTTTCCAAGAAACTTTATAGGACGCAAAACAGGACAGAATCGCCGAATCTCCTTCATCCAGTTGCCAAGTGTGGATTTCGGTGCTACGACCATGTGAGGACCTGTAATCCCTCTGAACTCATGCAAATAGCCCAGTAGAGAGATGGTTTGCAATGTTTTCCCAAGACCCTAGACAATAAATACACCATATTACAAGCAATTTAAAGAAAGAAACCATCTACCAGAATAAGTGTTAGCTCAATCTGATAAAAATCTAACAGGTTAATCAAAGGATGGAAGAAAAAACAAGCATGAAAAGTAATTCCATGCATACCATCTCATCGGCTAGGATTCCATTGATTCCATTTTCATACAACCTTATCAGCCAATTTAATCCAGCCAGCTGGTAATCCCTCATTTTCCCTTGTATACCTGAAGAATAAAAGAAACAACAAGCAAAATAAAACACCTAAGTCCAGAATGTGACTACTAAAGGGCCAAAGAGACAAGGGCATGTCCAACACTATAAAAGACAATTATTTAAATTTAATTCAAACTGTTGCTTACACCCGGAAAAAGAAGTTCTCTGTTGTTGTGATGATGAAAACTAAATCTTTAATGTTATGGAAATGATGGTATGCATCATTGTGACTCCTTAACACTTGCCCTTGCATTGGACTGCGTTGACATGCTGCCCATTATATTACTTAATGTATTACTTGAACTTCTTAAAACTGAATTTTAACCATGGAATCACATGTCAGCCAATTCTCTTATTAATACGTTATTTTCCCAAAAAAAAAGCACATTTGACAGGATGATAACATGTAGGATGAACCACAGATAGGTTGTATTGGCATGGTTGAGACAATTTGGAGTCTTCAGGTGCTAGCAGTCAAAAGGGGCAGCCATCACATGGTTCTCATACATCCAATCATCCAAATATAAAAGAAAGGCTGAATAAGAGAATGCAATATAAGATAAACATGGACAGTTGATAGCTCTTCTGAATATTTCATTCATCATTTGGTAAAATTATCACTTTAGAGCATGCATTAGAATCTATTGGGCTTTCGTATGATAAGGACTCCTTATCAAGAAAAACTTACAAGATGGTTGTGAAACCAAACGTGTCCCCCCTGCAGCAGAGAAACCATCTTCTTCCTCCTTTAGGCATTCCTCATCCTCTTCCTCCTCAGTTAATTTTGATGCATGACGCCCCCTGAAAAAGATTGCAACAGAAACATGTCATGCAAAATATAACATTAAGTACTCAAAAAATGTCCTCAGAAACATCTCATGGCATAATAAAGATATTGAACAGTGAACAGAAAAAATGAATCCTATAGAAGAATAAATTATAAGTGTCAATATAAAGAAACAATTTTTAGGAGCATAGAAAGAGCCAAGCTAAAGAAAAACAATCTAAAACAATTTTACCATTATGATGATAAAGCTAGACTCCAAGATGTATGAGAGAAAATTCTTATGGCACATCAGATAAAGACTATTTTGAACAGATTCTTATTTGCATGAAAAACACATCACTTTTTCAGCAAGATGTTTATGCAGACATGCCATAAATCAAATCAGCAAGAGCCCCCTATTACCTGACACAAAAGACAAAGGAAAACAATACTATATCTGCATGACTCCTTAAAAAGGACAAGTCCCAAACCAAAACACCAAGGTTAAAAATGTTTAACTTCATAGTTTTCAAATAATCACAGAGATACCTCATTATACTAAGAAACATAATCTAAACTTAATAACTATTAGAAAACAAGGTATATAAAAATTAGGATCTCAGCCCTCTCAGTGGGTGGTGGATATTGAGACATACCAAGATTTCCATTTATCCAGGCCAAGATGGCAGGTTGCGAATTTATAGAGAAAGTCAAATATTCTGAAATCTCAACCAACATTCCTGGAATTGAGATATTGGAATATTGGAATATTCTAGCACTTTTAGGCATTAACTTTGACATTTGACCACTAAAATTGTTCAAAATTATAAAAGAGAAATAAGAACTTATAGGCCAATATACTGATATTGCATAGACTGACAACTAGGACAAATCATTATATATTCACAAAGATAATGAAAGCTGAAATTTCAAAAATATCATATCACTGAATGCCCAATAAAAGAGACAGGCCAAGATCTTATCCTAGATGAATATGTTGTTATCAAACTTACAAAGTTCATTTCACTAACATGTACACCCCATCCAACTATCAAAAATCATAAATCATAATTTTTTCACTTTCCATTTTTTAATTAATTGAATGATGCTACAAAATATTGTCGTTAAAGTATATGTAAGCCATAAAGTTGGACTTGATACCAAGGTCCATTGTACCGATGCCAAACCAGGCAATTCGGTCGGCTGTGAGGCGGTTCAATATAGTTTGATACACCAAGAAGTTGAACCGTCCTAATTCCAAGCTGGTTCGACTCGATTTAGTCCTAATCGCCTGGTTTGGGCCTGTTCGTCGAACACTGCTTGCCACCACTTATATACCATTTTAACTCTATAAGCCATAAAATTGACAATTCCCATCAAAATATGTAATGACATCTAAAAATTGCATAGCACTTTGCTCTTAATGTAGCAAGATGACATCTAAAAATTGCATAGCACTTTGCTCTTAATGTAGCAAGAATATCCCCTATCAAGAATATGGTTGGTTGGGGCATGAGACACCCAACCACATCAAGGGACCGAGAGATGTCCAAGACACACAAATTAGGTAACAATGATGATGGTGATGATGAAATGAGTGAAGACTTAGATTTTAAAAGTTAATTAGCTAAACTACCAGAATCTTGAATGGATAGCAAAAGGGCTGCCGGCAATGCTTCGCTACCACAGCAATGGCAAGGAGACTAGTGTTGTCAAAGGCACACTTTTTATAGCCTATGCAAAGTAGCTTCATGTAAGTGCACACTGCACATCAGGCGAAAAAGGCACGAATTTTTTATCTGGTTTAAGGCACAAAAAAAGCACGCCTTTGTTAATAAGCCATATTTATAATTTTTTTAAGACCATATTTATTAGACTGTTTTGACTTTATGATACACCATCCCATAGACCCATAAACAATTATTTCCCTTATCCTATAAAGAAGCTAAAAATTGGAAGATAGAGAGTTGGAACACCAAAAATTACACTATCATTTAAGAAAAAGAAGGAAAGACATCCACAAACCACATTTTTTAGTCGAGAAAGAGACAATTTTCCACCAAGGGACTGCATCTTTGTGCAATAGCACAACACTCTACCATTGAGCTAATAGATTAAATATATTACTATTACAACTTTTTTAACTTTTTTCATTATGTATTATAAATCTTACTTATATAAATTATTCTATCATTTATTTCATAAATGTTTACTTCACTTCGCTTAGATGCGCGCCTACCTAAGCTTCAAGAGCTCTTTGTGCTTAAATGTACCTAGTGCTTTTAACAACACTGAAGGAGACGAAGAAGTTGGGAAGCATTGATTTGTACATTCAAGTTATCCAACAAGGTAGAAACATGTTCTCATCTTTTTACACATAAGCTTCACTTGTGTCTTTATCTTGCTAGAAAGAAACAAAAAAAGGGATAATGTTTGGTACACACAAAAAGAAAGAACAAAATCTCTTTCCTTACTCATAATTAATATCGCCTAGTCCAGCCTTAGCAGGAGGGAAATTCTACCCAAGGTAATGTACCCGCTTCAGAAACCCTAAGGAAATTTAAACACATTCCTTCTTGCTTCCTTATTTCAATTGTTAATTTAACTATCCACCTCCATGCATGCATACCTGTTCCCACACCCACTCCAAATTCTAGCAAGTAAGATCAAGACAAAAAGGACTTGTTTGGAAAGTGATGGAAAGGGGAACACCATCTCTCAGCCATTCTAATGTACAAAATTTCTTTTATTAGGAAATAAAGGATCCTTTGCTAAGTAACTTGACTTCCTAAGAAACTATAGAAAGCAGTCAAATGTTAGAGATAAAGCAACGGATAGAGAGACGACGGGTTATAACAAATGAATGGGGATTATATTTGGAATTGAAGTTATCAAAACCTTTAAGGGGACAAATTACCCCTTGAAACTGAAATATGAGAAACCTCCTGGATTGAGGGGTCACAAAGATACGTGTGTGAAGGATTGGCAAGATTTGATCAAGACTAATAAACAGTATATTCAAGTTCTACAGGGTTAATGTTAGACAAGACCAAATTTGGTAGGAATTTGTTTTTACATTATTAACCACGAACAAGTCATTAGTTAACAAAAATAGAATGCAAAAGCTAATTTGGACTTCATCAGGCAAATCAACTAACACCATAACCTAAATGCAAGCTTTCATAGAACCAAATTATATTGCAAGTTCATATTAGATATATCAAACTCCTAGATGAGACAGGTATGGCCCAAGCCACGGTAAAAATAATTTCGAAACTTGAAATGGAAGCTTAAGGCAGCCACAAGCCCACACTAGTTAAGCCCAAATTAAACCTGAACAAAGCCCACCCAATGGTCCTTGAGTGAAAATGCAGTCATTTCCAGCCCAGACCATGAATTAACTCAAATTATCATGAGGCAAAACCGGATAGGACCTATAGGTTTTGCCAAATATTAGGACAAATATTTATTGGTCAGTTGCTACATTGTTTCTTTGCACTTGCCACTCACATAAGTTCCTCGTGGAACATATATGCTTCGCAATCATATTATTTACACATGATTGATGATAACAAATGAGAGTAGAAATGGAAATGTTCAAATTTGAACTACAATGTGAAGTTTTAAAGAATAACAGCCTAAAGAATATGGATCAGCTAACTTAAACAGGTAATTTCTGCCAGTGGTTTGACCAACACATCTCCTCTTTCACGAAATCTTGAAAGACTAATCACACCATGTAAGTACCTAATACATAACTGTTAAATCAAACATCTTGCTTGAAGCAAAATTACTTTTATGTCGTATAAATCAATAAGAAACACTTATAAACTAAAAGGTCATAAACCATATATGGAAATAAGATTAACTGATCACGAAACGTATAAGGGAACTTTTGATATCTAATTAAATAGCTATAATTTTGGAGACAAGTTTAGTCAATGGCCTCCAACTATGCTTTCTTTATCAAGCATGCCCCCCAATAATATGAAGTACGACACCAGCAATATTACCTTCCTTTTGGTTTCTTCTCTGATGAAGACTGAGCTCCCTTTGCAAAATGAGCAAATATTTCAGTCTGTTGCAGCAAATACTTCAGCCGTCCTTTCCCTTTATTGTTCTGCAAGTGTATCATTTGTTAGTTTGCACTAAATCACAACCTTACAGACACCAAAGTGCCATGAAGCAACCGTAGCAGCAGAAATACATTGCAGAGAAAAATAATAGAAACACAGTGCAATAAATTACAAGTTGTGCCGTTGTGCCGCATGACAAATGACTAATTGAGTGAGTATAATTGCCCTCAATATGCATATTTTCCCAGCATCCATCCTCTTTCTAATGATATAAACACACATGCATTCTGTGTTAACCTATCTAGAGTCTAAATCATGTTGTAATAGATATAGATTAAAGATGGTTGTGCACATGAAAAATAGAAGTACATTTAGCAATGTCTTCTCATGGTCGTGTATATGTATGTATTCATGCATGTATGTATATGTCTATACCACATGCATACTTTCCTACATTAACCTCTCTAGAGTCTAAATCATGTCGTAGTAGAGATGGATTAAAGATGGTTGTGCACGTGGAAAAGAGAAGTGCATTTAGCAATGTCTTCTCATGGTCGGGCTTTTTATGCAAACAATCCTCTCAGCTGGTGCATGATGAAATTATTCCAATTATATACACTACATATATCAAGCACATGCAGGTTACGTTGTCCATAATTAATTTTAGGAGAAAGAACGTGCATAGATAGCATTTTCTTCAAAATTGGAATATTTCTTTTCCTTTTTAATCTGCTAATGCACTTCATTTCATAATTTATACATTGCCCATGTATCGAATAAAACAGGATACCCATAAATGATATCAATTCCATGACATATAATACTTCGCATGGTAAATTGACTCTAGTTATAGATAGATATTGCCATGCATTGAAAAGCATATAAATTCTCTCTCACTGATCCTTCCCAGTTAGTTAAAAGCAAAATCAACAGACCATGTCTGCATCAATGGCAGCATTTTGTTGAGCCAGTATTTCTTGAATCTTTTGCTTCTTCTGCTTCTGCATCTCTCTTAGCCTGGCCCTCTCACGCTTTCCAATTTCAGCATTATCAGATGGTTCCGTAGCCTGCATAAATATCAAAGCAATAACTTCAGCACATCCAGAAGCTTCCACTGACAGATACCTATGTTCCCTAAGCATTAAAAAACCTCGACAGATAGCTAATCTGTTAGGGAAAGACAATCAGAAATAGACGCTTCAGCTTCTGAAAGGGAAAATCCTAAGCTTCTCTTTTTCTGTTTTCTTTCCCTGAGCTAGAAATAGATCTAGTACAGAAACAAATGAGACATAACCAAAGATTATCAGCGATGTACTGTTCATCTAGATGGTACAAAATCCATATCCATGCAAACCCTAATTCTATAGCAATAGCCAAAAAAATAAGAATCTAAAACCCTAACGACCTAAAGACATAGCAAACAAAAGAATCGGATCCATGAAAAATTTGAGCAATAACCGCCATGGAATCCAATAATCCACGTCAAAACCATCAGAAAAAGAAAGAAAAATCAGTCTTTCTGGTTTGTTATACAACCCTTTATGAGAAAAATCAGGAAAACACAAGAAATCATTGAAAAATATAAAAAATCTATACCCAACGATTTGATAAACAGAAACGATGCCATCATCGGCAAGATCGTGTTTTTATTTTTATTTTTTCCTTTCACAATTAAACTATTCACCTCGTCTTCGTCATCGATCGGCTCCGCGATGGCCTCATCGTCCTCGGTCGAGTCGTCTCCATCTCCTCCGGCTTCGTCCTCGTCCTCATCGGGGCTCGCCGTCCCCGCGACGGCCTCGAGCTCGTCGTCCTCCTCTTCCTGGTTCGCCTCGTCCTCGTTCTTCTGCTCCTCCTCCAAGGAGATCGAGCCGTTGGATGGGGTTTCTTCGGAGAGATCCTCCGAAATCGAGGGCTTCGCCATGGCGAATTTGGGAGCGAGGGTTTGATCTCGGTGAGGAAAAAGGTGGCGTGAGAGGCGGAGGGGGCTGGGGGGATGAAGGCGGAAGAGCCTGATGTGAGGCTTTTATAGTGCCCCGAGAGGGGTCGCACGTGTGGAGTTTTGGTGCGTGTGAGGGATCGAGCAAGCCGTTCCCGCCTAACGCTGAGTCGGTGTTTTTTAATATTATTTTAATCAATTTCTTCCTTTTTGTGCCGTGCCCGGTGACTGTGATCTCGTTTGGCAAACGATGAGCAGCTGCGGAAAAATAAATTAATTTATTAAATGGTGAGTGCTTGGAGAGCGAGAGTTTTCATGGCTGAAAACTTCGTATTTGCTTCATAATATAAAAATATGATGATCATTTTATTATATTTTTAAATTTTATTTAAATTTTATTATGAATCTTTTTTTTTTTTGGTTTTAAGTAGTTTTTTTTTTCTTTTTGTTGGAATATAAAATGTAATTCTTTATAAATTAATTTTAGAAATATTATAAATATTTAATATATATTATATATAATATAATATATATTATGATATTATTAAATACTTCATTATATAATATATATTAATATATAATATATAAATATTTAGTAATATAGTATATAATAATTTAATATGTAAGAAGGTTATGAACATTAATAATTTAAAATTTAATATTTACATGTTAATATATAAATATATAATAGTAATTAAAATATTAAATATTATATTAATATTAACTTTAATATTAATATAAATTAATATAGTATATATAATATTGAATATTTAAATATTATTTGCTGCATTTTAAATATAAAATTAGATTAAGTACTATTAAATATTTATATGAAAGTCAAAAGTATAATTTAAGATTAGCAAAATTTGATAATCTCAAACATTCATCTTAATGAAAATTGAATTATCTTGATTTGTAGTAAATTACTGGAAAACAAATATTACTGCTCATATTACAATGTTTAATTATTAAATACGATAATTTTTATGATAATCTTATGCAAATTACATGAACCAAATACCTTTGAAGGTTACGATAATCAAGATGTTTTCTTTGATTATTTGGTAGGCCATTGTTCGCTGATCTTGGTTGTTTTAAGGAGTGTTTGAATCATCCTAAGGTCTAAATGCATGTTCTGGTTATATTTTCTAATACGCTAGCTTAAAGAGCTGGTGAGATAACTTCAAAAGAGAGAGAGAGAGAAAAAAAAAAAGAGGGGGGGGGTTTGTCCTGGGGGGGAGGGGCGGGGGCGGTGGGGGGAGAAAAGCTTAGATGAAATAAGGCACAAATGATAAAAGAAAGAGAGAGAGAGAGAAAGGGGAAAAAAAAAATAGAGAAAGAAGAAAAATAGCTTAGATGAAATAATGCAAACATTATTTGATCCCCCATCATAATCTTGTGCTACATTGTTGAATTGAAAATTTCAACAAACATTAACAAATTTTAAAAGTCAAGTTCTATGGAAAAGTGAAATATGATGGAAGAATCTCATAATTTGCAATGATAAAGATTGTAACTTAGTAGTGCCAATGCATCATCTTCAATTGAGGATTTAGTGCCTATAATTAAATGATAAACTATCTAGAAATGATGCTTCTTATTATTTCTCACCTTGAGACTATGATATGCTTGAAAGTAACTCGTGGACAAATATGGGCTCCATATCTCATTTTAGACTATGCAGCATAGCATGTATAGTATCTTTATCTATCTCTAGGTTAATTAGAATAGAATTTTAATTGATTATTCTCTCATACATTAGATCTGAGTAAGATGCAGATTACATTAGAGAAGATATTGAAGTAGAAAATAGTTAATTATAGGGACTGGGCTAACTCAAGTCAAGTAAGACTCAATCTCTATCGATCCAAAGTAACTTAGATTGGTTCTAAGTAGAGGCAACCAACTAGAGTAGCTAGCGGTCACCTTTATGAAAAATGTAGCGCTCTACATAGGGTGCACATGAAGGAAGAAGGGGTAGCCCTACAATTGTTACCCCTGCTCTCTAGGGCACCACCTTATGTGCTCTCTCCTAAGGGATGAGCCTAAGGTAAGGTTGGCTTTCCAAGGATCCTTAAAGTGGAGTCCATCTAAGGCTCCACAAAAATTCCCAAGGAGTTGGGGGCAAGAATTGGGGCACCAATACTCCATCTTTATTTTCTGTTATGACAAGTCCCTTTAAGACTCCAAAAAGAGGTGCCTCCCTCCTTCACAAATAGAAGGGGTTAGCCTCTAAGGGAGGCAACCAAAAAATATAATCCTCCAATATTTATAGGCCTAAAAAAAGAGAAAAAGGTGCAAAAAGAGTAGGGTTTTCCTATCTCCAAACAAGACTTTTGAGAAAAAAGAGAGAGGTTCCAGTAAATCCTCTTGGCCTAGGGTATTAGAGACCTAGAGTTAAGTAAAGCTTAAGATAAACATGTGAACTAAAATAGCTGCAAATGATAATTCTCAGAGGTATATGCCTTTTTAACCTTTATGTCTTTTATCAAGTATGTTTCTCTCATAACATGTGTGCATTATATGTTATTATAATGATTTATTGAAAAAGAGCAATATTGTTCTATGCTTCATATTTATTCTACTATTGTGTACAATCTTGTAAGGAGCCCACCACGCTTCCAATAAGAGGGTTCAAAAAATATAGATATAGTAGAAAGACATCTATGATTGCAATACCAAGTTGTTGATAACGGGAACACAAGAAATAAGAGAGAGAGGGAGAGATTGGTTGGCAAGGTAAGGTCAAAGTTGTTGCCTTCGAATCCCTAGAGGTGTCCTTTACAATTTGATAGTAGCAACCATCAAAAGGAGCAATGAAGGATGGGGGCAAGTATCAAGGAACATGTGATAGGTAAACAATATAGGTTGGGAGGGGATATTCAATTGCCAAGGGTCTCTAGAGACATCCATACATTGTTGGCAATAGCAAATTTAAGAGATTTTTTTTTTTAGGGTGGGGAGGGAGGAGAGTAGGGGGAGGGTTGGTGCAATAGTAGAGTTAATTGGATGTCGCATGGATAGAGGTGTCAAATGAGCCAAGCTGACCTACTATAGGAGTTGGCCCATAAGTCGTGCCGAGCCATGCCAAACCTGTATGCTAACTCATCTAATTTTTAAAAAATATTATTTAAATAAAATAAGTTATATATATATTTGTTTGTGGGTGGGCAAATGGTTTGCTGTCACGATCGCATCGTTTCATTACCATATTGCTTGGTTCTCTTTTTCATCCTCTAGCCGTTTGAAGAAAATTCTTCAATCTTTATTTTTGCCTTTTGTTTGGCATGATCCAGACCTCGGGTTATTGAGCCCAGTAGGCCTACCTGCTAAGCAATTTTTTATTTTTTATTTTTTAATTTTAAAACTAATTTTAAAAAATAAAATAAAATAAAATTAGTTGTACTTATCTTTTTTGAAGACTTACTATTGGTGCGACCCATTATGATCATTCCTCTTATTTGGCCTCTTGGATTATGATGCATTACACCATTTTCTATCTTTGATTTTTTACTCTTTTAGTCATGATTATTTAAAGGAAACTCTTCATCATCATTCTTCTAGTCTTACACCCTATCTTATACGTTGTATCAGTCCTTAAGGTAGACTAATATATCCATCGTATCAGGCCTCAATCAGCTCTTCTTGTCATTAAATACCCATCCTTGTATATTAAAAATAAATTCTAATTCTATTGTGGGCATTGAAGGGGTTAGTAAATCATAAACCATAATGGCATGCACAGAATAATGCTTACCACTATGCCATAATATTGAAATTATCTTTCTTCCTAAGTTAGAAAATTTATAAAATGATTATCCAAATAAAAAGTTAATTCATTAGATGATGAAGTGACAGTTCTTGATTTTTTTAATGTGTTCCATAATTGATCTCTACTACTACCCTCACTACTACTACCTAGGGCCGGTCCTGAAATAGAGGATCTTTTACCTCTATTATATTTTTTATCATATATAAATATTTTATTTAAAAAATTATTAGTTTATCTTTAAATCTAATTCTATTTACTTTATGTATCACATTCTTATAAATTTCTTCTAATATTATATATAAACCATCTAATTTAATTATAAAATCCATAATTAAAGCTAAACAATGAAATATGAAATTTCTTCCTAATATGCATTAAATTTTATTTTTATTGATAAAATTATATGTTCAAAACCTTCAACATTCCTATATTCTAAAAGAAATAGTTAGTAATATTATAGATTTGTCACAAAATTAGAGGAGATGTACGATAATAAGTGCCGGATAAGTAAGAATGTTCCAAAAATTGTATAATAACACTAAAATTATTCCAGTGAGAATTTAACATTGGTAACTAGGGAAGTTGATATTATAAGACATGGTAATAATATATTTATATTCAAACTATGATTATAACATTACATACGTAGAATTCCATTATGTTTTATATTTTAATTCATGGACAATACATAAAGTTTTAAATCCTTATCTTCTAACTCCTGAAGATTATATATGTTTAATAGCATTTCTAACTTTACTTATATATGATTCAATAATAGTTAAAACAACTTATATAATTAAATTTATGATATAACATATACATCTAATATGAAATAATTTTCTATCTAAGATACGATGCAATTGCGATTTGAGTAATTTAAGAGCAACATTATCATTAGAAGCATTATCTAAACTAATTAAAATTTTTTTATCATGCATATAGTATTCATATATCATTTGCATGATATGAGCAAAGATGTTGGTAGTAATGTGTTGATGTTCAATTAATTTAAAACTAAGAATTCTTTTTTGCTTTACTTAATCGCAATCAATAAAATATACGACAACATAGTATGAAATAACTCAATAGTGCTAGTCCAAATATCACATATAAGTGCTATTCTATTATCAAAATTTTAAAAATATGAAATCATATTTTCTTTATAATTAAAATATTGTTTAAAACAATCAAATTTAGCAGTATTTCGAGCAACAACCTTTTTAAATGCAAGATTTATGGCAGTTTTAATATATTTTTCAAAACATGGACTTTTGACAAAAGTAAAAGGCATTTTATTACTTATAATTAATTTTGATAATTTTTTTCTAATTAATTTTTGAGAATAAAAAAATTTTGCTAACTCACTTTCTTGTCCAAGTTTAAGTTGGGCCTAGGAGGAGCTATGAGCTGCACTCTTATACTTCTTTCAGTGCTGAAATAGGTGACCAATTTCTTTCGAAATGTTGCAATTATAGTCCTTCTTACAGATTTTACAGATAACGTAGAGCCCCTTACCATCAATCTCCTCAATGTTGAAGTATAGTTAGACTCAAGAAGTCTTAGGTCTAACTGAGTTTAATGGTTGATATAGCAAAGTGGTGACTAGTGTGAAATTTCTTATTGGGCTCAAGGATACTTTTTTCAATTTGTGACTAGTGTGCTTCATACTCCACCATATTGATATTGAGCCTAAAAATTTCTTCACCATAGGGTGGGCGAGAGACACCAACATCATATATTATTGATTGTAGAGGGTAGAAAGTAGAGACTAGAGAGCGATTAAAAGAGTTTAAGATAATTATGAGGGCTTGTAAGAAGATGAGAATGGTTTAGAAGAGCTTAAGAGAGCTTTAAAGATCTTAGAAAAGCTTGTGATTTGGTGTGAGATGAGTGAGAAGGGTTGTAAGCTGTTTATAGAGATTTAAGGGCATTCGAATGTTCCAAATAACCTTGAAAACTAGTCATTTATAGCTATTAGGAAGTACAAATAGATTTTTTTGAGCAAAAAGAAGAATATCCTTGAAAATTAGTCATTTTTAGTTGTTAAAGAGGGCAAAATGATCTTTTATCAAGAAATGGACATAAATGCCCTCAAACTAGCTATTTTATGATGAAGGGAAGGGGTAAAATTGTCAAAAATTCAAGCATGCCAAGGTGTGCCAGGTGTGTACCCAGCGATCCATGCTTAAGGTGCTAGCCTTAATGGGCTACTAGACGAGTCCAAAAGATCATGTTGTAAGCTAGTTTTAAGCAGACTTGGCGAGCCATGCTATGAGCCAACTAATGGACTCTATCGCGAGTTAGCTCATTAGTGCCCAGCAATACGGTTGGTTATGCTAGCCTCTCATAAGCCATTGTGCTGGCACGACCTACGAGCCTTAGGGGATAGTTTGATACGGCTCAGCTAGACAAGCTCGATATAGCTATTATAGCTTAGGGTTGTGTCAGGTCTGGCCCATTTCATGTTGGGTCGAGCTGAACTCAGATCTCTATTTAGCATCTCTGGCCTAGCTCCATCCTATTTGACAACTCTTCTGGTCGGCTCTATTCCATTTGATATCTCTACTTATAGGTAAAGGAGAAGTAAGAAGAAACCAAAAAGAGGCCAAAATATTTACTTTGTCAAAAAGAAATGTAGGGGGGGAGGGGGTGGAGAAGATGAGGTAGAAAAAATATATATAATTTTGATAAATATTTAAAGTTAGGTTTTATATGTACCAAGACACACAAGAGGCATCCACTATCACATATATAATTAATTTAAAGAAAAGAATGTTTGTATTTTTTATTATTTTAAAAAAATGTTTCATAATACCAACTCCTCACACTTTTTACAAGAATTGTAAAATTAATCCAAATGAAGTAATCGGTTAAAGTAAGGTTGGGAGGACACACTTTTGCACCTTGAGCATATTTTTCACTAAAACAAATACTGTTATCAAACATCTTTCACTTAGATCACTAGGGTAATATGATAGTTAGGGATTAATGTAACATATGAACAAGTCAATGGTGCCAATTTAGCCGTGCCTACTGCTCAACCGAGCACTGGACAGTGAATTGTGTTGTAATTTCTCAAGTAAACTCTAGCCTTTTCTTTCAAAAATATGATAAAGGTATAAATTTACAATCACAACCATTTAACATTGGTTTTATGATTTCTTTAAAATAAAGGATTAGTATTACGAAGCTTCATTTTTCAAAGGTTATAGAACAATAAAAAATGCTCAAAAATATCTTGAAACTTGCAATCTTGTCATATTGTCATTCAACATTATAAGAGATTAGTCAATATATTCATGATAAACATAAATGTTTGCCCCAACGATATTGCATAAATCCAAGCAATACCAAAATCTTTGGTATATACCCGGATTCTCTTTTTCTTCAAAAATCTATAATATATATTTATATAAAGTTGGATATAGCATTAATTTCTGAGTACCATTTCTTGTTGGCCTATTCCTTCATCCACTGTTTTATCATTAATTGCCCAATGCCTTGGTGCTTTTCTAGTCATAAGGATTTTTTAAGCACATCAAATATGCAGTGTTTCCACATGGCACATTTTCAGGAGTCCATTAGGTATGCATCATTGATATATTGCCTCATGTTATCGGGCTAATTTGGAATAGATTCCAAACTTTTAATTTAGAAAATATTTCTCTTCCATTATTGCTGAATGCTTGATAAGAAAATAAATAAATAAATAGCATTTATATTTATATCTATATTTTATATATCTATATAAATCGAGGTGGGATGGGGGAGAAAAAAAAAAAAAAAAAATCTCTTGATTTCTATGTAAAACAGAGCCCTTTCAATCACAATCTGGCACATATGCTGCTATATTTGTTAGCTTTTAATACTAAACAAAATAAAGCTAAAGCATTTGTGTCAACCTCTTTGGATTCCTCTAAGAGGGTTCCTTGCTAAAAATCTGATTTAAATTAAGTCCTATTTCAAGAATCGCAAAAATGAATTGGATGGTGCTAAACAGAGCCATTTCAATTTCGGTTTGCTTTGTGTACTGCTGCATTAGTTAGCTTTTAATACTGAATAAAGTAAAGCTAAAGCATTTGCGTTAGCCTCTTGGGATTCCTCTAAGAGCGTTCCTTGCTAAAAGTCACATTTAAATTACATTCTATTTTGTGAATGATGTGCAAGAATTCCTACCTTAAATCAAGTTAAAGAGAAATGCCCATTGGTCTATATCATTGCCATCGCCACACAAATACTGTTTCTGAATCGTTACATATTCTTCATCGTAACACTCCAAAAGTAGTCCTATGGTAGATGAAAAAAAAAAACGTAATTACGTGCTTATAACTCAAGTTCACTTGCTACGTATAATTTCTACTCAAGCTTTTGGGCCATATAGTTTCGATCCACTAGTAAAATTAATTGGGCTAGTAGGTTGACTTATAACATTGCAAATAGTATTAGAATAGAGTCGATTCGAGTGTACAAAAGTTAATGGGTATAAGAAAAGAACTATTCATGAAATAACGGTGGAGTCCCGCCATGGTGTAGAACTACCCTTGTAGCACCAACGATCTGATTCGGAGGTACATTCTGGTTAGTTTGTGGCGTACGATGAGTACATCGCATTATAAGGAGAAAATATTATAATACCCCAAAAATAGTCTCATATTAGATGGAAAAGAAAGTGTTATATGCTTATAATTCAAGTACACTTGCTACTCATTAATTTTCATTCGAATTTTTGAGCCATGAAATTTTGATCTGCTAATGAAGTTAATTAAGCTAGCAGCTCTCTCTCTCTGTGTAAGAGAAATTCTTTACATATCCATCCTATATGCCTTTGAGCATGATTCTTGGATGTTACTCAATTCTATGCACACATTTGATTTAAGGCTAGCAGTCGTGTGTGTGTGTGAGAGAGAGAGAGAGAAACTCTTTACATATCCATCCTATATGCTTTTGAGCATGATTCTTGGATGTTACTCAATTCTATGCCTACCTTTGATTTAAGGCTAGCAGTCGTGCGCGTGTGTGTGAGAGAGAGAGAGAAGCTCTTTACATATCCATTCTATATGCCTTTGAGCATAATTCTTGGATGTTACTCAATTCTATGCCCACCTTTGATTTAAGGCTTTCATCAAGGTTATATCTTGAGAGAGGGTGAGAGAAAAAGAGGAGGAAGAAGAGGACAAAAAGGATGAGGAGGAAAGCTTCACCTAGTCCATCAAGGAAATAGAGATAGAAAAGTGTTTAACAAAATGGCAAGTATAGAAGTACAAAGGTAGGAAACAGAAAGCCATGAAAAATAGAGTGAAAAGGATAAAATCTTATTGAAGCACCTAGAATTTCTGTAGCAAGATTTGGAAACTAAGAGGCTTTGGACAGTTGATTGAAAAAAGCTAAGCTCAAAATTGTGGCATGGCAACAATAATAAGAAGTGAAGAGAATCATCAGGGTTATGTATTAATTATATTTTATCATAGCATCATGGCAATATAGTAAAACTCTACTTTTCTAAAATTAAAAGTAAACGTTTAAAATAAAAAACATATTTTTGAGTATTTTCTATAGGAAGATTTATTTTAACCGTCTTCGAGCTTGATCATTTTGATATAAATGAGTGAAAATAAAATTTTAAGTAAAAAAATGAAGATACATTATGGCCTATATAGAAAATAATTTTTTCATTCTATGAGATTCCTTGAAGGCATGTTCTTAAAGCAGTGCAAGATGTGCAAATTTTCTTAATTTGACTTGAATTTGTTAATTTTTGCGGTGCTTATTGATATAATTTTGAATAATTTCTTGATTCCTGCATTTAGTATTTTTTATTATAATTTCTTGATTTGACTTGAATTAGTAAATTTTTTCCATACCTATTGGTATAATTTTTAATGATTTCTTGATTCGAATATGCAGAATTTTTTATGATATTTTTCTTGATTTAACCTGATTTAGTAAATTTTTACGGTACTTATTGGTATAATTTTTAATGATTTATTGATTCCCCCATGTAGATTTTTTTATTTTATTTACATTATATATATATAATTATAAGATATTTTTAAAAAATTATAAAGATAAAAATTAATTGGATATTTTTTTTAAAGATAACTCGTGCAAAGCATGAGCGCGTGTCAGGTCCAAAAGAAAAACTAGGTACTGTGCTATTAGTCTAAAACGCTCAATGGGCTGGTACAAGCCCATGTTTAGCCCAGCCCACCTGACACGAGTCCAAGCCCCAAACATTGCTCCTAAAATTCACCCAATCCGTCCAAAACCCAGTCAGCCCGAACGGCCAAATTCTATTGTGGCGTATAACACCATCCACTGTCAACCACGCCGCCGTTTAAACCCACAAGCCCCCGCCGTTTGGTCAAACGTTTGGAAACCCGGTGGCGTCGGTCCAAAACGGCCGGCTGTTTTTCGCTTCCAAATAAAATCCTCTCAACCCCTGGGAAGAAACGCTTAAAACATTGCGGTTCTCCCCGTCGCCCACCATTCCACCATCATTCGAGGCGGTTCGTTCCGTACTAAAATTGGCATCCCCGGTTGAGGTTGAGTCGAATGGATAAAAGACGTGGAAGATGTGAAGCAAAAAATAAATAAATAAATAAATAACTGAAAACGTTGCGCACGAAAAAGAGTTAAAAAAAAAGAAGAATTGGTTCGGTAAAATTACTGGAGTGGGCGCATCATCTTTATATATTAACAAATAAACCTAAATCCATGAGGTTAAACAAAAGTTATGGCTGCTGATGTTAACAAGGAGCCTATGGCTTTATGTCTAGCTCTCGGATCATAAGGATATAATGGGTCAAGTAAAGCTTAATCTGTTTGGTTTTTGAGAAAATTCTGGGACGAAGCGCGGAAAGTGCCAAAAGCCCAACAACAAGTGAAGATAGCGTCTGAACGCAACTGCTTCATTCTCCACTGTTCATGTGTCCATGGATATGATGTTATATGGATGGCTTACCTTTGGCTAACACCAACCTAACCCTCATGAATTGCATTGATCACTGGTTGCCACATATATTACTGGGCAACTAACCGACGAATGAAGCAATCACAGCTAATGCTAAGCTCAAAACAAACGTTAAGACTTTTTAGAAACCTCTTCATTCATGTATTGATGCATGATTTATAAGGACTAAGAAAACGTGCCATTGCTTTGAAAAAGGAAGGAGCTTATGTTTTGCTTTCTTAGGTGTCCTTTTCTTTGCAATTTTCTTAGAACATAACATAAGTTCAACCGGGTCCCTATTTGATTAGAACTCAAGTATTCTTTTTTTTTTTTTTGGAGGAGGAGGAGGATTAGAACTCAAGCATTCAACTGCATGATGCAAGCCATAGAGGAGCATATGGCCTTTTATTTAATGATAGAAAACCCTAAGCAAAGCTAATTTAGTAGTATTAGGCATCATCAATATTATCATTCAGTACTTTATCCTTAAGCCTTTGGCTTTTGATACAGGGAGGCAACTACTTGAACAAAGCACAAAGGTTGAATCAAATCTCATCTTAATCTAGACTTGGCCTAACATCAAACTAGATAAAAAATGGTGGGTCGGATGCAAGATAGACTAGTGTAGGATGATGGAAGACCTTCAATTAACGAAATTCAATTCTAATTTACTTGATTTTGAATCAAATCAAGCCAACATTATTTAATTTAAATCCAACTCAATCTAAGTCGTAAAGTATATTTGATTGCAGCCCAACTACTCTTGAATGTTTCTCTCATCGAGCCGGACCATCATTTTAGATTAATCCGAGCAACTTTTTATTTATACTGTGCTTGGAGCCATTTTTCTCTTAGAATCAATACCCTGTGGTCAAGATCTACATTCCACATGGCTGAGGACCACATAAAACCAGTGCAAGCAGGACACATGGCCATCCTCATCAAAAGGGTTCCCATCATGTGCATACACTTTTTTTTGTTTTTTTTTTTGGAAGGAGCCATCATGTGCATATACTTGGGCTGGATGCACTACCAGTAGGCCCCATTTCAATCAATCCCAAGCCCCTTTCAAACCCATCGGGCCCGTTCCATGCCTTTGAGGACTCCTCACCTTTTCGGCTTTTTTTTTTTTTTTTTTTTTTGTTTTTTAATCCCAATCAAATGGGGGCATTTTAGGTATTTCCGGCAAACAACTTGCGTCTGCTCGTTTATTGCTTTAACCCCCCTCTCTCTCTCTCTCCTCCCTTCCTTCCCACAACGAAGAAAACGACAACGCGGGGAGATCGCCCGTTTCAATCGCCGGCGGTCTCTCGATTTCGATAGCTCTTCTCTGCCAATTCTCTCCCCTGTTCGAGCTCTATCAATTCGATCGTTAAAGAGGATCGGGAACGGTTTTTATATTCTACAAGGTACTCTTCTGAAACCCAATTTTTCGACTATTTTGACCTCGATCGGGCCAATTTCTTCTGCTACTCTGGATGATTAGTGAATTTTATTGCGGTAGATTTCGCAAGATCATTATTATTTTTCGGCTATGTTCTATTTTCTTATGGTTATTGAGCTTTTATAGGTAATGGAACGGAGGCGATGGCTAAACGTGGTGGCTTTGATCTTCTTACTTTCGGTCTCGGAAGGCAGGGGTAATTTCCATGTGTTTTTCCTCATCAAGATTCAAATTTGAGATCTTATATATATATATATTTTAAGTCTGTCATGTGTTATTTTGCTTTGAAGTGTTTTCTAATTACAGCATGAGCATCGCCAAATATGCATCAATGGGCGTGACTATCAATTTAAAATTTCCTGTTAATTTTTTGTAGTTGCAGGGTTGCTTTGTGTCTGCTTTTGCTCTTCTTCTTCTTCTTCTTCTATCTATTATCTCAAGGGAGTGCAAATGAAATGGGTTTTATTGAAAAGTGGCAAATATACAGATTCTAATTTCTGAAACAATTTTATTTACTTTATGTTATTATTCAAAGCACTTCTCTGGTGATAGAAAGCTGGAAATAGGAAGTTCAGCAAAGGGAAAGATTGACTGTGACTCTTGTGCGGTCACATGCTTATTTGAGCATGATTCTTTTAATTGTTGTTCATGGGATCTGGCTTACTAGGCTTCTCTTTGAAGATCCATTCATATATTTATTGATGGTTTGGTACCCTCCCTCCATGTTGGTAGAGTAACATTGTCTTATCTGACATTAACAGCTAAATTTGCTTTTCAACTTTTATATTCTTAAAGGGCTCTGGTCTGTTATACCTTTTGAGGTGTGTTAAAATGAAGGAATATCTCAAGCGAAGATGCCATACTCTTTTATTTTTATTGATTTGAATCAAATATGTTGGATTAATGAAGAAAAGTGAAGGCTACAGAAACAGAATAGAAGAATAGGTATGGAATAAAAATAAGTTCCTTATCTTGATTTCACGAGTGATGTAAAACAATGAAGAGAATTTATTTACCAGAAGATTCATTCTTCATTTCTGCAATGTCATGTTTAGATTGGGTACTTCTGTTTAATCTGATGTTGTCTAATGCACTTAACAGCTCCATCTCACTAGATTCTTAAAGGAGTCATCATCCTTGGATACATATAACTATGAATGCTCAAAATTTCAGGATTCATTTTTGACTTTTTATGACTCACCAAAGCAATCCAAAGAAAGTTTTTCAATGAATTCCTAAAACTATTTCTAGATTCATTATAAAATGGTTTTCCTCGATCAGGCAACTAAATTATGATTTGAATCTTTAGTTGATCTGATAGTCTATGCTTCTTAAAAAAAAAGCTCTTGATAAAATTTAAAAGAGAAAAAACCTCTCTGCAGTGACCTTCCTGGACCTTGAGTTATGCATCATGATTGTGTGAGTGTGATATGGTCCATTTCTGTTTTGATGTAGGGCATATTTGTATTCTATTTGTTGACTGCTTTGTCCTTTACATATGAGAGCAAACTTTTTATTAGGATATACTTTGCTGTGAGCATGGTATGCCGAACCATTTCAAACCGGATGGTTTGGGGCGAACCAAACCAAACAAGCTTAGAACTAGGATGGTTTAGCCTTTCGGTTGGTACAGAGCGAAACCGACTGTGTTGAACCATTCGATTTGGCCTAATTCGAGGCGATTTATGGCTTGGGGCTTCTTGGTCCACTTGATCGGTATGCCATCGGTTTAGAATCGAAATGATATTGATTCCTAGTACGACGATCCTTGGCTGCAAGGAAATTTGTGATCTAAATTTTGCAAATTTGGGTAATAATATGCGTAGTTTTGGCTTGCTGCAACTATTTTGTGCATAGCATGGAGTTTGCTGAACTAGTAAAATTTAAATTAGAAATGAAGGTGTGTTAAACAGATGTTTGCTGCTACATTTGTGGATGCATTTCTCAATATGGGTTCTATTACATTTTTTTCATGATTTTTGTGTTGAAGATGTTGGTAATCTCATTTCTCTAGCTATATTTTTGGAATTTTGACCATCTGTTTGACCTTTCTACTTTCATGATTACAGAACTTAGGATCAAGCATGAAGATTACAGTCATATCTATAACCATACTCTGGCTACAATACTTGTGGAGTATGCTTCTGCTGTAAGTTTTGATTTGAACAGATCTTTAACGAGTCATGCTTGAAATTTTATGTTCAATAATCTTTTAGGTCGCATTAACATCCAGTGGTTACATATGTAACATATACCAGAGATAAATAATTTCGGATTTTTGCCCTCATTCTTAATGAACTGGCTTTGTATATACTATGATCAATTGAGTATCTCATAAAATGAATATTTGTCAGTAGCACAGTATCCAAATTCTTTAAAGAGTTTCTCTTTCCTAATAATTGCTCACCTGCACAAGTTGGTGCATTTTTCAGGTGTATATGTCAGATCTAACTGCCCTATTTACATGGACCTGCACAAGGTGTAATGATATGACAACGGTATATGGAATGTCCTTTTATGTTTCTTCAAGACAAATAAGCATATATGCAAAGCTTTGAGTTTTGCTGTCTCTCTTGCGAGATGACATTACTTTTGAAGATGGAGTAACTGGTAAAGACTGACTCGTGTTGATACAGGGGTTTGAGATGATAGAGCTGATCGTTGATGTCCAAAATTGCTTACAGGTATGTTCTAACTTTACACCAGCCCAATTTTTGAACCTTAAATTATGCTTTCTATTTACTCAAGCATGCAAACTGTTATATTTTTTGTTATGAATAAACTATTTATGCAGGCTTTTGTTGGTGTTGCTCATGATCTTAATGCTATCATAATTGCATTCAGAGGAACTCAAGAGAACAGGTATTAGTGAAGTTTTGGCTTGCTCACTCCTTTAAGTTCGTCTTTGTTGAGGGGCAACCTGGTTTTTGTCAGTGACTTGAATTATAGCATGCACAAATTAGTGCAAGTTGTGTAACTCCATTCGACATGTATGAAACTTAATCTTATATCATGAGCCCTATGATATTCCCATTAGTAGTGAAATTTGGTTTATGGGTTCTTCATATATGTATTGGCATGTTTTTTAGGTTTGTAAGTTTTGAAAGTATTGTGATCATGTTTCTTTGTTCATTAGAGGAGGGAGGTGGAGGACGGATGTTGTCTTCTTTTTTTTTTTCTTCCCTCCAATAGTCAAGAGTATGAACTAATAATTTGGTTAGTGATTTTTTAAGCAAGTTCACTTATGCAGTACGTAATCCTGTCGACCAATTTACTGATTGATGACAAGGTTACTGGCAGTTCTCTTTCTGTTTTCCTTTTCTTGAATCTGGTCCACCACTACACTACTGCCACCACCACGATCATGTCAGTAGTGGGTGCATCCTTACCATCTCCATTCTCTTTTATATTAACAAGGCATGCCAGATTCCTATGGTGAACACAGATAAATGTCTGTCACTGGAATTTGCTGTGCTGTTGAACATGCTAATTTAATGATTTCCTGGCCTGTATGTGAAATGTTTCATTTAGGATTTGCATACTTGTGAGTCAGGCCATTGTATGATGTTGGGTTACAGTCTAGCATCCATTCTGCATATGCCCTTAAGAGTTATTGTGCTTTTTATCCTTGGGAAATTTGACTCTAGGCTCAGCAAAATCGTTGATGATTTTGGTAGGTGGTGATTATTCATTATTGTGAATTAGGAAACTATAGCAAAAGTTTCTGATTTGGCATTATTATTATTAGGGCATTGAAAAATTTGTCTTTGTTATCGCATATGCTATTTTCTTCCTACATTGTTTGGACTAATTTTATTGGATTTATTGTTCTTCAACAGCATAATGAATTGGATTCAAGACCTGTTCTGGAAACAGCTTGATTTGAATTACCCAGATATGCCTGATGCGATGGTTGGTAGCACTATTTGTGCATTTGAAGATTTGTCAATTGTGAAATGGAGACGTGTAACAGGTCACATGCCTTCTGCTTTGACTGCAGGTGCACCATGGATTTTATTCTGCTTACCATAACACAACCTTACGTCCTGGGATTATAAGTGCTGTCCAAAGAACAAGAGAGATATATGGAGATATTCGCATAATTGTTACAGGGCATTCAATGGGAGGGGCTATGGCTTCGTTTTGTGCTCTTGATCTTGCTGTAAAAATCGTCAACACCTCCCGTATAAATTGATTTGTTTGTCAGTAATTTTGGAGGAAAATGATTCTCAGTATAATTCTTTGAACTTAACGTGATACTTACAAGAGTTCCATACAAAATTTTTCCATCTAGACCCGAGCATCGTGCCTTGTATATCTCATTTTGCTCATGATTTTATTTTGGTTCATATTTCTCATGAAACACATTGCAAAATTTGTGGCTAAATCATCTCAACTGTCAATAGTTAGTGAAATTATATCACCATGTTATGGTAATTTATATGCATTTTTCCACCTTATTTATGAGATGCCATGTGAAGTTCTTTCAAACTTATAGATATAATTGAGCAATTCAACCCTTCCTTGTTCAGAGCGCTTTGTGGCCTTGTAAAGCAAAAAAAATATCATTTGTATCTGAACCTTTGTTATTGATTTCTTCCCTAGCCTTTATTTGCTCTGGAGTTTGTCCTTTCAAAGTGCATCTATTATGTGTCCTTTCAAAGTGCATCTATTATGTGCATATTTCATACACAGCAGAAACTAGTTTGATGGTGTTTTTTCTGTCTATCCTAGCTGGGAGTTTATTCCTGAAATTTTCCCTTTGATGTTTTTGTTTGTTTTCATCTGTCTCCATCATTGTTTCATATACATATACACATGGAATGTATTTAATGGTTTTTTTTTTCAAAAAAAAAACTCCCTTTCTTTATGCTTGTAGAACTAAATGTTAGACTCAATTCTTCCATTCTGTTTCTGGCTTTTAACTTAATTTGTATCTGTACATGTGAAGCATGGATATGTTGGGGCATCATTTTATGTCCCCGTCTGTTATGAGATGCAGATTTTTGCTATATAAATTCATAGAGATATTATTCCCTCAAAGTTGTATGCAAACTTGTTTCTCCGATGGCATGTGAACTCCTCATCTGAAGGCTAGAAGCATCCTATCCTAAATTTGTAGTTGGTTGCCTTTTTCCATGCATTACAATTGAATCTTTTACTTGGCATTTATTCCTTGTTCCTTTGTAGGTCAATTATGGACTGGACAATGTTCAACTGATGACATTTGGACAACCTCGTATTGGAAATGCGGCATTTGCATCATACTTTCACAAACATGTGCCACATGCAATTCGGGTTACCAACGAGCATGACATGGTGCCACACTTACCTCCATACTATTCTTATTTTCCCCAAAAGACATACCATCACTTTGCAAGAGAGGTAAAATGATTCTCAGTATAGTAATTTTAATGCCACAGATATTAATATAGCCAGGCTTTCATAGAGTTATATTGTCCATTTTCTTTTAATGCATTTCACTTATGGGCTGAGGCTTTCTGTGCTGTGGGTATTTGTCGTTGTAATTGAATAGCCCTAACAACTTGTTTGGTTCTTGTGGCATAATTTTGCTATCGCTAGATTATAAATCTTCACTTCCGTGTTGAATTGAGTTGCCAATTTTCAAGGTCCATTGTAGTCTGTCTTAGAACCAGGCACTATTTTAGGACTGTTATCTAGATTTTTGTTATTCCAAATGTTTCTTATTTGATGCCATTCTAATCACATCCAGAATCCCCTTGATTGCTGATAATTTTTGGGCTTTCTATACTTCATAAGGACTTATAGATCATTTCTGAAAAATGTCCAGGTATGGCTGCACAATATCGGAATAGGAAGTCTGGTATACATGACCGAGCAGATTTGCGATGGTTCTGGTGAAGATCCAACATGTAGCAGGTATTTGTGAATCCTAGCCATGTTCATGTTTTGATTTAATGTGTGATGCTGTTCATGCTCCCTTCTGATTTGGTTTTCCTTCTCAAAGGTCTGTACGTGGGAACAGCATTTCAGATCATCTGCAATATTTTGGTGTCGAGTTACAGGCTGATACTTGGGGCTCTTGTAGGATAATAATGGATAATAATACTGTACAGGGTAGCAGTTTTATAAAGTTCCAAACGGACCTTGCTGGCAACATCGTGTTGTCCAAGGACCCAGCTGTTTCATCAGTTCTAATTCAAAGTTCACAAATAGGTAGTGATAGCAGTTCTTTTTAGCCTTACATGGTATGTTGGTGAATCAACACAAAGAAAGGGGGAGCTGTTCTCTAGCCTATGAAGATCCAACAAATGGATCCAAGGAAAAGCAAAGTGTCTGTATATAGTGTGTCATGTATTTTAGTTTGATCATTGTTACCAAAAATGTAGATGATTGATAAATTCCGCAATTATTGTTGTGATCGTCATATGTTAATCCAAATTACATTTTATTTCTTTTGCACTTGGTCTCAAATTTGAATGGATAGCATCAAAGTTTGTGCTTGTTGATTGGTTGCATGATTGCTTGTTCTTATAATTAAAACTTACGGTTGTTAAGTTGCGTTAGACCTTCTCTTAATTGCACTGGATGAAATCAAATTGTGGAGGACCTACGCTGCTTAATCCTTTGGCAATTTTGGGATTGCAACTTTGGAGTTTGGTTTGTAGGCTGATTAGCTCTACTATTATGTATGACTAACTGGCAATCCTCCATGTTGCACCAAAATTTCCCTACAATCATTCATCATAATTTGTGAATTCTGTTGTCTCAGGATCGGAAATTAGTTTCAATCGTAATGTAGCAGTAAAATTCTGTTGCTATTATACAATCTTTCCCTCCACCCTCTGTAAAATGAATGCATTTGATGTTACCATGAGTTTTGCGGCAAATGTAATAATTTTGACCAAGCGTGCCCCAGCATCAGTTAGTCCTCGTCTCTGCCAAAACCTTTTGGAACATCTTGAACTCTTAGTTTTCTATGAATTTCTGAGGAAATTTGGCATTTTGGCCCAAAATTAACCTAGCCCCCTCCTGGGGTTGTCGGGGTGTATGAGATCCAATGCTTCATCTAATGCACCGTTCCCTCTCCAAACGATTACCATTGTAGAAACAATAACAACACTATACTTCAAATTTACCATGAAGTCCCTTAATGTTGTCTAGCTTAGCATCATGCTCTCAAGCGAGCCCAGAAGTTGCTCAACGTTACGGTCAGTGTGGAGATTTGAGCAGCTCAGGCCTGGCTTACTCAGAAACTTACTTAGGCTTGATTTAAGCAGCTCAGGCCTGGATTATTAGAAGCTTATTTAGGCTAGATCAACAACTAAATAAACAACCAAGCTCAAGGTTCCAGGTTTTGTTAATTATCAAACCAAACTTGAACGGCACCAAACATGGGCTGATTAGACTCTTGAACAACAAGGCCTCGATTGGAGCAACATAATCCCTTGAAAAACTTGGAGAAATAAAACAATTTCCATGCAAATATTAATAGATAACTAGAGCCATTTAACCATGAAGAGATTGGTGTTATTTGTAATTTTGTAGTCGCCAAGCTTGCTGCTAAAGTTGAGATTGCTGAGATAAACATGACAAAGGATCCTAGATTAGGCTGTATGACATGTTTGGTTAGTCATGCGAACATGCTCAAGCTTGGGTTAGGTTTGAGATCTGGATTTGCCGTAACTTCTGCAATCAGCGATCTCATTGCTAAAGTAAGTGATAAAATAAATCTGAAAATGGATCATGGATTAGACAATTCCAGAAGTAAGGATAGGCTTGAAAACAAGTTCAAGATCAACCAACTGACACCAACAGTGCCAAGAACCATGTTTATTATTGATTTGCAAAGAAGTTTATTATTTTCAATAGAGATTTTTTAACCTAGATCTATCAGTATGAATGTTGAGTTGAAAGCCAAGAGCTTACGATTATTGCTTTCAGTTACTCATCAGTTTATCCCTCTTCCTAATGTGTGATTCAGATTAAATCAGCAGCAATGATTCCTAGTTGACGGACATCAGTCCATTGGCCAGCACTCTAGAGACTAATATGCCTGCTGTCACACTCACATAAGGCATGAGATCTCTTGTCGATCAACTGTTTAGATAGGTAACTCCATGGAATAAAACCTTGAAGCCATCCAAGTATAGGAAAGCATTGAAACAATACACTATCTTAATGACACCTAATTGCATGCACAAATGGACAGCAGCAACTGAAACTGGCATTGCCGAAAGCTGAACACAGAAAGCTCCTGAATACCCAGCTTAATTGGTTTTATGATTCAAAATGTTTGGCTGCTAATGATTCAGGAAGGCAAATCAAGAAGAGGAGACAGCTGAACGGATAAGGTAACTCTGGAAATTGTATGAATAGCTGTATCAACAAATAACAGCAGAATTTGATCACAATATGTAATTGCATAACAGGATCGTGATCAGAGACATCAGAACTACAGTCAAGCACATTGATCAGACACATGGGCCAAATAAAACAGTGCGGAACAGAAAATACAAAATCTAGACATTAATGGAGAACATCAATTAATCACGACCAAAGCGCATGGATGCTTGGAATCATGACACAAGGCATTACTAAAGAAGACTCCCATTCAAATCTATGGACAAAAATTATGACAATTGTCTCTTGTACTTCAGGCTCCAAATGCCCTAAATACAAAGTGTAACAAGTTGCACTTAAAACATACCTGTGCTAAGCCACATGTTTTTTGTCTGAAATGCAATTCTACACTTTTGATGTATTTTTTTAACCTTTGATTTGCCTCCTCACAACGAAATGATAAGGCTTCCACTCATAAAACACTTTACATCTATCCGGGAAATACCTGGAGAAGGCACCTGATCTGATTGTTCACCAAAGAATTACAAAAGGAGCAGTAGCGATGACAGAAAACATCAATTTTATTCACAGAGAGTATGGAATCAAGATGGTGTGGACCATGCCTTCTGACCCAGAGAAAGCTGGCATATAAAAGCCTCTTGTGCTGTAAGACCAACACAGATCAAATGCACCTGTAGAGGGTTGTTTCCGGGACCATCTCTCAGCTACTCATTTGTGCTATCAAAGCCACCCTGTGCATATGTCCGCTTTCTCTCTCTCCAATTCTCACCCCATATTTTAGCCTCTGCAACAGCACGCTCTCTATCAAGATCTCGGTTGACATTCTTTGGAGTTTCCCTTTCCTTTCCTACATGAACTGGGCTGTCCTTCTGAGATTCCTGCATCTCTAACTCATCTAAGCCCCACTTCCGTCCAGAGCCACCACCAGCACCACCTCTGCCAACATCAGCTCCATAGCTTGCTCCTCTGATAAGATCCCTCTGCTTGAAGTCAGGAGAATTTCTATGAGGTGATTGGACACCATGTTGATTGTTCCCGCCGCCAAGGTTTTTCCGCTCATCTCGAGCCCTAGGGGTAGATGGACCAACTTTATTACCTTGAGCAGGAGCATTCGGATCATAAGCTTGTGAAGCAAGATAAGAAAGAGCAGTCACAACATCCCCTATGAGAGGTCTAGTTGCTGCTTGCTCCTGTAAACACATTGCAGCAACAGCCAATGACTGGTATAGGCCTCTCATTGGGTAACGGCCTTGCAGCAATGGGTCAGCCATTTTGGGGAATTTTCTTCGGTCTTTAAATAATGGTCGAGCCTGCAAATAAGTGCACACAAGAAGACAATTTTTATCAAAGAACAAATCTAAAAGAAAAGTTTCTTTGCTTCATTTTTTTTATTGAAATATATAGATTCCTTTCTTAGCATTATAGCAAAGAGAATATAGTTTAAAAGCAGTAATGAATATAAAGAAGAGAAATAAAATTCAAAAAATCATATTCACGTACTTGATTTTGCAGAACCTCGTATTAAGGTTACTTTTAATAGTAATTTAGGTCAGGCTATATATAGAAGGAAACATTTTAAGCATTTTAAGAGTAATGTAGTGAAACTATATATCTAGGAGCCAAGATCAAGTTACACCATTTTTTGAAGTGGATAATGGAGATTTTACATTGATAATTCAAGCTATTGTATGTGATCTAATATTTTTAAACTGCTCCTGTACACAAACACAAATCATATAATTTCGAGATCCTTAGCTTATGCATCAAGTGGCAAAAAATTGGATAATTTAAATAATGTCAAACAATACATGTTCTTGATGTATACGCTAGAAGTCTCTATATCAAATGATATTTAATGTATAAGTAATTTAGAGGTAGTAGATTGCATTCAATAACTCAGGTCATCAATGTGAGACCCCTATTATCTAATTCCCAAAAGAGGCAAAACATTTTCTCTCCATATATTTTATATATGATGAACTATACTCCTCTTGGGAGAAGAGGGTATATACTCCTCTCAAGTCTCCTGTCCAAAATCAATAATAAAGCATTCAGATTAAATATCTACACCATTGCTCATGATTTATATCACTAAGAATGCTTATAAACCAAATATCATATACTTTGGTAGTCTTTGACCTATGTATCATGCAGACAAAAAAAAAAAAAAGAATGGTTTCATTGTGCTACTTTGCTAAGCTACAAGATAAAGTATTTAAACCAAGGATTCATCTTATTAATCATGATCTATACATAAAATATTTATAGATTCAATATAAATAAATTTTAATGCTTAGATCATAGCAAAACACAGTCTCAAATAATTTTAATTGTTTGTATTTGCACCGACTTGATGAAAAATTAGAGACTACCAAAACACAAGTTTTTCAGCTCTAAGCATTTTTAATGGCATAGATCATTATCAATAGTGTGGACCTTTAATTTGAATGTCCCATAATTGATTTTGGACTGGAGAAGAGTAGATATCTCTCCTTTCAAGAGGAGAAAAGTCTATGTCACACACACACACACACACACACATAATTGAAGAAACTTTATAAGCTTGAAAAAAAAAAGGATAAAAATAGAAAAGCAACCTACCCATGCCACTAGATTTTGCTCCCCAGCAGGCCGAGTGTTGTCGATTGCTTTCCGCCCTGTAATGAGTTCAAGGAAGACAACGCCGAAACTGTAGACATCAGATTTCACTGTAAGCTGTCCAGTCATAGCATACTCGGGAGCGCAATAACCATAAGTTCCCATCACCCTTGTTGAGACATGAGTCTTGTCACCTACAGGACCAAGTTTTGCAAGCCCAAAGTCTGACAGTTTTGGGTGATATCCTTCACCAAGAAGGATATTAGATGATTTAAAATCTCGGTAAATTACTGGAGGGTTTGCCTTATCATGGAGGTATTCCAATCCTTTAGCTGCACCAGCTGCTATCTTCATCCGTGTATTCCAGTCAAGGGGCTCCTTGTCAGGTGGAAGATCTGTTTGGAAGAAAGAAAAATGAGCCACCTTAAAGAAAGTCATCTTATTGAACTATCAAAGAAATATGAACCTCAAAACTTGAAAGTACTCCGAGCATCAAGACTCAAAATAAAGCAGCCTTCAGTCTGGATTTTAGAATGCACATTGTATTTACCATCAAGACTAAGTTATACAAGGTGGGAAGGAAATGAGTTTAGATTGTGATTGGATCAACCTGGTTCACCAAGAAACGGACTGAATTGGTTCCAAATTGCATTGAATAGTAGATTGGTGGGAGCATTAATAAAAATCCCAACCATTTTGGTCTCTTTCCTAGTACTAGCTTACCTTTCCTCACAAACAGATAGTGATGATGGTGACCTGGCAGTCCTCATGAATGGATGTGATGGCTTAAAAAGTTAGCAAAAAATCTTATTTGAATTTTAAAGTATGTTCTTTATTCCAAGTCTCCTGTGGCATTGAATTTGTTGCCTATGCTATATCTTGCTGACTCTTTCCATTAATTATAGAGACCTACACTCACCTGCCACCTTCTGTGGATTTACTTAGGTTACCATGCAACCTTTCCTTGGATCTAGTCAGGATATGTTTGCAAGGTTGATTCCTTAATGAGTCAGATCAAGTGAAGATCAGGTTCAAGATCTAACCTGGTTGGTTTTGGTTGAGCCAGACACAAACTTGACTGGTCTGTTCACATCCTGATAATTCATTGTGTATATGAAACTTCCAAACTCATTCTGCACAGAGCATGATACAAGATGCATCCTAAAAGTACTAACAGTCAGTAAACTGACCTGTTTTAAATCTTCCATTTCTGCACCTGGTTCTGCTATTGATTGTATCATCTGAATCATCTCAAGATAGTTCCTAAAGCACATACTTTGCCTCATTCATACAACATTTCATTTGGAATGATTCTTAAACTCATTTATGGTCACGTATATTTAAATCACCATGTTTATTCAACTTTCTCTTACATTTCTAAGTTCTAATCTTTGGATGAGTCTCTTCATTGAGAAAAGGAAGCTTCCAACTCATACTATCTCCACTACATCTAGGCCAAAATTGCATCCTTATTGAGATCTGACAAAGCTGTTAAGTGCAAATGGCCTGTTACGCTCAGGTGAATGAATGATCATCCTAGAGGAAGGCAAAAGTAGAGCACTAAAAAGTATAAAATGCAAGAAAGTCTCATAGATTTGGTCAAGAAAAGGACATTGAAACTCAAAACAAGATAACATTCAAAACCAAAGACAAATAATAAAGCAAAAATACATCCTGAAAGGCACATTTCTAGAACCAATTAACCGAGATATATTAAGTCAAAATTTAAGGACAAAATGTGCTAAAGGATATTCAAGGTTAGAGAGAAACATGATAATTCAATTAAGCACATTGCTAAGGATTTGAACATAGGGGGTCACTGACTACCGAGATTTAATGACCACACAAGCTAGAACTATAAAGGTTTGTGCAGAGGTGTTTCATTGACTTTTAGCCTCCGTGGCATGGCCATCCCAAGAAAATTCAAATGTCACAAAATAGGTGTCATTGACCAGAACAATCTATTTCTTATAAACCTTGAAATGAGCCTTAAATTCCTTAGAAAGCAAAGTGTTTTATATCTAATCAAAAGTGTTTTAAGAGCCTTGAATCCCTTTGAACTGGGAAAACAGCTATTTCAGCTTATCTACAAAACTCCGGTTAAATATATTACTAGCAAAGCTGCCTCTATATGGGTGAGGCAAAGTAGTGAAGGGAAACTTCATAATCAAGATGCAAATATTTGGAGAAAACAAAATAAAGCTGCCAATGCTTTAGACACTTACAGACCACATAACATGGAGGGCTAATGTACTGCACCTCAGCTGGCATTAGTCCAAGATGACAAGACATTATAATCTCTCTGATTTAGAAAAGTTTGTTTAATTGTAGCATCCTTCTGAAAATTTTCTTTAGAAATGAACCACTACTTGATTTTTAATTGCATGCACTTTTGGACATTCATCCTCATGATAAATGGAGGGTAAGAAATATATTCAGAGAGATTTCCTTGTGATGACATTATTTTGATATCAGACATGACAGACAGAAAATGTGGTAATCTTTACCAAGATAATCAACATTTGAAATATACTTTTTACAGTATTCTTGTTTACAATGTCATGGTCCTGTTATCACAAACGAAGGTGCATATCTAAGAGGATTCATATAAACAATGTGACCACAGAAATCAAACATGAGGTTTTGAATACTGATTCAACATCAGCGTGCCATTTTAAACTATTTAAATTGGAAAGAACAAAAAAAAAAGAGGTTTTCCTAGCTCAAAAGTTTCCATCAACAGCTCTGTATCTTTCAAATGCTGACAAGTGCCAATCCCAAAATGGAACAACATGATATGGCAATATCATTTAGAAATCAAAATGATAGATTATACTAAGCAAGTATAAAGACATTTTAAAGAATTTGATAATAAAATCTTACATATAATTCTTCCAAGTTCCATTTAGACAACAAAATAAAGAACCATCATCCACATACAACAAGTACTGTTTGTCATGCAGACTTCATTGCCTTCTTTATATCTCATATGGATTTCATGAATGTGTTTATATGTCCTTAGCATCTTCAATTAGAACACGCGGTACACACTACAACAGATGCATAGGTTTAACCCCAAACACAAGAAGAGAAAACCATGAAAAAAAAAGTATTTTATATAAGGGGTAACAGAATTCATAAAAATGTTCTGTAGAATGTAGATGCAAGAAATTACTTTTATACTCAAAGGTTAGGGTCCGTTCTATAAGACAGCAAGAAACCATAACCACAAATGGGGCCAAGCTTCAGGTCTTTGGTCGCTAAGTTTCTATGCATGATAGAAATTCTTCAACATCAAGAGTTATTCAAAAGGGATTTTTGCATATATACCCCCATAAATTTCCAATTTTGCATGTATGTCTGAATGCCCCTGTAAATTTTGATTTTGCACGAATGACAGTTGATTTTTTATTCATGAACGCCCCTGTTATTCATTTTCATCACCATTGCCATCAAAACTAGCCACTATTCATGGAAAAGACTATTTTGACCTTCCATTAGACCAGCATTTTCATTTTTGGCAATTTGGTCATTTAAAATAATAATTTGCAGTGAACTCACTTTATCGCCTGAGTTAGTCCAATAGCTGGTGACAAAAGCAAAATGAAGGGCCATTCATTAAATAAAAAAAAAAAATCCCATGCCATCTGCATAAAATCAAAATTTTACACGGTATACAGGTACAATCAGAAATATTCAGAGGTATACATGCAAAAACCACAATTCAAAAAGATTTTCAAACTGTATTGAACAGTTTTCTTTAATGAGCCACCTAAAGATGGCAACCATAAGAAATACTCTATATCTTCATTTTTGCACAATTCAACTTCCTCATAGTCTATAAACACAAAGTATTATTATCTACATAATTATATGATCTAATCAGACTTTTTTTTTTTAATAAAAAGAAAGCTAAGGTAACCATCGGAGAGCAGTCACTGTTCATATAGAGAACATGATCAAGGATGTTCATCTGTACATGAGCAGGGTGCGTGATCAGCTCAACTGATTGGAGGTTGATTGCATGCTCTAGGCCATGGGATTTTGACCATAATGGAGGAAATGCATATAATCTTATGTATCTACCGTGACCTTCAAAATTCAAAAAAATAGTGAAGCGGTTCTTCTATTTGCTTCTCCAAGAGGACTCATCAAGGGGATCTCTGCCACTGCATTTTTTCATCATCTGAGAAGAGCACATTTTTGCTATATTAAATAGGGAGACTACTAAAATCATCCTGACATGTCCTCATCATGGGCTAGTCATAACTATCTCCCACCTTCTATATGCTGACAGTATGGTGATTGGTGGCTGAAGCTTTTGTAGAAAATTGTCAAGAGTGCTAAGAGATGACAAGGCAGCTAGTCAATAAGTGAACTGTTAAATCATTAGTTTGTTTTCATTTAAAATACATCATAAACTGAAAAAGGTGATGTTTTAATTTCTTGGATGTTGAATTGGGGAAAAGGTTGACGACATCAAGGTCCACAAAAACCAATGCCGAGAACCGTCCAGGTATATAACTGGTTGGTACAATATGCATTCTGTATTGAAATAAGATGCCCACTCTTTTTTTACTCTTAACCATAATACTATTCAGTACCAGATGGTATGGGTAGGTACTAGATGGTCCAGAGCAGTTTTACTCGGTTAGGATCAATTTAATTCATATCGAATTAAAGCTTAGTACCATACTAGTATCTTACCGTATGGTATGGTAAGGTATAGTTGGTGCAGGTCTGTATGACAATTCTTAGTTGCTATACACTTCAACTCTTGATTTAGGGCAAGGGATCATGTGCTTCTGCAAATTGATTGATGATCTCCAAAATCTAGAAATGGCTTCAGAGCTCCAGATAAAGATGTTATTGATGCAGGAGAGAGTGGAATCAGTTAAATCGGTGCTCCTTACATTTTAGCTACCTAATCTCTTATACACTAGAGCGAAGTATCTTAAAAAAGGAGGCATTTTGGTCAAAAATGGACAATTGGACTTCTTCGTTTTTCTCTTTTCTCTTTTTTAGAAAGGCAACCAGACATCAAAAGGATCTACCTGTGCACTTCACCTTATGGCATAGAATCAGATTATGATCAAAAGAGTGCCCAAGTCAGGCCTTAAAAATGCAAAGTTGAAAAATCTAGCTTTTCTATTTAAGCCAGCATGATAATTACTCTTGGAAAAGGAATAATTTATGTGAAAATATTTAAATCTAAATAGTGAAAACAAATCCCAATGTGAAAACACCAAAGATTAAAGATTGATGATTTATAAGGTGCCTAACTATGTACAGCAGAGAGTCTCATCAGAGTGTGGTCCTGAATGCTTAATCATGATGCTGTCATGAAATAGCTACAAAGTAAGGCATTAAACAAACATGTTAGACTAACATGGATGCCTCATTAGTCAGACATGCTAATGGGACATGATTGGAAATAGGATTTGGTCAAACTATGGAATTGTTTCAAAGGCAAAAAAAATCCACTTAAACCAGATCCTGTGTGGGTGAACAAACTCTTCATCAAAGATCCTGACACAAAATGGTAAAATGAGAGAATTATTTCATAAGGTTAGGTGCAGAAGGAGATTTATCACTCATTGAAATGAACTGACTCTTTGATAATACAAAACTTCCTCCGGAAGTTGCCCATTGTGGTGCTTCTCTATCACAAGAATCACTTACATTGCCCATTGTAAGGGCCCATATTCAAATCAAATTATGGTGTTCAAATACTCCACAGCATATAGCATTCATTATTCAGGACCATATAAAATTACAACAGCAAGTTTTTCATTCCAGAAGTTTATTTGATTAGCATAATGGAGATTGGGACATCATGCTTTTAATGATGGATGAGTCTAGGAGTACACATCGGCAGTATTGCATGGACACAAACACAAGAGTCTGATGTGGATGTGTATCCAAATATCAGACTTGTCTAGAACAAAAATACAAGACATAGGGACACATAGGAGGAAAATAATCTAATCAAATTAGATCATTAAATATTGAATGTTGCAGAATGGAAATGTTGTGTGCAATGCTTAACATGAATATGTGCTAACTTATTCAGTAATTGATAGACTCATAAGACCATGAATATGCTACTCTTGATTTCATGTAAAGATTGGTCACAACCATGTTGAAAGAAGTGCAATTCTGGTAAATTTGATGATAACATGTATACTTAAATAAGTGATCACAAGTATACATCATGAATTTTAAGATTGATAATTTGCTAAATTTATTTACAACTTATGGGCAATACCATCACTGATGACAAGAAGAAACATAAAAAGACTAGTATTTTATGCATCCAATATTATTATTGAGATACATGCTCCTAATTTGAACTCCAAATCTAGCTCAAGCACACAAGTTAAATTAACAGTTCCTTGAGATTTTAATGGCCTCCATCTTGAAAACAAGATCAAAGGGCATCTAAAGCCCACTTCTTATTATAATGAGATTCATTTGAGAGATATGCTAAACTCATCACTGGAGAGTTTGATAGATATCTGAAGTATCTGATGTGTATTGAGAATCACATATACGTGTCACATGGATTCCAAGATGGACAGAAGTGTCTAGGTAACAATAGAGGATTGTAGTGATGGCTAATTTCCTTTCTGCCCGAGGAATACATGCTGATGCGTAGACTCTTAGGTATGAAATGATATAAAGGAGTGAATTTGGTCTGCTCTTGGTGCATACAGACATTCTTAAAGCATTGATGACCATCATTTGCAAATCATATGGTGCCCCTTCTTAAATCGAGCTAGCAAAGATTAATTGCATGGATTGCGCTTACACAAGGCAAGCATGGGAAGCCTTGGTAGGAATCTCAAACAACTCATGAGGAGACGGCTATTGACGTAGCATAATCATATATCTGCAGTCAGCATAATAGACATATGTTGGTTTACCACCACAAGGGCTTCGCCTACACTAGATCTTATCATGTATATATAAGAGTACCTACAAGAATGTCTCTCTTGTCCTTTCCCAAATGACACAATTTTGTAATGGTTTCATGGTATCATGAAATTTGGGACTTGAAAAACCTGACACTGTTTTCAATAGCTACCTGACAAGGTTTGCACTTGAAATTAGGTATATACTGTTAACCATCCTGTCACATCTAATCTTTAAACATGAATAGCAGTATGCAAGCTCCCTTGGATAAAAATGAACACTAAAAGAAGTAGTAGTTTAACACTAAAAGAAGTAGTAGTTTAGTCACAAGGTATGGAGTACATTTGGAAATAAAAATGGCTCTTAAAGTAGATGCAATCAAGCAAAGCAAGATTACAATTTTCCTTTAACCAACCAAAAAAAAAAAAGTCCCATTAACCATCTTATAGAGAGAAGATAACTTGCCAATGGCTATATGTTAAAATCAAATGTGTTCTTGTATGGAAAAAAAAAACTCCCAGAAAGTGACTTTAATTTGATAAGTATAGTAGCTTAGATATGTACTTTTTAATTAAGGGCCGATAACCTTATCTACACTACACACAAAGATTATACCCATCTGCTCAGTTCTTCCTAATACTAGAAGGTGAGTGAAAAACTGAAGGAATGGGGACTATCATGCAGAGAGATGAAGTACAATGTGTAGAATCAAGATGGATGGTTATAAATGTAAAGAAACAAGGACTTCTTTTGACTTACTTTAACTACACTCTCATTTGATAATTCAAATGATTAGGAGTTGTCATTAAGGTGCATTGAAGAATCTCCAATAAAATGCAAATTACACATTCCAAATAAATCAATCAAATTTAAACACCTATAATACTACATTTCTTATAATAACTAACCAAATAAATCTCAAGTTACACCTTAGAAGTATTTTGAAAGATAACCTCCGCCGGTTCTCATTTCTTTTATTCTTTTGAGGAAGTTTGATATCCACTAATATTTCATTAGGATTCTCTTTGAACTAACTTTTTTCCTAACAAGAAATTTCATTAGGCAAGTTTAATTTTATCTTATAATTGACCTGCAAACATTAAAAAAAAAAAGTAGCAAAGGTTGATAGTACTAAACCACCATAAGAAAGGAAAAACTTCCTAGGAAGGCCTTTTTGGCACCCAATTTGACAGAGAAATGTAAAACAAATTGCTGATCCATGTTTGCTGCAACGTGTGACTAAGTATTATAGGGGAAAGGAAGAAAAAAGGAGCAAAATAAGTGAATATAATAGCAAGTGCTTTTTTTAAAAAAAATAATAAATCCTTCAAGTCCATCACTCTACATGGTATTATAGAACAAAGCAATCCAAAAGAAATATTTCTTATTCTCAAAAGTACTCTGAACTTACTCATGATGGCCTTACTCCTAATTCAGTTTATCTTGACTCAAGGTTATGCTCTTAGTAAATCTAAAACTCCATCAATAAACAACCATTCACTTTCCCTAAATATTATATGGCTTTAGATCCATAACTTGGACCACCGGGAAAAAATGTAAAGAATTTAGGTTAATCAAAATTCTCTAAAAATGATTCAAAAAAAGTAAAAGAACTATAGTTTTTCACACAAAATTATGAGTTGCATTGGAGCTCATCATGCACTTTTAGAGTAAAAAATGATATTTTGGCTTGTAGAAGGAACAGGTGAGAACTTTGAGAATATTCCAAAACCGAGATGATGAAGAATAAGGAAGGACATAAAGGTGACGATGAGTTAAAGGTGACGACGAGTTGACAGAAAGGCTTTATAATTGCTAAGTGCAAGTAGACCATTGTTACCTAGTTTGCAAAGGCAAATCACCAGTTGGTCTAAATAATATCAATTCATTGCATGGATCTGTTTCATATGCTGATGCAAGAGAATCATGATTTACTGAAAATGTTCTCAATTTCATTTTACAACAAATACTTTCTGCTTTTGATTATTTTCTAAAATATTCTCTTCCCTCAATACCCACCATGTTTTGCATCAAGATGTTCCACAAATCTCAGAATTTTAATATTCATGTCAAAACATTGTCAAATGTAAGTGTCAAAATACAGCCAAACAAAAAAGTGAACCATTTAAAACTACCCCTAGAAAACCTACTTGACCCAAAAATGGAAATTATAAATACAAATCCAAAATTAGAACTGTGGAACTAATGTCTCTGAAAAGGTTTGCACAGCTAATAGAAATCAATGTGCCAATCAAATTGGTTTAACATGCATGGTTGAGTATCTAAGAAAGTATTGTAGACCTTCCTTATTTTTAATAAGTGTGTTAGTTATCCATTTGGAAGTTCAAATAAAATGCCAACACAACTAATAGAAAAGCCTTCAAAATAAAACAATATAATCACCAGCATAGATGAAGTATGGAATCTAACCATGCAAGTGATCTTCTAGTGATCCCAGTGGCATAAACTCATAAACAAGCAGGCGTTGATCACCATCAGCACAGTAACCGATCAGATTGACGAGATTAGGGTGATGCAAGAGACTAAGCATGAGAACCTCCACCAGAAACTCTCTATTTCCTTGAAGGCCGTTCCTATCAAGTTGTTTCACAGCAACAACCTGCCAAAAATAAAGTACTCCCTCAAATCAAGTCAGAAAACAGCTAGAAACCAAGATTGATCAGAAAATTACTGAGAGACAAAACCATGCATGTCCACAAATACGTAAACAGCTCTGGGTTGCCTATTCAAGGCATCAAAATTAATTTACAGAAACAAAATAAACTGCATTAATCAGAGATCAACTTCAGTGCACATTTCGACTTTGCAACTTTGTAGGCAGGCAAGGCAATGTTTGTGAAATAATGATGCACTAAACCATATATATAAAAGGTTCACCTGTCCATTCTCCAATCGTCCTTTGTATACACGACCAAAGCCCCCTTCACCCAAAAGGCAATCTGGCCTAAAGTTCTTAGTAACAGCCGCAAGCTCACGAAAAGTGAAAGTTTGTGCTGCAATGTGCGCAGCATTTCCTTCTTTGGGTATGGAAGCTTCCTTCTTGGACTCTGAACCACTCCTTGACTTTGATTTGTCTAGACAAGCAATTCAGAATTAACTAATAAGAAAATTACAGAACAAGAATTGAACCTACAGGAGTTAGCAATACCATTCAAATGTTGGACTCCAAGATTTGACAAATTCGTAATCATAATTATCTGAGCGCACATGCCAGCATCAGTTTACAGAACCAAGTAGAAGGAGAACATTCTTAAGTTCCACATACCTTGAGTACATTTACATTGATCGTGCTCTTCTTACACAAATGTAGACGGGAGTTTGCTCATCTTTCCACAATTCTACACATTTTGTCTTGAGAACATAGTTACATTTTGGCTTGAGAATATAGTTACATTTGTTGACAAATTCTACATTGTTCACTTTTAAAAAATAAAAAATAAAAAATGAAAATATTATATAAAGCTACTGACAGCTTCATTTTTAGCGGAAAAATTCATGTCTTGTTTGACTTGATCCACCCACGTAGATAACGGGAGGACTACAGTGCTAACAACATGCTTATGATCTCCAAAAAGCCCCAATGTTATTTAGCAAAATACTGATAAATGGTTAAAAGAACAAATTTTCGCCATCAATCCACCCTTACTCTAGAAAAAGATTACGACTTTACTAAAATTGTGACACGAAACCAAAATTCCACAGATCAGACTTAAATCAAAACCAAACAGATTTAAGAAATCATGAGAAAACTCAAGATTAGACAAGTACAGCCCACTGGACTGACAAAAATCCTAGAGATAAGTCAATTTCAAGCAGAAAATTTGAAATTTAATTACCAGAGCTAACCCTCGCCACATGACGTGACGATGACGCGGCCGGAGGTTCCTTCTTGAAATCCCCACCTCCCTTCGCATCACTCCTCTCCTCCTCCTCCTTGTCGGGCGATCCAAAACAGGGGAAACACCCCATCTCAAATCACGGATGGAAATCTAAAACAGAGGAAAAAATCCTCCAAATTGGAGCTCTAACAGCAGCGCCGCTTCCCCTCCACCACGGTTCTCATCGATCGCGGCTGAGCTGCTGGAATTCTCGCAGCGATCAGATCAGGAAGAGGAAAGGATCGAATTTTTACCACGGAAGGGAGAGCGGAGAAGGGAAACGAAGAGAAGTGAGACAAAACTACAATTTTTTTTGAAAAAAAAAAAAGAACAAGGGAAATAGGAGTGGGAGAGAGAAGGGGATGAGAGAGAGAGAGAGAGAGAGAGGAGAGATGGGAAAAGTCAGCGCTTATGTAAGAGAGTAGTTAGAGAAAATATTTTAGGTAATCCGACAGTAAATGTACACTAAGAGTCTTTTCTTTTTTTTAAAAAAAAAAGATTTCATTTTTGAATCTTTCAATAATACTATGTGCCGTAGATTTTTTTTTTTTTTTTTTTTCTCTCTCCCAGACAACTCCCATCAGATCGTCCATATTATCGCGCCATGTAGAATGGAGCAATAATATAATATTATCAAAAATTTATTTATTTATTTATTTTGACTATCTTTTATTATAAAAAATATAAAGTTATAATATTTAGTTTGACAAATAATGGCAGCTTAGATTTTCATAAGCATAAAATTGCTATGTTTAGCTCATAATAATTAACCATGGTATTCAGATTAATATGCTTTGAAATTCTATTTTTATATTTTATTATAACTCTTTTTTAACTTCTAAATTATTTTAGAAATATTATATATTTTATATAATATATTAAAATATCATTAAATATAGTATTATATAATATAAATTAATATATATTAATATATACTATATAAATATTATTAACTATTTACATGAAAATCAAGAGCATAATCCCAGATTACAGATTTTGATAATCTCAAATATCAATCTTTCTTATGGGAATCAAATTACCATAGTTTGTGATATTCTTAGATTAATAGGAATCAAATATTATCATTCAGATTATCATATCTAACCGCCAAATACGATAATTTATAAGGTAATCTTCAATTATCAAGATTGATTACCACCAACTAAATGCTTCCTTGATATCTTGTATGACCTCCTTGACATGATTGTACACGGGGATTGATTTATGAGTTGGTATAAGATAAAATTGATCATTTTACTTTTTTTTAATTTTTGAAAAATATTGTGCCACAAATACCCTCCAAGTAGATGTAATTATTTCTTGATTTCTTTCCAAATGCATGGCTTAATAAAATTAGAATGGGCCTATATATGGCTAGAATAAATTGACTTAGAAGTGATGCTAATGCGAAGATGGCAAATGACTCCATTGTTTAAAGGTTGCAACAAAGATGAATTAGTGAAATATCTTATAACATTGAATTTGTTACTCATATTCAAAAAAATAATGATAAAAAAATGATAAAGAAGATAAAGTGAAGAAAAAAATGCTAGACTTGTTGGTATTTATCAATCTTTTAGTAAAAAGTTAGATAAGATTATAATAATTTTATCTGCATTAGGATTTGTCATAGATAAAGAGAGCTGTGAGAAGGATTGGGGATATTTTAGGAATACCAAAAGAGATACGATAATGTTGGAAAACCAATTTACCTATATCCTCAGGGGATAGGCCTTTTTCTTTATTTTATGAATAAATGATGTTCGTACAAATTTGAACAAGGCAAGAGAACATGAATAAGTTCATTAATAGAAAAGTTAACTTTTTTTTTTCATTATCCATGAAAAAACATAACCATAAAATAACCATTAAAGGTATATACTATCATATCATCAATTAACTTGATTTTCTAAAATATTCATAGGAGATTTTCAAAATCTTACAAGTGAAAATATAGGGTGGCTCAAGTTACAATATACTTGAGTTGTATGTAAATGAACTGTATTATAATTAAACTAATATATTTTGAAACTATAACGCCCCAAGCCCACTCGCTAGCCCAATTAACTTCTAGTGGGCCGAAACCACGTGGCTCAAAAACTCAAGTGGAAGTTAATGGGTAGCACATGACACATCTCTTTTCCATCCAATGTGGGACTAAACTTGGGGTATCACAATCTTCCTATCTTATAATGCGACGTTTTCATTGCACGCCACAAGCTAGCCAGAATTTACACCGAGTCGAGTCATTGATGCTGCAAGGGTGGCTCCACGCCATGGCGAGACTCTACCACCGCCCTATGAGTAGCCCTTTCCTCATGCCAATCAACTTTTGCACACTTGGGTCAGCTCTGATACCATTTGTGGCTCTGATACCATTTGTAACGCCCCAAGTCCACCTACGACTCAATTAGCTTCCACTCGAGGTTTTGGGCCGCGTGGTTTCGGCTCGCTAGAAGTTAATTGGGCTAGCGGGTGGGCTTGGGGCGTTACAAATGGTATCAAAGCCAACCCGAGTATGCGGAAGTTGGTGGGTATGAGGAAAGGGCTACCCATGGGGCGGTGGTAGACTCCCACCATGGCGTGGAGCCACCCTTGCAGCACCAATGATCCGACTCAGGGTAGATTCTGGCTAGCTTGTGGTGTGCGACGAGAACGTCGCATTATAAGGTGGAGAGATTGTGATACCCCAAATTTAGTCCCATATTGGATGGGAGAGGAATGTGCTATGTGCTTATAACTCAAGTCCCCTTGCTACCCATTAACTTCCACTCGAGTTTTTGGGCGACGTGATTTTGGTTTGCTAACGAAGTTTATTAGGCTATTGGGCTAGCAGGTGAGCTTGGGGCGTTACAAATGGTATCAGAGCCATAAATAGAGTCCCATCATGGCATGTAGCCACCCTTCAGCATCAATGACCCAACTCGAGTAGATTCTGGCTAGCTTATGACGTGCGATGAGAACGTCGCATTATAAGGTGGAGAAATTGTAATACCCTAAGTTTAGTCCCACATTGGATGGGAAAGAGATGTGTCATGTGCTACCCATTAACTTCCACTCAAGTTTTTGGGCCACGTGGTTTCGGCCCGCTAATGAAGTTAATTGAGTCGTAGGTGGGCTTGGAGCGTTACAGAAATGTTGCTGCTATAAGACCCTTTTTAGAAGAGCTACTCATATTATCGAAAACTACTATTATAAATTAGTCTTAAATATTATAAATTATCATAATTCATTATTTTATTTTAATATAATAATATTATAATATTATAATTACTTTATTTTATTAATATTAATATTATAATATTATAAATATTTATTTTTAATTATTATGATATAATATTATATTATTATAAAAATATTATATTGTAAGATTATAATACTATTATTATGTTATATTATATTATTAGTATTATAGTAATATCATTGTTGAAAATATTAATATTATAATTTGATAAATTATAATATTATTGTTATATTATTAATAATAATATAATATATTGCTATTATATTTAAATATTATGATAATTGTTATAATATAATAATTACAACATTATATAATATAAAAATATTGTAATATTATATGATGCTATAATATAATATGCTAATATAAGAATAATATTATCATAATATTTATTATATTATAATTTTGTAATATTACAATCACAAATAATATCATATTATTGGAATAATGATTTTATACTTTCTAATATTATATTATTATATAATTATTAACTAAAAATAGAATATTATTATAATATTATAATATCATTTCAATGTAAGAATATTATTAGTATTATTATAATATTCTTCATTTATAAATAATTATAACATTATAATTATATTATGATATTATGGTAGCATTATAATAATATTTTTATTATTTGTTAATAATTATTAATTTGTATTATACTATATTATCATAATCTATTACGTTATAATATTAAATGTGATTATTTTTAGGCTTTAATAGTTGACTTTCTGCAAGTCAACTTATGGCCAGTTTTGTGGCAAATCAACTTGCATATTTTTAGATTCTACTTACAGCTTAAATGTAACTTGATTTGCAAGTTATAATTGAATTACATCACTCCAAATAGGTAAAAGGAGCCGCATTACAACTTAACGTATTGTGCAACTTCAGCTACAAAGTTTCAAACAACTTGATAGTGAAGAAGCCTTGATATTTATATGTTTCATTCAAGGTTGCAAATAGGTCGAATTATTCTTGATCCCAATCCAACCTAGTTTTATATTTAGATTTTGATTTTAAACCCAAACTCAACCTATTTCTTGAGCAGGTCGAGTCTATAAAAGGAAGTTTAGACCTAATGGATTATTCGGGTCTTTTCGGATCCAACATAAAATATTGCTTTTGAGTCAACCATCTAACCATTTTTTTATTGCAAAAATCTGGTAATTAATAACCAAATATAGTTTCAAATTTAAATGAGATTACAACGAATCAATTTGAACTTAAATTTTTATTCAGAAATTCTTAATTCTATCCAAGTAAATGATTATCCTTATGTTTATCAATTATGATATTTAAAATATTTATTAATATACTTAAAGATATTATAAATAAGAATCCACTAAAATAAATAATAAAATATGAATATTTAGATATAATTAGAAAAAAATATGGGAGAAGATCTATTTGTTAAGATGAAAAGAAAAATTAGTTTAAATTAGAGTTTATTCAATTAATTTATAAAATTAATTGGAGTAAAAAAAAATAATATTTATATAATTAAGGTTCATAGGACAAGATAAATTGGGTTAAGATCGGATCGGGTCAAAAAATACAAGACTCAGATCCGATCTGAAATTTAGATCAAATCCAATTTTTAAATCAACCTGATCCATGGGTCTTTAAATATAAATTAGGTTGGGTCTAAGTGGATCAGTATCGAATTGAATTACAGGTTGACTAGACCCATTTGTAGCCTTAGTTTCATCATAACTTAATTATTTTATTAAAAAATTTATTATGTTCAAATAATTTGACATAAAAACTTTATTATTGATATATGAGAGACGTGTGTCACCAAATAAAAAAAAAATGGATTAGAATCGGATCGAATCACATGTCGACTAGACCCATTTGTCACCTTAGTTTCATCATAACTTAATTGTTTTATTAAAAGAATTATTATGTTCAAATAATTTGACATAAAAACTCTATTATAGATATATGAGAGACGTGCGTCAGCAAGTGAAAGAAAGAAAGAAAGAAGTGAAAGAAAGAAGAGATATGACTTCCACATCCATGATGAATGGAATAGTAATGGAGCGGGCAGGGATGGGGAGCCACATTCCAACCTCATTTCTGCCCCTATTTTAACCCTCTATCCCTATCCTTATTCTTGCTAATGGGGATAAGGACTTCCCCATCCTTGCCAATAGAAATAAGGACTTCCCCTTTCCTACTCCTATACACATGGAGATCACCATTCTTGCCTATCTCATTCTTAATAAAATCCTATTTTTATTCTCATAAAGATCTCTATCCCATTAAAATCTCATCTCCACCAATTCCATTTTTGATATTTAAATATTTATTTTTTATTTAGATTCTTCTTCGCTATATTTCAAAAATAAAAATAAAAATAAAATAAAGTATTGAGTTTTATATAACAAATAAAATAAATTTAAATAAATTTACCATAATTACAAATTTCATGAGCTAATCCATAGGAAATATATTAAATCATGATCTCAAAAAATATAATTATATAAGTATATCATTATAGGGTACTTCAGAAGAAATAAACAATTCAATCATAAGTCTTAATAAATATAAAGAAAGTGAGCATATATAGGCTTAAGATATTTTAAGATTATATATGAGACTATATTTATAATATTAAAATAATATAATAATATTTAAGTAATATAAAATATATAAAACCTCATCGGATGGGGATCGGAGATCTCATGGGTGGAAAGTACCTTCTTCGTACCCATTCCTTCTATATTTATGTGGATAGAATCTTCTTTATCTTTCCCTCATGGGAAGAAAAATTTCTTAATCCCCATCCTATTTAGGATGGGTTCTCATGGAAATGAAGAAAACTATCATTCTTAATGGATGCTAAAAGGAGGAGAAAAAAATGATAAACCATGTAAGAATATATAGAACATAGAGCTGTATTTTAATAATACTTTTGGCTGTACATGAATAATATTATAAATAAAAAAATTTAAAGATATAATAGATTGATATAAAAGGCTGAAGATATTTGAACGAGGGTTTGAATCGATAAGGACGAACCTAGATTTTTGATAAAAATTATAGGAAGAAGTAATTCAGCTAAATTCAAAAGTATATGATAGCAAAGAGAAGGAAACAATAAAACACATCATGGTGGAGCCTTCCACCATGCGAGGTCTGTAACAAAGTTGCAATTTTGGGTGGGAAAGTACCTTCATAATTCATTTTGTAAGTCAGAAGACTTCTGGTGGAGATCTACTGTTGCATCCTTGATGGACTTTATTACCTGCCCATAGTTGTATACGTTACCACAGCAAAAACACAAGAAAGTTAGGGTGACGACGGGCTCGAGTCATGTTCTCACGCATAGTACGGAAGCTTCCTCCTCTCCTAATTTTTAAATAAATACAAGAATCCAATGGTATACTTAGATCTATTTTAAAACTAAATGAACAATATATAATCACTTGGAATCTCACTTGAAAAAAAATAGTTAAAAAAAATTATTATTTGTACTGTTCAATCTTGTCTCAATACCATGATATATCTATTGATTAACTGATGAAAGACTCAACATTTGTCGCATTGATTCTCACGTACTTTTTTTTATTTAAACTCGAATATCTTTGTTAGACTAAAAGTCTGAATTTAAATCTAATCATAAATATATAGAGCTTATTTACAGTGTCCTTTAGTTCACACAGGTCATGAGCCGTATCCACTCTAATATTATTTGTAATAATTCAAAATCTCATCAAATAAGGCTAGCCAAAAAAGTATTATTTGGATTCTTTGAGTACTTAAGATTTATATAATGCATAATTGATATGAGACTGAAAACTTATCAGTAGAGAGCTATCACAAAAAGGATCATAGGTTCCGATAGAATTTTGTCCAACCTAATCTAATTTGAATCCTTGACTAGCATATAAAGTTTTTATTTTGTAGTCAGCTTGACTTGACAATAGGGGAGCAGACTAGCATGGCCCATAGCCCCATGGCCCAATTGGGTCAGGTCCTATTATGCCTGACTTGATCTATGTGCTATGCTTAACATGGCTTGTGAACTAATCCATGGGTCGTCCTGCTAGCATAGCTCAGCTTTTCTAAAAATATATATATATTTAATATCAACCCAATCCATTTGTGCTGGATTGTGCTGTGCTTGCTCTTATGCCATGTCGTGCAAGCCGTAGGCTGTATTGTGCTTGACCTATTCATGTTGTCGTGCTAGCACGCCTTATGGGTTAGCAGAGGTGCTCGTGCCATGCCTGGAACGACCTACTTCATGCTAGGCTAGGCTATGTCATGAACTACCTGATCCATTTGATACCTCTACTTGATAGGTGATGTTATAGCTCGAAAAAATTTGGAATAATCTGAATGCAGCGAGGCTGACTTGACTTTTTGTGACCTTAGTAGGCTAGCAACTCAAATAATTGATACTTATATTTAAGGGAACAATATATGTCTAAGTTAGTACCAAATTTAGAACCAATGAAGTTAATTCATGTGACATCTTGTTTCCTCTAATTAAAAGTAATAGGAAAAATAATTCAATAAGATTCGTAGAGTTTGGGCACAAAATAGCCATGGCATGCCCATTCCCCTTGAGAAGAATTGAAGAAATCATTAAAAAAAAAAGGAAGATAAGTTCCTTGTTTCTTGTTGCTTTCCACATGAGAACGCTTTCCATCCAAGTAGATAAGGCTGAGTTTGGGCAGGATTTGGTCTGAAGGTGACCATTCTCGTAATGAAGCGAACTAGACGTAGTGGCACGAAAAGTCGAGCTTTGAGTAGACTATATTGGGCCAACAGTACTCTTGGACAAGCCTCCTTAAGACTTTCAAGCTTTCCCTACTTGCCGTGCACTCCTATTTGCAGCAACCCAACCACCTCTTCGTATGCTTGTTAGCTTCACCTGTCGTGTGAGAATTGAGATGGGCTGGATTCTAGAACCAATTGATTGGGTCATGGGTACAGATGTTTGATCTTAAATTGTGGCTTGAATTGGTAAATTAGGATTCGCTCAAATGTTGTTTGGACTCTGGATCAAGGGATTGGTTGCACTTGAATTAGATAAGAGCGCATACTATAACACCTCAAGCCTATCTATTAGCATCATGTGGCTCAAAAACTCAAATAAAAATTCTAAAAATTCAAATGAAAATTAATAAGCAGCAAGTGAACTTGAATTATAAATATATAATATTTTCTTTTTCATCCAATATGAGATTATTTTTAGGAAATCATCATCCCATAAGTACTCCTTTCCTCGTACCCACCAACTTCTGCTTACTCGGATCGGCTCTGATACCATTCGTAATGTTCCGAGCCTACTTACTGGTCCAATTAACTATGTTAGCGGACTGAGACAATGTAACCTAAAAACTCGAGTGGAAGTTAATGGGTAGCAAGTAGACTTGAGTTATAAGCACATAACTTCTTCTTTTTTAATCCAATATAGGACTATTTTTAGGGTATTACAAGTATGATAAAAAATTTATAAGTCAGGACCCCCTTTAATTTTGGGGTTGAACGGAAGAAGTTTTGTGCCATGCGGGACCCTTAGAATCATGGCCATTGCGCCAACCCAAATTTTGTATCGTATGTATGCATGGGCTAAATTCATGGAGGCATGCAGCGTCCAACATAGCAAATAACTTAGCCGGCTAAGATATAGTTTTGGGTCTCAAACTTTCACTTAAAATTTATTTTAATCTTCAAACTTTTAAATGTTATGGTTCAATCTTTATATCTTAACAATATTGCATTTTTAATGCTAGTTAAAATTGACAAGTTAATTTACCTAAAAGTAAAGCCTAAAAATTGCTAGAAATCTTTCAAAAATAATAATGATAAATTAAGATAATAAATATAAAAATACTAGATCGCGATGGGTTAGATATCGTCCTAAGAACTAATTTTCGTTTCTTCATACAAATTGCAAGCGAATTATTGTTAAGCTACATCAATCTAACTTGATTCAAACTTTCTTTTGCAAGCACGATCATGTTAGAGATACAGATACAATTGTGAACTTTCTTTGGATGACCACTTAGAAAAAAAAAAAAAAAGAAAAGAAATTTTGTGAAAGAAAAGAGTAAAGAAGTTATATTTTAGGCAAACCTAAAGTTTATTTATAAGCTTGGCCCAAAAGCTTGCCCAACTGCGGAAAGAAATCACATATCGCAAGGTTTTTCGCTTGATATCCATGAGAGGCGATCATGCTCCGCGTGATCATATCCCGGCTGGTGCTCCAAAAATAAAGAGAGAACGAATCGCGCTCGTCGACCGAGCATGCCTTTCCTAAACTTAAAAAGCCTGAGCGAGCGTCGTGACCGTGGGACTCCACTCAAAGAAAGCTTTTAAAATTTAACACCTTTTCCTTTAATCATTAGAAGAGGTTAATAGCGTCACTCGATATAAATATATAAATTGATTAGCAGAGTGGCCATCAATTTTAACTGATTCGATATTTTGAAATATCAAGTAATATTTTTAAAAATATAAAAAAATTAAATTATAATAACTAAAAATTTAAAAATTTAAAGTTTAAAATAAATTTTAAGTAAAAGTTTCGAAATGAAAAATATATTTCTACTAAGCTAGCATCAATGGGATGGCTGCAATTAAGTGTAACATAGAGTTGATCAGAGCCGTAAACTCAGATTAACTCTGATATTATTTGTAATGCTCCAAACCGACTGGTCAGAATCGTAGACTCGGATTAGTTCTGATATCATTTGTAACGCTTCAAGCTGATCTACTGACCTAAATCGGCTCTGATATCATTTGTAATGCCTCAAGCCAATCTATTGACCTAATTAATTGCTAATAGGTCAAAACCATGTGGTTCAAAATTTAAGTAAAAGTTAATGGGATAGTAAGTGAACTTGAGTTATAAGCACATAATATTTTTTTTTTATTCAATATAAAATTATTTTTTAGGTATTATACTAGGTTCCTAATAATATGACCCTATTTACGTTGAATCACCTGCTTTGTACAGCCATCGACTATAGCTAGGATCTTTGCTTTGTAAGTTTGAATAGAGAATAACTTGTTTTGTTTATATGCTATGACCACGGTCCTACATTTACGGTCAGGTCCAGACTTTGGGTTGTGCGGACATTAATTATATCTAGATAGGCATGGAACTGATCTAACAAAGGGATGGTCCGGCCTTACCAAATTTAAAACAGATAAAATTAAAAATTTTTATAGTAAGCTTATATATCCTGATCATTGGCTACCAAGGATCCAACATGATCAGCTCAGCATAGAATATGGCAGATCATAAAAACAAATTGAAGCTGCTCGAATTTTTAAGTAATTCCTGAATAGGCTTTGCCTGTCATGTTGTTCCTAAATCAGAACAATCAATAAACACACATTAATATGTAAATAAAATTATAATGATATATTTATTGATTGACTTAATTTATGAGTTACGTAGTAAACCAAATCTATTTAAGAATTGTTCTAATTTTCCTGAGTTTTCTTCGTGTTAATCTTAGCAATTTATCGCACTGGAAGGACCCAAATCCTCCCTGATTTGCGTATGATGTGATCCTAAGAATCAAATACATTTTTCTACCAACCCAAAGTTTCACAAATTGATTTTTTTTTTTTTTCAATCAGTAAAGTTGATTTGAAAAACTCGCACTGACCCCTCTATGACTGCTGATACTTTTGTTAACTAAGATATTGAACAGTCAACTGGGATTCCGTAAATCTAGTCCTCGAAGGTGGTCTCTGGATGGTGGCATGCCACGAGGACAACCAGAGAGATAGGGCCCTTGGGCTAGCCCTTTGGTATCAGAATGAGCGAGGGTGATAAGGAGAAGTCCCTATTATTCTTGTAGATGAGAAAAGAATCCATACGTGATAAACGAGAGTGGGGGGTTGCATGGAGCCCTCACGTTGGCACATGCGGAGGTTCTGAGGTGAAGGTGTGTACAGGAGGTTGAGTGGGTGGGTGGGTAAAACAATATTCCTCCATCCTTGGTGAGCTCATGGTTTTGCCTTTCTGCCCATTTGGATATGGGGGAATACTAGATCTGAGAAAAAGTGAATTCCTTGCGTTTCGTCCCTTTTGCTTGTTGTGCCAAGGGAATTTAAGCTTTCGGCTTAGAGAGAAGGGAAATAGAAGTTAGCATTAATTAAAATATTGACTAGGGGTCATCTACCGCAAAGTAAGAAGATAGGTTTAACTGATGAGATGATAGGGGTTGAATGATAATGATAAAGAAAACCATATACTAAGATTGCATTAGGCATCGCTGTCAGCTTTCCTTTTAAAAAATCAGAAATAAAAATATTGCAATCAAACTTATTCTTTATATTAAATTTTATGTTTCTATTTTTTAAAAGTAAAAAATAGAAAACAAAGGTAACACGAAACATAACCTAAAATTAATTTAATCTCTGATGCACCTCAATGTATAAGGTTGCCAAGTACAAAGACATAAGATCATAATTAGAAAAAACTCTTTAAATGCAAAAGTACCGGCAATTAACACAAGTTCTAACTTATTTATTTAGTCATGAGAGACTATGAATCTAATTAGCCAGGACAAACTGTGCATGGTCATGACCACCTAGTCCATAGCATTGCTCTTTTATTATTAGTTATAAGAAAAAGTAAAGCTGAAATGCTAGCTCTATCATATTGAAGCCATTTTTTGATAGACCTGATCAACCATATGGCTGGTAGATCAAGTCTACCAATAATCACAATGCCATTGCTCTTACTTTCATGCTATAGTTGTGGCTCTTATCAATTTATGCATCCTGATAGATTTGATCTACCAACCACATCATAGACAAGGTCTATCTTAGAATTTTTCATCATATTGTTGATTGGTAGATAGTTACTTAGGGCATTGGATAAGGGATGCAATTTGTTTTAGCTTCCTCTAGACACTCGGGCACCAACCAATGCACTTCATGGTGCTCTAAGATTCTAGCTTTATTTGGGTGGTAGTTAGCCATCTTTTAGAGTCTACATCTACCCATTGCCTGTCCAAGAGGCATCCATTCTTTTATTTTCTTTCTTTTCCGTAAAAATCAATGAAGGGTCGCTTCTTTTGAGATGGACGGAACGCTGCCTAGCATCGCATTGGAATGGGCCAAGATGCAACTGACTTTGGCTAGAATGATGCATAATGTATATAGAAAGATACTCGGGACCAGATGGAACTTAAACAAGATTATGGCATTTGATTTGAACGTTTTAATACTTGCAGCTGTCTTGTCTAGAGGTTCGTGGCTATTATAAGGAATCACAAAAAAAAAAAAAAAAAAAATGTCAACAAGAAAACGAAAGCGATGGCTGGCACACACATTCAATGCCATGTAGATATAGATACATTGATCTGACAATTTATTGCTGACACTTGGAAGTATTTAAAAAGTCTAAGATTGATAATATACATTGCACAACCCACAAAAGAGACTGCAGACATGACTCTAGCCATCAGGTGGAGAAGAAAACATGGCTCCTATTTTTTACTTAACTTGATAAAAAGACCAGTGACACCACCCTCTAAGGATTAAGAGTGACTCCATAGTTTATTTTCCATGCTTGGTTTGCAGCAAATGGTAATGAGACGATGTTGGAGCCACTCATACATATCTTTAGTCTGGTATTAGAGCCAGATAGCACCTGCATCTCGGAGAATTGGAATCAATTTGCCACTGAGATGGAGGGACATGGTCCTGTCAGTCTGTCCAACCAAGTTGCCGCCGATGAAAACTGCAGGCACCGGAGGATTGCGGCCCAGCATCTTAACCAGCGCTCGCTGCATTTCGTCCCCTTTGGGATCCTCGTCTAGCTCATGAATGGTGGGACTGACCCCGAGATCACAGAAGAAGCTCTTGATGGTGTGGCACATGCAGCAAGAGCTCACGCTGAAGATGACCACTGCTTTCTGGGAGGCCAATTTGTTGACTCGATCCATCAGGATGCTCAGAGAAGAATCAAGCAAGAGTGAAAATGTAGATGTTTGCAGAAAAACTTAAGGAAGAACTGCAGAAGTAAACCAAGCTAGTGATGATAAAATGGAAGTTTTGAGAGTGGACGTGTGATGGAGAAGGAGAGGTGCAAGGAATGAAAGCTAAATAACAACAACGAAAGTTGAAATCTGTGTTCTCTTCCAAACCACAGCAACGAAGCCTTTGACTCGGAAGGAAGATGATGGATGGATGATGGTTGAGCTCAGAAGGTTGGTTTGAATGGAGATTTTGGAAGGGTGAAGGGAACTCGGGAGAAAGCTGGCACAGCTAAGGAACACTTTGAGGTGTGGTGGAAATTGGGTTTGCCAAGCAACTCATTTATATAGGACGAAGAGGGAGGTGGATTGCAATTTTTAATTGATAAGAAAGTTGAAAAGATTCGAGGGAATGTTCTGTAGATATATTGCAGGTTGTCCAACTTGCATTTCTGATCATTGCGTAGAAAGAGACACCGTTTCAACCGTTTCCGTCAAGTCACGGAACTCGGTTTGAAACTGGATAATATCAGTATTTATTATTATTATTATTATTATTTTTATTTCATGTTATTTGTATTTATATTTATATTTATATTTATATTTATATTTTTGCCCTCCTTCTAAAGTCTTAGTACCAATCAATCAGGAAAGAAAAGAGATTAGTTCTAGGAATATATGTGGAGGTAGCCCCACTCCCACTTCCCAAATTTGATGACAAAAATGCCCTGAGCCTGCATGTTTGTGATGAGAATTGAATGATCACCTTTTTTTTTTTTGTAAGTAGCTAATGGTAAGAGCATTTGGGCGGGGCCATAAGATCAGCATGGGATGCCATGAATTTTTTTTTTTTAAAAGGAATCACTTACAGTTAGGATTTGTCTAAACTTCACAGAAGTTAAAGGGGATGCGTAAGTAATGATGATGCCAGAGTCTGGCTAAAGGACCCTGGATATCAGTAGAAATGATGAAACAAAAACTAAGGCGTTGATTATCTCAGCAAAAAGAAGACACTTCACCTTTCGATGAACATTTTTGCAAGAATAGAGGAAGAGCATAAAGGATATTTAAAATTGTTTGGCTAAAGTCTTTCAACAATCAAATTAGTAAGGAAAGGATATGGAGACCAAAGATGAATCTTATAACCTTCTTACTAAAGGAAAAAAACATTGAAGAGAATAAAATGTTTTGGGGCTTACTGCTTGGTGAAGCGAGATGAGAAAGAGAAAAAAAGAAAGCCCCTATACCTTCAAATGATATCTTCTTTTATAGATGGGCTTCGAATGGTATGTTGGGGCTACCCATACTGCAATGACATACTCAATTATGATAGAGCTGTCCAGCAAATGAGACTGCTTCGATTATTATGGGTCATGCCTTCTAACATAAGGACATGCACTCGATTGATTATTATGTTGTTCAGTCACTATAGGTGTTAGCGATATGCCCTGAGTGCCATGTGTCCCTTAGTGAGATGCTAGCTGATTGCCAGCATAATTTAACTCTATCACATGCCTCTCACTCTCAAGGCCAAGGCGGTCTAATCGGATGAAATGAAATATAACTACTGGATCTTTTTTTATATGTAACGGCCTTAGACCACCTTATATAATGAAATGAAATGAAAAAATTGTTTTACATCTCTAATGTCTATAATCTTTCTATTCTTTATTTTTTCTTCTTTTTTTTGGGAATGAAAAATACTTACCCATGGCAAATGTGCAGTCTTTGGAAGCTCTGTGTGCTTCGGCATCAAGGGACTATTAGACTTTCTCAAACTAATTAGCTTCTCGATCAAGGTTCTCCAGGGCAAGGACTTCAGTTACCTTATTCTTTCTCGTCAGCATGGTGGCGTAACATTACTTTGCCATTACCTAGTCACCTCTGAGATCCCTAGCTCCATTCTTACCAAAGAACTTCATGGCAAGGTGATAACTCAATGTAGTTGCTCTTAAAGCATTAGGATTGGAGTACTCCAAAATGACATTGTAAGTTGAGGAAGCCTTCACCATGAGGAAGTCCAGCATTACAATGGCTTGGCTAGGCTCCTTCTCGATAGTTACTAAAAGGGTGATGATCCCCTTGCAACTAAGTTCCTAGAGAAACCAACTAGTGAGCCCTTGAAAGGCTTAAAGACTTCAAACAGTTCCTACTAATCCCATCTTCTTAATGGGTTCAAAGTAGAGGATATCAGTCAAATTCTCATTATCAACTAGTATCCTCTTCACTCGATAGTTGACAATCATCATAGAAACTAATGGTGCACCATCATGGAGGGTCTAGACCCCTTCTAGGTCAACATCAAAAAAGAATTTAACCTTCTTTGCCTTCCATCGCTTCGATGCCTCAGCCGTATACTATCGGGGCGCATACCTTCTTCGCCAAGGATCTCTTTTTGCTAGCGACGAACCCTTAGAAAATCATGCCGGCTATCTCGGCAGTAGGTTGATGATCACCATAGTTTGGTGCTATTGGAGGGATCAGGGCTCCTAGCTTACTCGATGAGCCCTTAAAGCCCCAGGCATGATCTGTAAGGCAATCCTTCTGATCAAGCCTTTGGTTTTGCACTTCCATTAGTAATACTTCATGCTATAGCTACAGTTTTCTCGATCAGCGAACTTTCTTTCTGAGGAAGGTGCTTTGGGCTCGTTTTCACTTAGGGGTGCTTCCTCAACTTCAAATGCTTTTTAACTTGTCCAATTTTGCTGTTATTTATGGCGACCCTGACGTGCTTATCCAAGACCTCGAGCCGTTGCGTTGAGTCAGGATCTTCAAATCTCCTTCCTGCAAAGCTAAGAGGGACCTCCATAACATCAGTTCCATTCATAGATTGGCTTACTTCCCCCTTACTAGCTCCTGCATCTATGGGACCTATATCTCAAGGGCTCTATTGTAGAGATTTAGTGATCTTTGTTTCCAAGCGGACCAAGGAGGGAGATTTGGTCCTTGACTCGGTCTGAGTAACACCATGACTTTTGGTGAGAGCTTTTTTTTTTCTAGATGTAGATGATATAGCTTTCACTTCATTCTCAGAGACAATACTACTTTGATGGTACCGAAATCTGATTAGAGGACCTCAAGCACCAACAAAGGTGATGAGGTAGATAATGAACTACAAACAACAGTGGTGATCAGTCCAGCAAAAAGAAGCTCCACACCTTAGTCAGTATTCTTGTGAGAACAGAGGGAGAGCATAAGGAGTACCAAGGGCTGCTCAGTTAAAGCCCTCTGATGCTCAAATCAGTGAGGAAAGGAGATAGAGGCTAAGGACAAACCTTATAGGCTTCTTACTTGAGGGAGAAAATTGAAGAGAATAGGATGTTTATTGCTTGGTGGATTGGAGATGAGAGAGAGAGAAAAAAAGAGAGCCCTCATGCCTTCGGACGGGGACTTCTTTTATAGGCGGGCTTCAAATGATACACTGAGACTATCCATATCATAGTGGCATGCCCCATTATGGAAGAGTTAGTCAGCGGACAGGACTGCTTTGGTTGTTATGAGCCATACCTTTTGGTAAAGGGACATACATTAGTCTGATTGCAGTCCTGTCGTATCTGTATGGTTTGTAACTTTAATAGGCAAAATAAGTAGGGGTTTTGCAAGATATGCTTTTTCGATGTTGTTCGGCCACTGCAAGTATTGGCAATGTCACCTAAGAGCCACGTGTCTCATAATGAGATATCGGTTAGTTTCTAGCGTAATTTAACACTATCAAAGTAACATGATAGAAAATGTTGAGGATACATGGAAAACTATGTAGAGCTACTTGGTGGACCATTTGAGGGCGCCAGTTGGTGGCTTGTTACTCTTCAAATCAGCTAAATTTTGTATGAAATTTCGTTTTGTTGGCACCAAGAGGCTGTACCGTTAAGACGCCCTTTTTGGTTTCATAAGGAATTATTCTGTGGTCCTTGAACAATGAGTTTTCTGAGATAGAGAATCACCGACATCATTTTTACAAAGATATCTGAACCAGTGGTCTTCAAATTCTTCTTTCAAAGTGAATACCTTCTGGCTATAGAAAAGACTACATAGCTTAGATCAAAGTCTCTCTACGTTCCTAAGTCTTGTGGAGTAATAATTCTACTATTTGCTGTGTCAAATGTTTTCTTCCCTCTTTTTTTTTTTCCTTTTCCTTTTCGAAATGTTGAATGTAGAAATGATCATATAGTTTCATTTATTAAGAGCAATGTCCCAATTAATATTTGCATCCACATTCATATAAATTTAAACTGCAGCAAGCCTAAGGTTAGGCAATCATAAATCAGATGAAGTGCTTCGGCAAGAGAACTAGAGTCGGTTGTTGTCAACGGGCTTCGGAAACATTTGGATCAACACCAATCTTAGGATAGTTTGTGTCAACGTTCTTGAGGAATATGAATATTGTAATGATGAAAGTTACCAAGCCATTTCTTAGCCCCCCCCCCCATTGAAGATTAACGAATCTGAACAGGAACTCTTAATTCCAAGCTGCTCAAATACTGATACACTTTCATGTAGAATTAGCACTTTAATTGTTTCGTTGGTCTCATTGGAGTTAAGTATGAGTTGGGAAAGGATTCATTATGGTGGCTCTTTTCACTCATAACCTCTTACATTATCTTTGGTAGACCTTTCAAACCACAACTCATATATCCATTGCAATGGATGGTAATTTCAATCCTTATAATCTCTCACATTATCTTTAGTAGACCTTTTCAATCAGAACTCATATATCCATTGTACGTGCCAGTATCAGATATGGCAATTTCAACCTATAAAGACTTACTCAAGGCAATTTTAACCCATATAGTAGAGACCCCCCTAACCCTGTCCTATTTAAGGTCGGGATTTTTTGCTTTTTATAGCAAAGGAGATAGAAAGCGAGGATGAAAAACAAGTATGCTCTTATTTCACCCCATTCCCACCCATCAGCCCCGTATTACTATAGTAGGATTATATATTTTCATATTCACAAAATTACCATTATGATTTTTATTAAAAATTTATGTATGTTGTTAGGGGAGGGACAGGCCGGGCCAGGATGAGAGGAGATGGAGCGGAAACAGAAATTTGTGGGAAATAAAATTTATCTGAATGGGAATGGGAATGAAAAAATTCTTCATTTATGAGGATGGGGTGAAGGCAGGAATTATTTTTTTTTTTGGCAGAGATGGAGAGCAAAAATTAAGGTCCTTGCCCCATTCTGTCCAACATGTTGCTATCTATAGCTAATACGAACCTTTTAACGACATACATACTGTAAGATAAGATTAACTATATGGTTTTATATATGATAGTCATTAGAGGCTTAATCGCATGATCGTACTTTCTTTGTAAAAAATAAAAATATAGATTTATATATGCTAGTCATTAGAGCTTGATCACATGATCGTACTTTCTTTATAAAAAGACAAAAATGGATAAGCGAGGATAACATTATTTGACGAGCATCTCCAAGAAGGAGGAAGAGGGTGGAGTTTATCTGACCTAACCTTTTTTTATCAGAAATTACAATTCCATCAACAATTCCTTTTCAAAAAAAAATTTCAGTAATTAAAATGGAAAAAATGAGAGATCATTCTATGACTCTTGATATCGTATGATTTGGTTAAATATTTAATGACAACAGGAGGAAAACCAGAGGATGGCACGATATGGTCATTCAAATCACGATACATGTCCTCTTAAAAGAAAACTAGCATTTCAACCTATTCGAGGTTCTTTTCAATAAGATGCTGTACAATTTGAGTAGGAATCTATCATCTTGTTAAGCTTATTAGTTGTCTACCAACAAGCGATCAACTCTAAGGAAATTTTTCTAAACATCTATAAAAGTGATCCCACCCTCATGGATAAAAAAATTCAAGCTTTAGCTTTTAATATAAAGTGCTTATCTAAAGATCTTTTTAGTTAGCTTGAACGTTGAAGTGTCTTTCGAAAATATACTGAAATCTTTTTGATTTTTTTTCTTTATTTTACTTACAATTACGCACATGAATTAGTTAGAAAAATATTTCATCCTTGCAGTTTCAGTTTCAAAATTATGCATATAAATTAGTTGAAGAAATATTTTATTATTTAATTTATTGAGTCGATTAAAGAGTGATTGATTATTGGAGGGTTTTGAAAAAAATGTTCTGATGAAGCCTCACGTGAGTTCACAATGAACAGTCCAGAGAAGATGGCCATAGGGATGTGGTCGAAAGTGACGCACTAAAATATTGGTCGTACGGAGAGTGTTTATTGGAGAGATTCTCCTTGGAAGAGGTTGGGCCGTACAAAATTGTGACGCGGCCACTCACTAGTGGTGGCCGAACTCGATGCGCACGAAATGCCAGCCAGCAACAACGGGGACGTATCCTCTTCCCCATGCTAAAAAGTTGTGGCCCAGCGTCGAGTTGACAAAAAGATCGAGGAATGGATGCCTGCTAGCAAATGAGATACACGTGCATGCAAAACAGAACCTACTCACAAGTCGCACGCATTGCTCTCAGAAAAAAATAAGAAGACCAAACTGGAAATAAAAAGACTAAAAAAGAAAGACAAGAAGCCCTCGTTGATGGGAAATGGAATACCATTCCTTTCCTTGTAGTTGATGCGAAATGGATTAGCTTGTATCGTTATGGGTGGCATCAATGATTTGTTTGATATTTGCCATGTAGAGTGATTGCAATATATGATGACATTTATGTTTTTTTTGCTGGTACCATGGTCCCATCCTATTCTCTTAAAACCAAGTAACCATGCTTTGATTGGAAGGAAGATTTCATTTGTATGTGTTCGCATAATTTAAGCTTGTAGTCATTAAAGCTTCTCATTTGGATCCCAATTTTATGGTCATAACCTTCCTTTGTGCCGTGCAACTCTTGCTGTAGCTCCTTAAAATAATAATAATAAATAATTAAAAGTTAAGATAGAATCCAATTCTTTTCTTTCTTTTAATCTGAGATTTATCGTACTAATATACGATATTAAGTTTTGATTTGATATAAACTGAATTAATTTGAATCGAACAAAACTGTCATGTATTATCTAGCATCAGTACGTACCATTCGGTATCGACTAAGTGGAAAAAAAAAATAAATAATAATAATACTTTATCTTAGTATGATACAAGTATTGCACCAATCTGTATCATACCAAACTGCAAATATATAGATATAATTTTTTGGTATCGATTTCGTGAATCTTAATTTAATTAATATGGCATTACATCATAGCTCTTGGCATCTTTAGGTGAGCATGTGTGACCCTAGGCATTGAGCAACCTCAGGGCAGCAGCAAGAACAGACTTGTAGGAGGTTTGTTTCTCAAGAAATACTCTTGACATTCCTTTTCCCTATTTGCAAGGAATCAAAGCAACCGACTATTCGACCCCCTTTGCTAGGTTACGTGTTGTGTTTCTGAAGTGGAGCAGGGATCATCACAATTGACTTCCTTTCCACTGATAAACTTCAGTAATCAGCATGCATCCTCATCTAGAATGTTAGGCATAAAGTGATGTGTGTGGAAGTTACATAGCACCAATTAAGAACTACAACACAATTCTTGCATTGAAGAAAGACTGGAACATGTCAAATGGTGCATCTGTAAATATCTCAGAATATAATATATGGCAATCAATCTAAGATCCCATACCATGTCACATCCACGCCAGCATCGGATAAGGTGGGGTGTCGATAGGCAGGGCATGGACGAACCCCATCAGCAACTCTATCCTGGAGAAAAGGGCAGATTGTGGGTAACTGAGAATGGATGGAATGGTGTTTCCTTTCGGCCCTTTCTCGGTGCATTTTATTCGCCTTCTGGAGAATGGCAGGTCTTTTCCATGTCCTATCGGTTATCTTCTCTGGAGGCATCTCCCTATCGTCTCTAGCATTGCTTTTCCCTTGGTTGATTCAGTAGTGAAACTTTTATGATGGAAATAGGGATAGCGAAATTAAATACGGTACGTGGATACAATTGAAATCTGATGCAAAAAAAATGATTTGAATTGATCTTAAGGAGATTTATATCGTAAACATATCGATATGATTATAATAAAAAATAATCATGTCACGTCATAGAATGATCCGTCAATCCGAAAGTGATTCGTTTATGATCCATTTCGTTGATGACATGTTAAATAAGTCCTGTTACATGGATCAAATTATCTTTATTCGTATTAAGTAGATCATATCGTGGGCTATGTCATATCAATCTTACGATTTATTTGTTAAACGAATTATACGTGTCGTATCACATTATCTGTGTAATAATTGTATCATATTTGTGTTTGATTTTTTGATATGATAAATTAATTTCATCATATCTCTACTAAACTTATATACTGTTATACTTTAGCTTTGACATGGCGTGATAAATTACCACTCGTTGTTAAAAAGTTGGAATCATATGCCATCCAGCTTCTCACTTGGTTCCTAAGATTTAGCACTGGCTTCTGATTCAAGTGGTCGCTAGAGTGGAAGAATGCGATATTTCCATGACGACTAACTGCTGTATGTTGGTATGACAACAATCATAATCGAAGATCACGAAGTGGGGTAAGCAAATGGAAAGCCATATGTTAAATTTTTGAATGAAACAGAGAAGGGAATAGGTTGGTCTGACCACCTTTTTCTGAAGAAAAAACACGCACAGAGACGCAGAACCATGAAAGAACTGAGAGTCATAGAGGAAGGATTGTTGTGATGATTTCATACCATTGTGATGACATCTAGCACAGCTCCACGGGAAAAGGTTTTGGGGACTATTTGGATGCTTGAGAACGTTGTCGTTTTGATAATACTTCCACACAAGTGGGAGGCAAGAATAAAAGGCCAGTCCGTAGGATGAGAAGAGGCCATTATCTTCCAATCTTGAGATCTTCAGGATTTTGGACTGCAACACAGCAAGTTAAACATGCATCGCATCAAGTTGGATGCCAATCATTCATATCCAACGCTGCAAGCACTACGTACCTTAGCTGCAGTTCTTTAGATGTTTGCCATCCAGTTTTATGCAATTATCTTTTGTTATTATTATTTTAACAAAGTCTAAGTATTTGATGGGTATAAAATTATATATGTATTATTTATTAAATTGTAATACCTTAAAAATAGTTCTACATTAAATAAGAAAGAAAGTATTATGTGTTTATAACTCAAGTCCATTTGCTATTCATTAACTTTCACTCGAATTTTCAAGCAACGTGATTTCGACCTACTAACAAAGTGAATTGGAACAGCAAATGGGCTTAAAACGTTACAAATGATATTAGAGTTGACCCGAGTGTGGGCTTGGGGTGTTACAAATGGTATCAGAGCCGACCCAAGTGTAAGGAAATTGATGGGCATGAGGAAAGGACTACCTATGGGAATAGTAGAATTCCGTTATGAAAACTACTCTTGCAATATCAATAATCCTTCCAATATTAGAGTTCCATTATGGCGTTAAACCATTCGATAGATTCTGACTAGCTTGTGACATGAGCCACCCGTGCAACACCGTGGAGCCACTCTTACAACACTACCAATCCTTAATAGTAGAGTTCCGTTATGGCGTGGAGCCACCCTCACGCTGCCCTTGAACCATCCCCATGCCACTCTTGCAATACCAATAATCTTTATCGGGAATATATTTAGCTAGCTTATGATATGAGACCTCGCATTATAAGGAGAAAAGATTGTAACATATGTGAAAAAGAAAATATTATGTGCTTATAACTCAAGTTCACTTTCTATTCATTAACTTTTATTCAGATTGATCATGTGATTTTGGCCTGGTTAGGGATTTTTTTTTTTTTTTTTGGTTTAAGTCAAAGTCTTCTTTTATTCGGGATAACACCTAGCTAACCTACTAGATCATGGGGAACGCTGAATGACTTGCATTCAACTTTAGTTATGGATGATTGATGCACATATCTGTTCAAAACAGTATATGAATAATGAGAGAGATGCGATGACGGATTGTGGCATTTCATATATCTAAATGATGTAAATATCTGTGCAAATGGGTCATATTCCTCCTTTCGTCATGGCCTTTAAAGAATATCAACCGACAACAGGAAACCAGCGGCATAAGAAACAGTAGAGACACGAAAGAAACGAGAGAGAGAGAAAGAGAGAGGCATCAAAATGCAGCAGAAAACAAGTAACAGCCAAACAATTAAACATTAAAGAGATAAAGGAAAAGAGAGAGCTTTCTCTCTCGAATTGGGGAGGAGATGCGGAGCGTGGCGCACGAGTGGAAGGGTCGTCAAGGACGGCTCCTCCGGATTCCTTATCCAAGACAATCTGCGTGCCTCTTTGTACCATTCTCTAAGTTGATTCTGGGGTGATGAAATTGGTGTAAATCTAGTGATATAATATAATACGGCCGACATGACAACATTCTCTGGGCAAGGAAGGCAACACGTGCTTTCGGCTGGCTAGGAGGATTACGTGGTCCTCGGTGAGCTTAGAACGGCGTCATTGGGTGAGATAGACCCACTAGACTTCCAACTGATCAAGAGATTATACTCTTGGGGGTGAATAAAAGCGATTGAAGATCAGCACTATTATAATCACTTACCTCAAATTCGTCGGTGGGATATTAATTAATATAGCATGCAATAAAATATTATGCTTAGAAAAACCTCTTTGGATTTTTAATTACAGGAGATTATGGGAAGTGGATGATTGAGCTAGGTCTACAATAATTGAAAAAAAATTTGAATTCATTCCATGGAGTATAATTTCTTCTCTCTACAATAATGGGAAAAAAATTCAAACCCATCCATGAAGTATAATTTCTTCTCTCTCTTGAAGGAGAAAAAGAAAAAAAAAAAAAAAAAAAAGCTACGGTTGTCTTTGATTTTTAAAGATATTTTTATTTTTTTAAATAATTTTTATTTCTATTTTCTAATTTTTAGAACATATGTTCGATAAATGAAAATATTTTTTTATTTTTTATTTTTTTTATAAATGATGTATTTTTAAGGTCAAAACAAAAGTTATAAAAAACTTTATTCAATGTTGTACTGTCAAGTTGTCTGGTCTTTATTTTCTATTTTATTTTTTATTTTGATGAAATATAACAAAAATATTTTTATACCATTTTCAATTTTTCGTAATTCTAAAGTGGGGTTTTCTAAAAAAAAACTATTTTTTATTTTTAACCTTCACAAGAATTTTACATTTTTTACGAAATGAATATGGAAAATAATACTGTTCTCAAAACTAAACACATCCTAACCTTTTGCAAAGCTAAGCCAAGATTTCCATTATGCTGATTTTCCCCCCCTAATAACAGGCTCTCTTAAGAAATTATGATTTTCTGCCATAAAAGAAAGAATGGCTGCTGCTATGATTCTTTGATTTCATAGCTGCTTCATAACCACACCCAATGCCAATATATAATGATCTCACGGCTAATAAATTGCTGAAATCAATTTCTAGCATGAGGTTCTTGAGTGAAATCTAGGCAGCGTTGTTTCCACAGCATTTGATGCAGATAGCTTCAGGTGATGTTCTCACAGTGCTCTCATGGAAAAAATATCTTCCACAGTATTTGATGCAGATAGTTTCAGGTGATGTTCTCATAGTGTTCTCATGCAAAAATATTCTTCCGTATAGTTACGAAAAAGTCATGATTTTTTTTTTAGAAAAAAAGTTCAAGAAAAATGAGTTCCACGCGACAACCAACGCGGCCTCAAAGATAGATTCTCAGGTGACATGAAAGGTGCCAACGGGCTGAAACAATTAACACGAGTTTTAGCTCAAAACTATGGCTAGTGCATTTGTTTTTTTGCTTTTAGTGAAATCTTTTAGTGAATTTCAAATTTTAATTCTTCATGTTAAAGATATTCAAAAAATATTTACAGCAGGAAATAGAGATGCAATTCCTGTTATTATGCTGCAGTGTGCGGTGATATGGTCTCGCCATGCATTGATCCCTTTTAAACATGGGATGACTCTTGTAATTATTCATTGTCACTGAAAGTGCCCTTGTATTGGCATGCTCATGACATGCATAAGATCACCATGCAACAAAGTTAGAAGACTTCTCATTTTTTTTGAATAAATGATGTGCTTCTATCCTAGAATTTTTGAAAGAAGTTTCACGTCTATTGTACACAAAAACCACCTCTCCACAAGTTTTCCTCTTGTCAGCCATTAGCAGTGTCAATTATGTTGCCTCATATGATCATTACATCATGAAAGATTTTAAATTATAATACTGGTTTATGTACTCTTTAAGCCAAACTTTATGGCCTAACAAGGAAAACAAAATTAAAAAGAATAATCAAGGCTTTTTGGACAATCTTCTGTTCATCTTAGCTAACAAACTTGATTATACATTTAAAGCAAGCATTTTTTAAGGCTAGGAAACACTAAGAACGATTGTCAATAGGCATCATTCCACCAAAAAAAGAGGCATCCTCCTTCCCATCTCTACCTTTTGAAATCTGTCAGCGACCAATTACAGCATCAAGATACACTTAATCTTACCGCAGCCTAAGTTGTCGGTAATTGAAATGATGCATTAAACATGGACTGGATGGTTATCTAAGTAGCACAGAGACATGAAAAAGATGCACCATCTTACTCTAACTTCAACCAAAAGAACCAATTCTATATGCACGATTAAGCAAGACAATTTGCTCTGAAAAAACTATTTCACATGCCCACTAATAATAAATTTCCTTATGCATCACAACTTCTGCCAGATGATGAAACAAAGAATGCACGAAATATTTTAGAATAACATTCTCAAGAGATTAAAAAAAAAAAAAACTTACAAAAGATTGCAGATAATTTAACCAACACTCTGAAATATTCCAAGATTATTTAAAAGTTAAATACTTAATAGCGTTCTGATAGGATATTTTGCGCTGCCTGCAGCATAGTTTATCAGGTGGTCAGCGGAAATAGACTGGTACTACATTTCAGAATGACATTCTCAAGAGATAAAAAAGAACATAGAAAAGATTGCAGATAATGGAACCAAAACTCTGAAATACTCCAAGGTTATTTAAAAGTTAAATATTAAATAAAGTAAAATACTGGATAGATCAAGCACATTCAAAACCAACTAGCATGCAATACAGAAACATAGAAAACTTATAAAGTTATCTAATAGATCATGAATGTGGAAAAATTTTTGCATGGTACGGGGTAGTTCAATATGGCTCAAGATTGGTTCAAGATGGTATAGGATGACTCGGCCTTTTTATCAAATTGAACCATTGAACTGTATTGATTTCGGGACAGTTCAATATAGTTCACCCTGAACTGCCCAATTTGATGCGGTTTGGCTGTCTTTGGCATACATACTAGATGTAAACTTTCTACCAGTTGAACGGGATGAATTGTCTCTTTGAAATCCTTATTAATCAATTTGCAAACATTAGGCTTTGTAGATAACTTTTTCAGAAAGAATCTTCTACTAGAGTCTCAGGAATATCATAAAAGAATCTCGAGTTTTAACCTCTTACCTTACTTTGGTGGGCTAACATAATTATGTGGCTCTTTTTATGGTCAAACTGTTAAGAAATTGAAAGTCCTAGATGAATTAAAGGAGTTGATATGGAAGCTTTAGTGCAGAACTCTATGGTAAATGTAAATTTGCAGGATAAACAACATGCCTGATTTATTTCTAAAGAAGAATTCCATCTGAAATGGCAAAAGAGGGATGGATGTTCTGGTAGCCTGATGTGGTTATGAGTCCTTGAAAATTTTACCTAGAAAATTTTATTAAATTTTGTGAGAAACGTGTATTTGGGGATTGGAGGTCAGACTTTTAAATATTATTATAATATACCTCTTGTGTGCTTTCATTTGTCCTTACGTGGGACCAGTTTTTAGCCTGGTTCAACTTGGTACAGAACGATTCATAGGTTGAAGCTTCTTAGTACACCTGATTGGTAAACTGTCAGTTTGATATGGTACATTCTATACCGAAGCATACCAGTTCAGTACTGAAATAGTACCGATTCTCAATACGATAACCCTTGATGCATACAATTATAGGATATAAAAGAATCAATCATTCTAGCAGTTTTATGAAAACCTTCATTGATTCCACTTAATTTAGTTCTCTCTCTCTCTCTCTATATATATATATACATATATATATCTATCTATCTATCTCTTTATATTAGCACCATCAGCTACACAACAAGGGGCCAAAAAGGTAAAGGCCGATAATAATTATACTCTTAATTCTTTCACCAGCAGCGCATGACAAAATTTAAATAAAAACACATGACATTGCTAAATATGAACATATATTTACACTGAAGGCTAATTCATACATTTGGTCAAGCCTGTAGGTGATCCAAATTCTCATTTATGGGGTTAAGATAAATAAATGAAGGAAAATTAAATTCTCATTTATGGGGTCAAGATAAGTAAATGGAAGATCATTATATTCTCATTTAATTAAGCTTCAGAAAATCCAAAAACAAGTGTGCTAATGTTAATTAAACTCACTGGAGTACAGGGCAGGGAACCTTGGTAATGCACCACCTTCCTTCAAGTTACATCTTATCACAGCCTGAATTCACCTTCCTCCACATTTAATGCCATAACTGGAGGCATGCCCTGTTGTATCCATCCATCCAGCAAAGATCTCAGCAATTGGAATGAATCCCCAAAAGCTTCTCACCACATCTGTATACATGTTAGGCCTACCTTATTTACTAAGGGGTAACTTGATTCTGGACCACTCAACAGCCACATTCAAAATGTTTGTCAAATTAGTCTAAAGAATGAAGGTTTGCATCATTTTCTTATTGTTTGCTTCTACAATGAAGGCCTGCTTGAAAAAGCCTTCTTGGTCTGAACCACTAATCAGAGTCATTCACCACTGCCTAAACCTTTGAGATCATTCTAACCTTCTCCATGTCCAAGAGGTCTTATGACCTTTTGCTTGCTGATCTGATAAACCTAAACTAACTCCATCCCTCCTTATCACTATTGTTTGAAGCCTGTGATTCCCATTTCATATTACAGAATTTTCAATCCATCAACCAGTTTTGAATGCAAATTTATTACAATTTATTCATTGCTATTATTCAATGGTTTTGGGGGACATAATAAAATCTAATCAGGATAATTGTTTGCATATTTTTGATTTCTGACCGGCCATTTTTTGGTTGCTTTCACTTCTTATTTTGTCCTTTGTAGTTAGGATGTTGGACTCTTACTGTCTGGGCCCTGGTGCCTATCTTTTGGACCCTTTCCTTATGGTCATAATTTTGCTCCACTTTCTTTTAATTTTTCTTGAAATTTATCAACAAAGAAATTCATACACCCAGCCATCAGCCTGCTATAGGATTCACTGCAGATTGGATTGGATTTTGATCCTTAGCTTGACAAGGGCATCAGTATTTAAACCAGGGGAGCGAGAAAGCCCATGCTAGTGTGTACTTATATAAAATTAAGGAGTTCAAATAACACCTTCTTGGCTAGCCTTTTTAGGTGAGGTCATAAGTTATTACAAAATCTGTGTAGCTTCTGTATGCATGGTTTTGGACTTCTTCCTAACTTGTATCATCTTGGTGTATTCTCACAAAGGTTCAAGTTGTCATAAGAAACACTCCAAAAATTGTTGAAGAAACAATAATAAACTTTACAACCTATGCAAGTGACTAAAAATAATTATCAGGGTGATTGCAATGGTTATTTCAACTTCTCCTTTAAAAGTCAAGGTGCTTCTTTGATTGTTTCTATCTTTAGGTAGCTTCCACTTTCTTCACCTCTCGAGTTAGAGTTCTATAACAAAAGATTGAAAGCTCTATCCTTACAAAGGTTCAGTAAAACTTGATTTCTTTTCAAACTTTAAAATTAATAATATGAGAATAAAACTAATGTTTTGCCACCATGAAGCAAATAAAAATCAAGTAAATTTCAGTATATTGCAGTTGAAATCCTTCAAAACCTGCAAAAGTTTGTCACATGACCAAAGTTCTTAAAATGCAAAACAATGTCTGAATCTGGTTAAAATTGACCCTTTTTTTCTCATTTTCATTTTCCTTTGCTTTTCCAAAAGTGAGACAGTCTTAAATACATGCTTAAAAAGAAAACAATAATCAATCTATCACCCTTCATCCCTATTTTAGCGTAAGGGTTCTTCCTGAATCTCATTGTCGGCAAGCAAATTTACAAAGAAAACAAGGTTGATCTGACATTCTTAAGACTTAAATAAACCATGAGATGAGTTCATTGTTTTCTTATCTCCATTTTCCTATTGGGTCCTCTTTCCTATTCTCCACCGCATGCATTGTAGGTTAGAAAAGGGTTTTAATATTGCAGACACTAGAGGAGTAAACAGAGGATTCTATTTTCAACATTTCAGCTCGGTGTATAATTAACATTTGTTCACTATCTGATTTGCATCTTGCTCTCTACTACAGTTTGTCACATGCAACATGTTAGCACAAGTCTTATTCAAACATAATGAAATCAAAAACAATACATCCATGCCCATTTAAATACTTTAGACATGCCATCCTATCTTTCAGAACCCAAGAGCATGATACCCTGTAGCAAGGGGAACATAATAGTGGCACTATACTAGCAATGGCATTCGTAGCTTGTGGTTTTTAGCTTGTACTGCCAGCACCCCCATTTTTCATCAATTTAAATGGCACTAAAGCTTACTAAACAACTAAAAAGCATAAAAACAGACAACAACATACAGCATTAAACCTTTAAGTGAGATCGCTTCATACTACTCAAGACTAAGTTCAGATTTTGTACCCAGAACCCAGCAACCAGCAAACTATAACCGGTTACACCAAAAGCTACTAACAGAAAGCAAATGAGGGGAACTCAACCGTTTCTGTGTTGATAATAAAAAAAGAAAAGAATTAAAAACAACAAGCAAAGGAAGTTAAATTGATCCAAAATGACTTATATTTCCAATTGGAGGGGAAAAAGAACAAATTTACAGATAAATTGGATCATAAATAGTGTATCAGAAAAAAGGGGGGAAAATCGAGGAGTTAGAGAGATCGCGAACACTGGCAGCGGGCTCGCTCTCCGGCGTGAACCTCTGCCGGCGGTCGACGGAATGCGGTGGTCGTCGGAGCCGCAGCCAAGGGAAGCGGCGAATGCCTTCTCCACGATAATCAACGCGATGTTTTTATTGGCTTACCACGGCCGAACCCCGGGATCGCACTGGCGGTTATGGTTAGGGTTAGGGGTTAGGGTTAGGGTTCATGCGAGGTTTAGGGTTAACGGTTCGTTCGTCCGTCGACAGATTGGTGAATTCACGTTCCGGCGGCGAATCCGACGCATCGACGGGACTTTGTAATGGCGTTCGGAATGCCGACTCACACGTCAACCGTTACCAGGGCTAAGGCAAAACCTGGCAGGCATTATTAAAATTACTTCTAATTTTATAATTGTTACAATAATTTATTTTTTATATTATTTATTATTATAATATTTATATTAAGTTAAATATTAAAATTTTTTATATGAATTAAGAGTACTGTTTAAATTGATCATTGTTTGAATTGATCTCAAATATACTTGGCAGATGCAACAAAACACATCATTGAAATGGCTAATGTTTCTGAAAGAATCACTTATTTTATAGTATCACTTATTAAATAAAGAACATGAAAAACATAACAAACATTCGATGAATTATACTTAAGTTTTTATTTTTTAAATTTGATATATTTTTAAATAAAATATTAAAAAAAATTTCAAGTGTCACACTCGTTATTTTAATTTTTAAAAATAATTAGATTTCTTAAGATAATAATCAGATAGTTGAATTAGTCAGTTTGTTTAGGGACTCGTTTATTCTCTTATATAATACCAACATTCTTAATGCGTTCGTGTATGATACCCGCCCAACCTTTTTCACAACCTGATGTTTCTTTCACGTTTTCCTTCTCAACCTTTCTCCGATGAGACTCTACAACCTTCTGCAACCACCCCATCTTTTTGATACTACGTGTTTCTTTTATGTTTTTCCTCGCAACATCTCTCATCACCTCAAACTTAGGTAGGCAAGTTGAGCACGTACTGGCTCACCACAAGTTTGAAGGTTTTCCTCTAACATTTATTATTTATTTAAATATTTTCTTTTTTATCAACCGTAAATTTGAAGGTTTAAATACTTTCTCCAACATTTATTATTCCTTTTTTATTTGTATTAAAATCAAAAAAAAGTATACATCTAGATTCTAGTTTTATTCATAATGGACTATAAATGCATAAAAATTATATGGAAACAATATTTTTCGCCTGTGTCATCTTTGACCAATCAATCTCTTAACTACATCACTTTTTATTAAGGTTGCAAATAGGTCAAGCTGACGTGCGACCTAACCTAGTCTTGATTGATTAAACTCAACCTAACCTATATTTTAAAACCTATAAATTATGTCGAGTTTAAAAATTGGACCCTATCTAAATTGCAAGTTAAATCTGAATCTTGTATTTTTTTAACCCATAAACATTAAATATATAAACTTTTTTTTTCACTCCATATTTATCAATTGAATACTCTTTCATTTAGACTAATTTTCCTTTTCATCTTAACAACTAGATTTCTTCTCATCTTTTTTTATTTAATTATATTAAAATAATTTTATTTTGTTATCTATTTTGGGGATCCTTGTTTATAATATTTTTAAATATATCAATAAATATTTTAAATATCATAATTTATAAACTTAAAGATAATTATTTTCTTAAATAAAATTAAAAGTTTTGGAATAAAAATTTAAGTTTAAGTTGAATTTTTTTAATCTTATTTATTTTTTTAATGAATATATATTTAATTATCAGTTACTAGATTTTAGTCATAAAATAGTATTTAGATGCTTGACTAAAATGTAAATATGATATAATCTAATCTCATCCCGAACAATGTTCCGGCTTATATTCGAATTAAATTTGACCTCAAATAGATCGAAATGACTTGTGGATCTAAAATTCTTTTTATAGACCCGACTCAACTTAACCTAATTAGCAAATGGGTTGAATGTAGGTTCAAAATCATGATCCAAAGATAAAATTGGATCAAATTGAGATTAAGCATGACTCAATCAGACCCAACAGTTATGTTCTTCGCCTTCAATTGAAGCATGACTTTTCTTTTTCCATCCTTGAATCCCTGATTTTCATTTTCCTATCATCAAATCCAAATTGCTTGAGGATGGGAAAAGAAAAGGCATGCTTCAATTGGAGGCAAAGAACATAGCTGCTGGGTGCCTGGAATAAGAGGTTAGACATAGAGAAAATGTATATCTTAAGGGAGAAATCGCATGCGAAGAGGAAGATATTGGCATATGGAAAGGAAGATGATTGCATCTTCAATTTCAGTTTAGAGTTTTGAACGAGAAAAAGTTGAAAGGTTATGAATAGTGAAGGACATAAACAAATATAAAAATATAATACTAGACTTCTGATGTTAGTAAATTTTTTTATGACATTAGAAAGGTTAAAATACTATCCATTATATAAAAAAAAGTTTTTCGATGAGAAGAAAAAAATATATGTAATTTTCACCATCTATTTTTTTCTTTATTTTTTAATCAAATATTAACAAATAAGGATGCCTTCTAACCAGATGAGTACTATAAGTAATACTCTTCCTTTTTTATATAGTTTCATTAGGATTTGTACCTTCAACTAATACCTTCATTGTGGAGCAAATCCAAAGCAGTAAACAGAATTAAACATAAGGTGACTAGTTAGTGTTCATGAATGATCCATGATAAAAATTAAAAAAAAAAAGTATGAAAGTAAAATTTTATGAGCTAAGTGTAGATGTCCTAATATTTATATCTGATAATGTATACCAAAAGTTATTTATTTACCAGATCCTATGACCTTGTGTGTAAAGTTATCCTCAAAGAGCGGCATCACTTTAAAAAAATTGCTATAGAGTGCTAGAAGGCAGCATGCATTAAGAGCCCGAATTATTATCCATGATCAAGCCATCTTACATAATAGATGGGAACCAAATTTCAGGTTTTTAAATATCCATATTGTTTCTAATCCATAAATTAAATTCAAATACCATGTCTACTACTTAAATGTTCATGTGGTATAACTTGATGCATGAACAAGAGGTCTCAAAATAAATTATAGCATACATGCAGTTCAAAAATAGTAGATTATCTACTATTTGTGATGGACATTATAAGACATATTACTTGGTTGAGAAAAGGGATGTAATAGAGCCATTTTCTTTTGGTGCTATTTGAATACCAAAACTTGTATACAGATTTAAAACTATTATGTTTTAACTATAGTATAAATTATTTCACCATTTCTACTTTATATTTATATTTGATAAATGTATATTATTTATTTTTATTTTCACATTGTAGCGAGTCAACCAACCATCATCCTGAACCCAAACGGGCCGGATATGAGTCCAGATTAACTCGAGTCGGTCAAGGGCCGATGTCATTTCGTCCCAAGCGACAGTCGGGTAGCGGAAAGGCCGGTTGACAATGTTCTTGGGAATATCTTGGGGAAGCATAGCAGACCTTCCAGATTAATCCTTTACCCACTCCATCGCCAAGAGTGCGGGAGAAGGAGCCTGGGAGAACACGTGCTTTGCACGTGGGGGACTTCGGCGACCCTCCCTTCTTGGCGCCTATATAAATCCCTCAAACAACCGCTTTCCCGCACTCTCTCCATTTTTTTTTTTTTTTAGTTCATTTTTCGCCCCCTCTCGCCGTCGCTTCGCCGAAGATGGTTACGCCACCGCCGCCGCGGCCGCCACCGACGCCCGATCCTCTTGTCTTCAGCGTCCGGATCGTCTCGCTCGATTACTACATGGCGCCTCCGATCCCCGATCTCGACTTCTGCTACAGTAGCTTCCATGGTTGGTTGCCTTCCAAACCCTAGCGTTCCTTCTCTCTTCTGAAGACTACTAGTTAGGGTTTCGGATTGATCGGTCTTGGTGATGATTTCGTTCGTTTTGGGTGTTTTTTAGGGAGAAATGTGGAGGAGGTTCCAGTTATAAGGATATATGGCTCTACTCCGGCTGGACAGAAGACTTGCCTTCACATTCATCGGGTTGTCTTTCTTTACTTTTATATATTTATATAATTCCTTGGGCTGTATGCTTCTTTTTTAATTTTTCTTGATGCGAAATAAATAACTGGACTGATGCTTTTTTTTTTTTTTTTTGGAATTTTTTGGCAATAAGATAGGCATGAAAGCCATAGATAGTAGGTTAATGCATTTGAATTTACTAATTTACTAGTGTACGAGTAAAGAAGCAGGTTCTGCAAGGGGCGGAGGTGGGATCTTTATGTTGTTTTTTAGGGGGAGCGCGAAGTGTTAAGACCACGGCATTAATCCCATCTTAAATTAATAAAAATAATAAAAACATTTTAAAAATATTAATTAATTTAACCTTAAAGTGCAGTAATGTAATAATTGATACAATATTTTGCAATTCAAAAAAAGTCTAAATTCTAAAATATGAATAAGGCATTGATTAACATTATCTTAAATTTTTTTTCCAACTAATAGAAATTTTAAATATATCAAACTTTATTCACCATTCACTAACACTATGGATGATAATAAAATAATGAAATTACATTGACATCATATATTCAAATGAAATCCAAAATTATTACGAAAGAATAAGGTATGAAAAAGGTTTACAACAGATGTAACTTAGTATGGATGTAGACTTACTTACATTTTTATTAACTCCACCAAAACACTATTTATGAAGTAAAGTATTTGAGGCTCCAGGTGTTGCTTTGGGTGTTTGACGGTTGATCAATATGAGCCAAATAAGCTAAGAAAATTACAAGACAAGGAAATAAGTTAGAGAGAGAGAGAGAGAGAGAGAGAGAGAGAGAGAGAGAGAGAGAGAGTCTCTTGGAATAGTGAGAAAGAGTAAAACTCTTGTCTTGTTAGGAATTGGAGAGATTAGCTTTTTAGAACTAACAATAATTGGATATGAAGTTAAGAGTTATGGAGGGGCACCATGTGGGAAGTAGAGGGGGGCCATGTGGGGTTAAATATCACGGTGAGGGGGCACCAACAAGTGGGATATGTGGGAATCTAAAAGAGGATCAGTGAAGTCAGCTGGGGCCATGAGCCTACTGACTATGATATGGCTCTGCCACTGGGTTTTGCTTATAGTTAGTGGCCAACCGTACCTCAATAGCATCAAGAGTGCAACTTATTTGTAATCATAAATTAAAAAAAGAGAGGATATTTATGCAGAAAAAAAAATATAGGTACACACTATTGTATAATGCTGATGACTTGCTGGCATTGTATGTATTTTGATTTAATGGGTTCTTAGATCCTTGTTTAAATTGTTTCTCTTAGAACCACTGCAAGGTTCTGTTGGTATCGACTTTGTTACAGGCTCTTGCAATTCTGAAACATACACTTAGAGACTGTTAATGAGGGGGAAAAATGATGTTATAGGAGAATTTAAGGAAACCTAGCTAGATATGTACTTCACTGATGGACACTTAAATTCTTGCCGAAAATGTGACCCTAAAGCCTACAAGAGCTTTATGGGTAGACCTTTGCTACAGGCTCAAAAAATTGGAATGTTCATGGAAACCTAAGCTAACAGCTATACTATCCTTTATTAGAATCAAGTTTTCATATGATCTCCTATTTAGCGATCATGACCTTAAGTATGGGTGCATTCTTCTACAACCAAAGTGAAATTTCTGACCTAATATTCCTCTCCTAAAATAGTCCCTCATTGATCAAATATAGTTGATTTTGGTGTTTGGTGCAATGGCTAAAGTGGCCCCTGCTGTCTACTAAACTTATTTCCATTATTAGGCTTTCTCTATATTAAGTGTTCACCATGCCCTTTCAACATTCCTGTAACTAATGTTTCGACATTCTCCCTCTGCTTCAGGGCCACCTTCATTCTTTCTGCCACATGAACCCCTCTTTGTCTGGTGTATGCACTTTGCCCATTATTCCAACAAAAGCATTACATCCTTACAATACTCTCTCTCAATAATTTTTATTTGGTAAGCACCCATGTTTTATATAACTTGCTAGTTTAAGATCTTTTTTTTCTCCCAATGTATTACCATGAAATTTGTGTCTTTTAAGCACTTTCTTCTAATACAATATAGATGGTTACTTAATCTACTAATTATGATGGTGTTATAAAAGAATAAAACTCTGCATGTTATTGCATATAATGATTCAAATCCTGTGGGAAGTAGTAGTCTTGGGTTTTCGTGGAATGAGATGCATTGTCTTGCTCCATCTCAATACTTGTGATGAAGGATGTTCTGGGATGCACCAAACAGGGTGCTAGGATGATAATGAGATAATCCCATCCTAACTCTTGGGATGGTGACCTGTCCTGACACTTTGGATGTTGCCTCATCCCAATGTCTTGTAGGATGTCCCACAAGGACTTGAATCCTTGATTCTATATCTACCAATAGGATGGTAGTGCTATTGTTTGGGTGAGAAAGCTTTGAAGTAAAACTATAGAGGTGGAAAGCACTATTGTTTGGGTGAGAAAGCTTTCAAGTAAAACTATAGAGGTGGAAAGCCAGCCAGTCAAAGGATTCTGTGTTCAAGCCTTATGATCACCTAGCATCATGGGAAAGAGGGTGTTCTAACAGGAAGTGAGTGGAGGGTTGTAATGATTGTTTGGTGAAGAAAGGTGACAAGATGATATTTTAGCAGATGGCTAGGACTACTTTGTCTAGCATACCATAGTTGAAGTGTTAATTGTATTTTTTATGACAAGAGGGACTATTTTTGATTTGGATCTGAAAAAAATGGATTGCAGCATCAGAATCCCTTATTGAAAAAGCCATTAAAAATTTCCACTTGGTAGAATTGCATCATGATCGGATCAGATGAGCCCTTCAAAGCACATAGTGAACTAATAGGTTTTTAATCATATGAAATGTCTTTCTACTCTTCCTCTGGTTCTACTTGTTGCTTGGATACAATGAAATAGGGCTGGACTATGATTATTACATCCAGCATGAAATGAAAAGAATCGAAAATCCATGTTTCCTGAATGAGTAGTTCCATTTTCGAACTAAGGGGTGTTTTATCTTGTACTGAAAACACCTGTTTGTTATAAATATTGCATTTGCTTTGTCATTCCTCTTAGTGGGCCCTGTTGCTCTACATTAATTGGATTAAGGTAGGGGCATACACCTAGTATAACCAAAATCTTTGTTCCAGTTTTGTGTGGTCCGTCTGATTGATCAGTATTCCTTGTTATAATAGTTTGGTGCGAGTGTTGGAGTACTGGTATCCATACTATCACCTTGTTGGCATGGTGTAGACTGGTACAATATAGTATTTTATGGACAATTGGGAAGCCTTTGGCGCCAAAGCAGTGAATAACAATGAAATTCCATGCGTCGATGTGGTAATGATACAGGGTTGTAGTGGTATCTTACTGGTATGATCTTGTATGTCTGGTATGGAAAAATACACTAGTACTTAAATCCTTAATTTGGAGCATATTCTTGCCTTTTGGTTCATATTATGTCATATATCCTCTTGTAACTAGTTGTTTTTGCTGGGCAACCTTATTTTTACCCCCTCCCCAGTTATAAATTGGGTTTTTGGTTGGTAAGCATTAAATCTTTTCTTTCACTATTTGGTGGGTTTTTGAGTTTTAAATTTATGGTATGGTGGAAATTGCAATGTGGTAATTTCAGATATGTATGGATTGAAAATTACTCAACTTGTGGATTAATGTGAATGAGATCTTGTAAGAATATTTCAGTACCTATTATGCTTGCATTGCTTGTTGATATTGTTTATACAATGTAGATGCTCTCATATATTTGTGCATTTCATCTGGCGAAAGACGAGATGCTTTCTACTAGCACAATTTTCGTTTCCATTTTATTTATGTATCAGATTAATGAGATTTGCATATTATTTTTGATTAAATTTGTGACTTTGTGTAGTAAAAAATCATGCATAATAAAAATCTTAATGAAATTGTTAACCATCATCATTCAAATTGTATCTAACTCCTTTTTCACTGGATGCTGTAGGCCTTCCCTTACTTATACATTCCTTTTCCTGTTGAGCTACTTCAAAATCCTGAGGAAGGTAATTAATACAGCTTAGTATTTTCTAGAAATCAAAATAGTAGTTTTATGGTTGTTGAACGTTCAATAGACTTTTTTTTTCTTCGGTAATTTGTTTTAAAGATATCTGGATTCCAGAATTCAATAGCTGTTAATGCTCCTTGATTGCATCTTCTTACCATGTAACGATCAGGGTAGTTTCTTTACCAGCCAACTGTGGTAGGCATAATTACTTTGGCCCTGCATAAGATACCAATGAGTAGAAGTTCCCATTGAGTCCCTGTTGTGAAAAGTTCTTAAGATGTAACAGATCTCGGTATCATCCATAAAGCTTAATGCTTGAAGATAGCATAAGGAAGGTCAGAGATTGTTTTTAATCTGTATTCTTGTTTATATTCAATCTTGTAAATCTTGCTTTCTGATTGTTTAGATCTTGTTTATCATGTCAATAATTTAGGTATGAGAACTACTTCGTTGACTTTTAGAGCCAAACTTGTTACATAGCATCGAGAATGCATGCATGTTTTTGTCTGTCCATGTGATTATTTTATGTTAAAACTACATTGTTCTGTTTCTTACATCTTTTTCCATATTTATACCAACTTACAACATATAGGTTTGAACACAATAAATGAGTAAATATTTCAAACATAATTTTTCTATTATCTTTCTTTTCTGATTTCTTCCAGTTTGCAACATTTTAATTGTGATTCAGGTTTTGTTTTATTTATTACTTGGCTTATGTTTGTTCAGAGCTGTGCATCGGCAAGGCATAAAATCAAAACGTCCATCCTTATCATGCCATATCTACGATATATATTTTGTTGATAATTTAATTGACATGGTATAGGGCAAAACACATATGTACCATCTGATTTGTCCTGTATCATTGTGTGCCGAAGCAATATGTATGGGTTATTTTTATTAACTATTCCATCACTATACATGAATTTGCTTGTATAGATGGAAGATTAGGATTATATTTTCATTGTTCATGCAGACCATCACTGCTTTAAAATTTGGCTGCCTTGGGTGTTGAGTCTTAGGCAGGCCTCTCCAGCACCCTACTTTGTGCCTAGCTTCCTAGGCAGATGTCATATGTCACCCTGCTGCCTAGTCAGAATCCAAGTGGTTTACCTAGCTTAGGGAGGTCAAATTTGGACCTACATTGGGGTAGTACAAAAACAATTCTAGCTAAATTGCAGTTTGTGTGGGCATGTAATAACCTGCATCTCTGTGTGTTATGTAAGCCCCTTGCACCATTTGCTAGTCATGAGTTTCACTAACTCTTTCTTCATTTTATATTTACCATTTGATTGATTAATCACCATTTGACAGACTTTCTTGTTGCATTTACTTGAATTATTGAGCATGTTTCTCTAATGATCAATCAACATTATTTATAAATTACGCAACAGTTTTCATTTTACTCGTTATGTTATCATGCAAATTACTATCATGTATTACCTAATTCTTTTCTGTATTTTTAAATTGTTTAGTTTATAAGTATTCGAATTTATAAGTATACTATATGTTAATGAAAGCTTTTGGAATATTTTTTATACACTTTGTTGTAGCATCCGTTTATGCATTTGGCTTCCTTCTAATTGCTATGCAGCTTCATAGCTGCTCACCTTCCCAAGAAATTTATCACCTATTTCATTTATCCTTATTATAAAAAGGGATAATTATACAAGGAGTACATGAATTTATTTGGGGTTTTCAGTTGAGTTCTTTTCAATTGAGTATATCAACTTATAAAATTTATTTAATCAAGCACATTTTCTTTTCAATTGAGTATATTAATTAGTCGCCTTGTGTCTCTTGTTACAAAGGCACAATTTTTTGTTTATATTACCTAAGGGTGCAGTAGTACATTTATATCGTTCACCACTCAAGGGTATGATAAGTGTTTTGGAAAGGGTTGCTTGTACGGAAATACTCTATGCTTCCTCTTTTGTCCTATTTGGTCACACTAAATTCTATTATTATTTAATCTTTTTCTTACTCTTATTGTCTTTTTTATGGAGTTGCATGTCAAGTCTCCTGTAATTTTTGTATATTACACATTTACATATGTTCTGTTCCTGCTTTTATTATGTATGAACACACATCATAAGCAATTATCATCTAGTGCTAGAATGGTTGACTGTCTAAATCGACAGTTTCTATTGTTGATCATGAAGTATGAACTCTGAAATGCATAAAAGTAAAAATTTAATTGTTTTGCATTCATTGGATTGATTGAATTATGTACTGTTATTTTATTTGCCTATGATGGGGCACAAGGATGCAGATAATCTCTCATCACACACTGGTTTCTACTGTAAAACATGATTAATATCCATAATTGTACTCTGAAACATTATAATCTTATTTGGCCTAATAATTTACATGTTAAGTTATCCTCCAATGCCCAACCTATTTTCATTTATGACATGCACAATTATGTATGGTCTTTGCATCAGGAGGTAGGCTGCTGGGACAGTGGTGTCTTGATCTCTTGTGCTTTTGCTCATTCCACCCTTGGGTCACCCTTGGTTACTTTCTTGTGCAAGTAATTCCCTTGATTTTTTTCCTGTCTTTAGATGTGCAACTATGGATGCTCTTTGACCCCAATCCAAGGTGGATTGGAGGTGTCAAGGTCTGTTGTACATCTGCTCAGAGACTTTCTTTTCATCACCTTATGTAGCTTTACTTGCGAGTCCCTCTTCCATATGCATATTAACTTGTGCCCGATTGTATTTTTCCACCTTTCTTATTATCTTTCTTTATTCTTATATATATATTTTTAAATTTTCATAATGCTCTATATATGTCTGCTGGCAAACCTTAATTGTTGCTTTCCCATCATTTGTGTGAATCATCACTAGGATGAGTCCAGTGCTTTAATTGTGTAGGTAGTGTGAAACCTAAGTGGTGGGATTTGCTTGGTGCCTTTTGCAATAATTTTAGGTTTCATCAACTGGCAAAATGGTTGGGTTGCCATTTTCTATCTAATTGATTATCATTGCATCCATTTATGTGGTCTTCTATGAGGCATTTTAGAACACTAGTTGCACATAAGTGTCGCCAAGCTTATTTTAGATGGACACCTGCTGGATATGTAGCAGGGCTTACTAGGTGAGTCATTAACCTCAGCCTTTAGGTCAGACTTAGAGCAAATATTAGGCAGGTGTTGTTCTTGTGGGTGGATAAATCCACAGCCACCATATGTGCAATCTTTGTGGTGCCTATTTTGAATTTGGTAGCCTTGTATCTTTTGTTGAAATGCATGTCTCACTTGTTTCTTCCCCCCCTTTCCCATGTATTGCATGTGGCCAAACTAGTTTTCCTCTTTTAGTCTACATGCATACTCATGTATATAATTTGAAGACTGATCCTTGGTTTATGATGACTTTTAATTGTTGAAGTCTTTCAGTAAATTTCAAGTGTTGGTTAAGAGTGATGCTATATGTTTGTTATAATACAAATATTGCTTGTTCAAGATGGTGTAATAAAGGGACTTGTACTTTCTCATTTCAGAAGTTTCCTTCCCTCTAAATGAATGTGGTAGTGTACTATCATGGTCAAATTTACTGATATATGCTTTTCAGTTGGTTAAATGCTGTATGTGATTAACAGAAACTGCTTCTGTTGTTGATTACACAGTCATCAGTTATATGTGTTCTGCTCAACTGTTACCATGCCACCTTTATCACAATATCTAATAATTTTGTTTATGCAGGCAATGCATGTCTTCATGATTTAATGAGTGCTATTGAGAAAGCTTTAAAAGTATGCCTAGCATCTTCCTCCTTATTTCTCCTGACTGGTTGCATAAATGTTTGCCTCTACAGTCTTTTGGTGTTGTGATTCATTAAAAACTGTGCCACTGACTTTTTACTGTCTCAGAGTCAGAGTACTTCCGTGTCCAAAAGACAACACATACATGGGTGCAAGCTTGTTCGGGCAAAGAAGTTTTATGGTTATCATTCATCGGAAGAACTCTTTGTGAAGATCTATTTGTATCCACATTTCTGTTTTGTTTTTGACTTAGACTATACCTTGTTCAGGTATTTGTTTCCTTGGCAATCTTTTCTGAGCAGCTTGTGGTTGTTGATCATGTTTCCAGATGTGTGGTTTTCACAAGTAGTGTTATCGGCTGAACATGGCCTTGATTTTTGAAAGGTTCTCATGCTAAGGCTGTTGCATGCCATTTATGCTGAAAGTACAACCTATGATCGCATCTAAATGTTGGTTTAAGAGTCGATTTGTATTCTTCACAAATTTTTGTGAACACTAGCGTTCAATCTTTTACCTTATGTAGCATCTATTTTGTTTTCAAAGCCATGGATACTGGTTATCACGCTCCATAAATGTGAAATATCATTACGGGACTATTGTTATTTCTGTATGAGATTCGATTAATTCTGCTCAGTTTGCATGTGTTTTGATGAAATGGACTAAATCGATCATCTAAGTTCCGAACAGCATAGTTGTGGCCTGATAATGCAAAAACTTGAAAATCTTGAAAATTTAAAAAAAGATGCTATATCTTAATTATGATAGTCAATCAAGGATTATTGATGAAAGCAAAAAGGAAAAAGCTAAACCTTTGAGAGGTCTGTGCAAACAATCAGTGTGTTACTGTGGTGCCAAGGACTGTGTACGCTCCTTTTTGATATCTGTGCTCTCTTTTGATTTTATTTATCTGAGAAATAAGAAAGGTAAATAAGTAATTGGAGTGCATACAAAGTAAAATTAATTAAAATTAATTAGAACCTTAAAGCATATTGCTGGCCAATAAGTTCACACTCATCCATCAAATATTCTGACATGTTCATTGCACAAGCTGTGTTGTGGTAGTTTTCATGATTGTGACACATTTTACTATTCAAGTCTCACAACCAGTAATTATTATTTATAGTAATGCTGATTGATGTAAAACTAATATATTACATAGTAGTTTATCATATACGTGAAATTAGATATATCATAGGATCCAAGAATTTAAGAACTTGATGTGTAGGTTAATTAACAATAATAACTGATTTATTCCTTCCATGTGGAGGTCTTTCACGAATCATGAGTAGGGCTGTCAGTTGAGCAAGTCATTTGATTCGTTTGGCTAGATATCAGCTCAATAAAGGTACGCTTAATTGGTTAACATCCCATACTTGAACCCATAGTGTGAGCTTAGAAATTGAAATATATAGAAGCCAATCATGAGAAATATGCTATTATAGTTATTATTTGTATAAAATTTTTATATCATGTAATAGTGCTATCATGTTTTATAAAATGAGTAATGTATGTTGGGCATTAGGTCATTATTTAATTACTAATAAATATTTTGGCTGCTAATTAACACAGAGACTTGCTCAAATTACATATTTGAAAGCCTTAGGGACCCAAAACTCTCACCATTTCCTTGTTTAAACAATTCATTCATCAATCGCTGTTGTGCAGTTCAAAACCATTTGAGATTTTTTAAGCTTGGCTTGAAATTAATTGAGTTGAGGTTGAACTTGTGTTGAACTTTTAATTATAGCATCTGCCTAGCATGAGCATGGTTTGGCTCATGTGAGCTCTGCTTATCTGTAGTCCTGATATTGATTATCATCATTCTGACATATATTGCAAATACATTTAATACCTTCTTGCACATTTCGAGGTCATGGATATTAAACTTTATTTTGTTCATGATGTTCATGAAAGCACTGTTGTATTTATGAAATTAACCAAGAAAGAAACGTGTTTTTGACGATTTGAGCTGCCCATGCGTACCAAGTTTTTAAGCTCACCATCTTCATATATGATTTCTGCTGATGATAAGATGACATTGATGTCAAAGTATACATAACCTACAAGTTTCATCTAATTCATATATTATTTAGGATGACAAGTTAAAAACCTATCATTTTGATGCCATCTTTTTCATAACTACAACTTTCATCATTTTGAGTGCAAATCAGCATGAACTGGCACTTACCACCAAATTTATGCATGCCATAATTCAATCACAGGGTAATCTGTCTCTAAATACTTTGACAGGAATACTGTTGCTGATGTGATATGCTATTGGGGCTATCTCTGTCCAGGATTTCAAGTCTTGGCAGGATGGGGGTGTTCGAGCCGTCATGTCCTGTTCATGTGGGAAAATGAAATTGGGATAACAGCGGGACACTGAAACACACTCATGCAGAGAAAGAAGAAAGAGGAAAGCAAGAAAGGAAGGAAAGAAGGAAAGAAAGGAAAGATGAAGAACAAGGAAAGATAGGAAGGTAAGGAGAAGAAAAAGAAAGGAAGGGAAGAAGGAAAGAGGGAACTAAGGAAGAAGAAAAATGAAAGAAGGAAGAAAGGAAAGAAATAAAATAAATGAAGAAAAATTGAAAGAGAGAGAGAGACGAGGGTGCTGAAACTCTCTATTGAAACAGGGTGGAGCAGTGGGGTATCTCATTTTAAGAAGAAATCAGGATGATCCCATCTTATGAGATTTAAAACCTTGGTTCTATATTCATGGTGTCAACTTTTGCTTATGGACAATGTTTTGGCAAGCACTCATCAAAAACATCTCATTTGAAACTGAAGTTATTTGTCTAGTTTTGCAAATATGGTTTTGGTTAACTGAGAATGTAGTTTCTAAGCTTTTAAATTATATGTAGATTTATTATTTAAAAATTATGTATCAGATAATATGATTAAAATGATGTCTTAAGTTCTGGTTGTTGTTGTGTTACATATCTGATCTGTAGTATGTATGACCCTTAAATTAAGCTTTTCTTCATCCTTCATCTTTATTCCTCTCCTATAGGGTGTTTGAAATACTTGGGTAGTTTTTTGGTGGTATAGTACTTTGGTTGTTAGGTGAAGGAGGTGAATACCTTTCAAGTTTTCTGGATGGCACTTGATTGTTATTTTCAGAACACTGCTATTTTAGACTACATATTGCCTTGGGTGACAAAATGATCCCTGAAATAATCCATTTTTGGTTTTTGGTGCGAATGATTCTTCATATTATTAACCAAAGGCCCTATTTTTTTTCTCTGAAATTTAGAGTGATATTGACATATCCTTGTTACATTATCTGTTTAGTGTTCATTCAGGCTAACTCTTTGGTTGTCTGCGCCAGCAGAGTTGTTCTGATGGAATGCCTGTATGATGTATGCCCTAATTTTTGTTGGATCTTTTCCATTTCTTTTGTTATTTCTGTTATAACTTTTGCATTTGTTGGAACTCCTTGATGGGAATCAAAGATATTATCCTCATGAGGTAGCCCGTGCTGCTACTCTGCTTTTGGTATGTGAGTTCTTTAACTTGTTATTTGTGAGTGCTGTAATATGTAGCATTTTCTTGCTACAGATGTTAAGTTTGATACTTATTTTGGTGCAGTAGAGTTCAAAATAATTGTAATACATGGCTGGTCACACTTTTATATGTCCCTTAGGTCCATATCTAGAGTTCTGATGTATGAGGGCTTGTATGGTAATCTTGCTTCTTTCTGTTCTAGCTATAGATCAAGTGCTGCTTCTGAGTTAACTTATGTTGTCTCTTCTTTCTGGAGTTGTTTGACATGCCTGGATGCTGCTGTTTTACTATATATATTGCTTTGATAAACCAATCTTTTGTGGTTTTGTGATTCGATCAATTCTCTTGGTATATGTTGAAATTTGATGCCTGTAGGAAGTAGATGCAAATCTTACAGAAAGTATCCCTAAACCAAGTCCAATGGAGAAAAAGGATTCATGTAGCTGACCCTAGTTAGTCTGAGATTAAGTTTTCATTGCTGCTGCTGCTGCTGCATGTAGGAAGTAGATGCAAATCAACTAGAATGATATTCAGAAGAGTTTCTGTAGTTTAGTTTCTTTTTAGTGGATTAATGTGAAAAATTGACATGTTCAAATGTGTACTTCCATTTCACTGTATGGGTGGTAGTCACAGCTGTTAAGATTTTTGCCTTGGCAGCTGCAGAAGTGCAATCCATTAAAAATGAATAGGCCAACAATCTGGATCTGCAGATGTGACTCAGCAACATCATATCTGAAATTATTTCTTAGTTCTTGTTTTGAGCCGGAATCTTGTAGCAGTCACTGTTTCATCTAATTATAACAAAAACAGCAAGGCTCGTGACATTGATGAAGGCTATGTATTACACATACAAAGATGATGGAGACAGTGGACTGAGAATTCATACATTGCATTGTGGCCTCGACTTATTTGAAATATGGTGGTGGTCAATTGTTTTTAGATTCAAGTAGTTATCTGAACTAGGTAAATCAGTTTTCATGGCATGTCATTGTTAGAATCAAAGTAACATGCTGCTTGTCTTGCGTGGACATTGCTTTTGAAAGCTTAGAGTGTTCATACGTTTTGATTTATCAAGGATCAGGTAGTAAATTAGATATGTCCATACTCATCAGATCAAAAATAACAAGATAATACTCTATTTGGAATAGAAATTTATGGCCTTGTGAATGGAGAAAATGTTTCCATGTGCTAATTGATTTTGCCTAGGATAGTTCCATCCCATGGCTTAACTACATAACTACACTATTCTTAGAAGTTAAAATCCAAACCTTGGGAGATTAGTTAATTATTACGAGCAAATATTATGTTCTGCGCAAGGTCCATTGTACGGGGTGTTGGCGCCATACTGGTACCGGCCTGGTATGGTTCAGTACTGTACCAAATTGGTGGTGTATTGGTCAGGTGGACCTAAAGGCCCCCACCCTAGTTTGCCACTGTATTGGACTGAACCGGGCAGTTTGGTTAGTGTTGTTAAAAGCGCTAGGTGCATCTGAATGTAAAGGGTTCTTGAAGCTCAGGTGTAAGATGCAAAGCACAAGCGAGGGCCTGAGTGAAGTGAGATGTATATTTTTAAAATAAATAAAATAATATATATAAGCAAGATTTATAACACATAATAGAAAAAGCTAAAAAAATCATAATAATAATTTATTTAGCCTATTAGCTCAATAGAAAATCTTCTCTTTTTCAATTGAAATTTGTAGTTGCTTAATGTTTTTCCTTCTTTTTCTTAAATGATAACATAATTTTTTATGTTTCATCTTTTTGTCTTCCAATTTTTAGCTTTTTTACAAGGTAAAAAAAATAATTGTGTATGGAATAGTACATTATAAAGTTATCATAGTCTAATAAATAAAATATATTTTTAAAAAATATTACAAATATAGCTTGCGAAGGAAAGAGTTCCATTCTTGCGTATCAAATCAGATTTAAAGCATATATTTTTTTACCTTATGTGTGCTAAGATAAAGGCATCTTGGCTAAGGTACAAGAAACGCCCAACTTTCTTTAAGCGCGCTTTAAGCACACTTTAGGATATAAGAAGCGCTTAACTCTTGATGTCTTACACCTTGTGCCTTAGGTGTGCCTTTGACAACACTTGGTTCGATATGATTTGGTATGTTGGTATGGGAGCGAGATGCCCCTCCCCCGCCGAACTGAGGGCTGAATCGTTCTGGTTCCTGGCTGATTTGGCTCAAACCATCCCGAACTGGGATGGTTTCAGCTAACCTTGGTTCTGCATGGACTCATATGGTTCCTTTCAACCATCCTGAATTTATTTTGTTATCATTAAAAAGAGATGTATAATTTTTTTTGGAGTTTGCTATAATTTATGTTAATTGTATAGTCATGTAAAATTTGTAAAGCTATTAGTGGATTAATTTGGTAATTGATTGACATGCTTTTAGAGTTTGCTCTCTCTCTCTCTCTCCCTCCCCACCCCTCCCCCCATTGACACACACTTGCAAAAACATTAGTATTTTTTCCCAAGTCCTGACTCTCTCCAACTGATGTAGTCCCTAAATTTTCTATTTTAATTTTTAATCATCATTTTAGCTAACATGGGTGCAACATTGTAGTGCAACTAAATATGATAGATGAACTTTAGTGAGACATTTTGTTTTGATTGTTTTATTTGATTTTAGATTTTAGGCTTTGAAACTCTTTGCATGTCTTTAAGTCAAAAATTAAGACATTATGCTGGTGCCATGTTGGCATGGTACATACTGTGTCGCACTAGTTGGCATTTAAAACACTAGCACATAGTTGGCACCAAACAAGTGCTGCATGGTGCTGAGGCATTTGCATGGTGTGGCATGCTGCTGACCAGCTCACAAGACACGTAGATATATGCTCGTAGGAATTGTTACGACGTTGTGTTATGCTAGTGGATGATTACTTGGGCATTAGATCATACGCAACAACTTTTATAGCTCAAGGCAATAGTTTTTTTTTCTCCTTTTTTTATATATAATGTGGAAGTAAGGTTCCTCCAAATTCTTCCATGTGCAAGATATTCTTATTAGTTTGAAAGATGTTTTATTTTTTATGACAGCTTAGAGTTTGCATCATCTTGAACCTCTTTGATCTCCTTATTATTTTCCATGGTTAGAGGTGGCAAAACCTGACCCGATCCACAAGCTTGATCGAACCCATCTGAAAAAATAGGGTTAGGGTTTTACTTTTTTCGACCTGAACCCGAAATGACCCGAAAATTTTAGTGCTGGAACAAGTTAGGTCGGGTCATGGTAATCCGAAATGACCCAAAAATGGTATCTGCTAGAAAATGTATAAGCTTTGATTATCACTTATAATTAGTTATTTGGATATGGAAATAAGATATATTTTCAATTTTATTTGTTTTAAATTTTAGAATTTTGTTTAAATGGCATTATATAATTTTTTGAATTATCAATTAGATTGTTTACATAGTTAATATTTGTAATATTTTATATTCTTTGATATATAATATAGTTGATACTAATATAACTCAATAAATGATGGAATTAGAAGTGTACTTTTCAAGTTGAGTATTATTAAAGAATTGATATCAATAGCTTCAAATACCCTTGAGAAGGAGATAGAGGAGTAGAATTAAACATAACTTTGTGTTTTTTTTTTTTTATTTATGAGATTAAGAACATTTCCAACATTTCCTCATTTTGTTTTGTAATTTTATTAATAATTTGACATAAATATTTATTATATTTTAAAAGCACACTTTTTTATACTATTACTTAATTATATTATTTTGATATTTTATAAATGTATAACTATATTTCTAATAGTATCTAATTATGTTATAATTTTCTGTCTTTCTACTCTAGCATTTATAGTAACAAATGGGTAAAAGAAGGAAAAAAGATTAAATTGATCATTGATAAATTTCTTAAAAAAAAGAAATACATTTATAAATTCTTAAAAAAATCCTAAGCCAACCTGAAATGACCCATGGGTTGACCATAACCTGATCAAATAGGGTTAGGATTTAGCTTCAGTGACCTGAACCTAACCCAATTGCCACCTCTACCCATGGTCCATCTTTTTGGTAGGTTATTTATGATGGACACTTGATTGTTACAAAAAGAGGAAGTGTACTTTCTAGCTATTTGATTCTGTAGGGATGTGTGTGCTTTCAAGATATTTCGTTATGTTGCTTTATGTGAATTAAGGTCACTATTCTTAAGAATATCTTGGAGGATCCATTTGGTTGAGTTTAAATTTTTTGTATGCCAAACTTTTTGAAAAGAACATAGTATGTCAAACCGTCCTGAATTGGGCAGTTTGTGGTGAATTGAACCGGACCGGCTCGGAATCGGGACTGCTCGGCCTGTTGGTTCAGTACAATGGGAGAATCGACTGAACTGACCTCGAACTGATCATACTGAACTGAACCACTACGAATCGAACCAAATTGAACCGTTTGATTCTGTTTGATTTGGAACGGTTCATGGTTTGGGACTCTCTGGTCTATCTAATTGGTACGCCAGCGGTTCAGTATGGTATGCTTCGTACCAAACCATACCAGTTTGGTACCAAAATGGTACCAATTCTTGGCACAGTGAACTTTGGAAAAGAAGATATCCCTTTTTGTGCTCCTTGGCTTTGAGGCTCTGTGAAACAGTGTTTGAGATGGATGTAGACAAGCTTCACCAGCCAAACCATCATGATCACGATCATCTTCGTCATCTGAATTTATTTTTATGGGTCATCTATGGAGAACAATTCTGTCACATGGAAGAACTGTGCAAAACTGCAAATATCTAGACTGGAACTCTGTTTGGTGAAAACCCTATACGTATTGGTGCTAATTTCCTGGCTCAGATAACATTAAGCAAGGTGGGGGGTCTGCCATTTAAAGTAGAAGACTAGCTGGCTGGTATTGAGATCTACCTCATCAGTTGTAATTCAAGTTCTTGCCCCTCATGTTCCTCCTCAATTCGTGCAGTCTTGGAAAGAATCTGGACTAAGAGAGAAGATAACAAAGTTTGATATAGAGAAGTTCGGTCAACTGACAGTGCATAAATTATTAGCTAGAGAATCCTAGTTGAAATAATGTGCCATTCCCAGAGGCTAAACTCATTTCACTATTCTTTCATAAATGACTTCAGAGGTGGCTAATATTGATACTCTTTGAGGAAGAACTTCTCATTGAATTAAATCATCTATAAAGGATGAATCCTGAATGCGACTCAAATGATGTTGATATCCTAGAAGACAACATGCAATCTCTGTTGTTGGATAAATCCTGCATATGTTTCAAATTTGTTTAAAATTATTTGTGATGAGCATTTATCAAGTCACTTCGGAAGTTGAACCTCTTATAGGGAATATGTGCTTGTCTGGATGGTTTCAGATTCTTAGAAGGAATATGAGTGAACCAGTATGGTAATACACTATCTATACATATAGATTGCATTTGAAGTACGGATGAATGTTTTTATTATATCCTCTCAGGAATTTCCTCAGGCCTTATTCAGATTTTTCAAACTAAGAATGCCTCCTATATGTCTGCTGTGGAGTGGGTCCTAGAGGATTGGAAGATTGTTATGGTGAAAACTTGCTTAAATTGTGACATAAATTAAAGTTTAGATGGAACATAGGTTATGTTTTCATTTGTTTTCTTATTCTTTTTTTTTTTCCTTTCTTTTCAAAGTATGATGTTAGGTAGTGTTTTGAAGGTGAACATAGGATCTTTTGAATCAGTATCACTCAAATTTTGATTGCACTAGTTGTCCTTCAGTTAAATCACTGCTTATTTTACTGGGGTAATTAGCTCTTTTAATGTTATAAATGGAAGAGCACAAATGTGGAATTTGTTTGTTGCGAATTTAATGAGTCAGTGCATGCAATTGCAGTTGGATTTTGAAGGCAACCATCTATAAGTTTTGAATCCCTTATTTTATCTCTTTTGCCTTCTAATATTCAAATGTGATGCAGATATGAAAAGTAATCTGATCTATTTGTCTGCCATTTCTAGTTCTTATAGTCCTTGCTTCCTTGTCCTTCCCCACTTTCCGCTGCTGCTTCTTCTACTGCTGCTGTCTTAAAATAAAGAATAGAATTGACATGTTGGGTGATGCCCTTTTGTCATTTGAATACTTGATCTGGCTGATATACTTGACCGTTGGACTCCACTAAGTAATTGTTTTGCTCTATTGCTTTTGCATTTATTGAATTCACATTTTCTACTTACTAAAACTTGTCCTGTCTTGGTAAATTTGTTAGCATACATATTCCTGTTCCTTCATCTGTTTCCATGATATTTTTACCTGAGTCTGATGTCCCTATATAACTGGCCTTTTTGTTTGAATTTTAACCTGATATGCTGTGCCTGCATTGAAACTTTGATCTGGCATTAGTGGTTGCTTTGATTCATCTTGCTCTTTTCTGTATGCTGGCATGCATTTCTTACCATCAGATTTGTGAAGGCCAGAAAACTATTGTAATCATGTAAAAAGGGTTATTATTGGATGAATTTAATTACAACTTGTTTACATGTCAATAAAATGCTCATGACTTATAGCTGATGCTAAACTTTGTTTAATTCTGTTTAGGGTGGTGCTGTTCTTAATAGAAGCTTTCAGCCCTATGAAACTCATATTCCTTATCTTCTTCATTTTTTGGTAAGAAATTTCACTTTTCAATATTTAGATACATACATACATAAAAACATGCATGCCTGCATGTGCATTTCTGTATATATATTTGCAAGAATACTGGATAGCATGTTCTTTTTCGTTTTAGTGACGTCTATAGATGCAGTGTTTTGATTTATGTGCCTTAGTCATCCTATTCAATGTTTTCTGGTTTATTTATTGCTAAATTACTACATAGCTTGCAACTCAAATCACATCGAAAAGCTATCCGATTCAATGTCTTCTGGTTTATTTATTGCTAATTTGCTACATAACTTGCAACTAAAATCACATTGAAAAACTATAGGTGTGCATGGACAATTGAAATGTAACAAATTGGAAACCAGTGAGTAGATGAATAAGACTAAAAGTTGTACTTCATTCAAGATGATGTAGTCCACTATCAGCACCAATTTGATGGAGGATCAAAGAAAGAATACATATACCATATTATTGAGCAACAAGGATGATGTTTTTGGCAATAACACATGCACTTGGCGTGCTTGTAGATGTGCGATAGCCATCATGTACCTAGTTAGAGGGATGTGTATATGTGTGAAACACTCTGATATGAACTGTTCTATTTTAGTTTCTTCTTTTTTGAAAAAAAAAATTCCATTTTATTGGTAAGCATTGTTTAGTATCATTTTAGGTGGGATGCTGAGAGACTAAGGTATATGATTTCTCTTATTGGACTTTTGGGTTTTAGCAATGTTTCGGTAAAATAAAATTTTATGACTTGATTTAGAAATGCTTTAAATTAAAAAGTTAAAGCATTTGCCAATACCAAAAATCTACAATTTGAACTTAAGTTGAGAAATCAGCTTTTTTTTTTTTTTTGATACAAAAAATCAACCTTTTATTCTCAAGGAATTTTCAGTTATTTTTATTGAACTCAAATAAAGAGTTGTTCCATATTTACTTGTATTATCTTAAATAAGATATATATTTAAATGTTATTCATGTAAATAAAGTTGTATTTATGAGTTTGTATTTCTGCTTGTTAGCAGTTTGCCTGCTTCTACGTTGTCCCCAGCTTCAAATGATATAGCATATAGAAAGAAATGGTTTGAAAGGTTTTCCATCCCATACTGGGTGATACCAATTGTTTCAGGAGGCTGAAGGCTCTTAGTCTAGGTGGTCTGGTTCTGGCTCGGCCAAATCAGGGTGCACAAAATATACGAGCTAATAGGGGACTGACAGGCATGAGATTTAAATCTTATATGTATGCACAACATAGGCAACTGATTGACAAATTTTTATGCTTGTACACTATGTTTTTTAGATGATAACTGAGTCATATACTGCATATTTGCTCATTGAACCCATTCTTTAAATTGTGAGATATATGTATTCGAAGATGCTTGCTTTATAAATTCATTGAAAGAAAAAAGATCAAAGCTTTTCGTGAATGGCATGCACCATGTAGGAATATGAGCTTTTGGTGAAAGATGGTGATATTTATGAATTATGTGGATTTCTGGAAGCTATTGTACCATTTCATGCATTATAATCATATCTGACATTCTTTGCATGCAAGTGGTGCACACCCTGTAGCATGTATCACTACAGTGAGGTTATGTGTGTCAAGACTCCCTCAACACTTCATTATTCCCTTCCCAACATACACAGGCATAAAAAAAAGGAAAAGAAAAAAGAAAAAAAAAAGTGTAATGAAATAACTTTCATCTCCCAGCAAAACAATGTAAATGAAACATACGATTGCTCACTCTATACATTATTGTAATTTTGTAGTAATGTGCACCTTTATTGGTGTTACCCTCTAATTTGTTTATTGGTTACCTTGCTTCTTGCTATTGTGCGATAATCTGATAATCTGCTTTATATATATATATATATATATATATATATATATATATATATATATTATTATTATTATTATTATTGTGATGATATCAAATGTTTCTTGGTGGTCTTAGAGGTCAGAGTAGTAGTTCTGAATCTTCGGACTGATAGTTTCTTCCACTTGCTCGTGCCATCATATTTTCTGAATCATATTGCTAGAGTCTTCATTATGATTAATGTTACAGGTTGATTACAACTTATATGGAATGAGCCATATACATATCTCAAATGTTCGGTTTCGTCCTCCATTGCCAGATGGCTTCGTTCCTAAGGCAGCTTGTTTCAAGAAACATGATATTGAAGTAAGAGTAAACTGAACTTCTGTTTGTGCTAGTTTGTAATATCATAACATTTGGATTTTGATAATTGATTGCCCCTATCATCATATAATCATTCCATTATCAACATTAGGCAGGTACAGGTGATGCAGTTTGTAATTCAGCGGTTTGGCTTTCTTCTACAGTTCCAAGTGCTTTGGTTTGGCCTGATTTTGCCACTGGAGTTTCTTTTTTGGATAATAAGGCCGTTAACTTCATTAGACGTCAAAGTATCTGTATGCTTGAGGCAGATTCGAGTGTGGATGGTTTGTATCTGCTTAGAAAAAATTGTGTAGAACACACACACACACACATATGTTGTTATGCTGGTGACTCATTTTTTTGACTTGCAGACATTCTAAACGAGAAACAGAAAATGTATACATCTCTTTCTCAGACTAGATCTGAGGTTAAAATGGTTCAGTCACTTATACCAATTTGGGAGGTAGTTTCTTCTTAAATCATCTAGATTTTGTGCAATTAATTTCTTTTGCCAAATGTTAATGCAATTCTTAAGTTATCCTTCTAAATTTGATTTTTTTCACTTTAATTTAGGAAGAATATGAGCGGTCAGGAACACAGGAGGCCATAAAGTTTGCTGATGTTAGCAAACCTCATCCTGAAGATGTATTGAAAAGTTTCCTACATGGACTTGAACATGAGAATGCTCTCTCCAATTTATTCTTAGAAGTACAAAAATCCTTCCCTCGAAATATTTCTGCAACCCAAGAGGATAAGAGGCTAGAGAACTATATTACATCTTCTACTGACATTGTCAAAACACTCACTCCAATGGAACATCAGAGCTTAAGCAGTCCTTGCAGTGAACCTCTGAAGTGTTCTGGAGAAAACAATGGTAGAGAAACATCATCATCCAAACCTTCATTTGGAAAAAAAGATGATACTGTACCTTATGAGAAAAAACGTGAGTTTCATGAATTGACACCTATGATCACTAGGTCATCTTCGTCGCAGATGATTGCATCTGAAGATCTGAAGGTATTGTGTTCTTGTGGAACTAGTCTGATCTTCTTTTAGCCTGGAATCCAGTAATCCATTCTGTATTTTTTCTGTCTGTTTGACTTGACTATGTTTTAGACCTTGGTTGTTGGTGGTGCCACCTTCAAATTGTTTTCACTGAATCATAGACATTTCTTTTAATAAAATGTGTCCTTGTCTTTTCCCCATTTTGATTTGCTTGTTTATGAACTTCCATGGATCCACATGTCTAGATCTTGCATGTTGTTCTCTTTCCTAGTAGCTTTTTATGTATCAGCAAAGTTCTCCTTGATGAGTTGTTCGATATCCTTTATCCTATTTCAAGTGTATTTATGTTACCTGAAGCTTCATTTTAGGATCATTGACCATCTGTTCTGGTAGTCAACTTTCATTAGGGATATTTGTTTGAAATTTTTGGTATTCAGCACTTTTGGTCTTTTGAGAGAGATGGGGATATAATACAGTAGCTGTGGACAAAAATATCATATGGTCACAGAAAAATAAGCTTCATAATTGAAAAAGTTACAATTCTTTATGAGAACTGGAGCTTATATGTTTATATACATGTACATACATGAATTCGAACCAAGAAAAGACAACAACACAAGGAATAATTTGGTTAGTTAGAATTTGGTCTTAGGTCATAGAGGCCATTAACCAGCAAGGCTATGAGTTACTTCAAATGAAGCTGATGGATTAGGGGGTTCAATCTAGGGAAATAGGTGAAGTGATAAATTGTAATATATATGTGATGATAGAAATTATAGGATATTGTTCAAGACAATGTTGCTATAATGGGTTTTTTTGCTTTTTTTCCAAAAAAAAAAAAAGTATTTGCTTATTTCCCATGATAGGTCTGGAGGAAATGACCAAGTAGCAACTCTGGAAGTGATGAACATATAATTTCAAGATATTCTAGATCATTAGAATTTCTTTTATTTGCAGCAATATTTTTGGAACCTCAAATGTGTTTGGTCTACTCTGTACTTGTTTGACCATCCTGTATGCTGTGTTTGGACACAACTAAATATGGTTTTCTACACTACACTTGTTTGAGGAATTCATCTCTTCCCTGAACTCTGAATTAGACTGCTTGGATCTTGGAGGCTAAGTGGAAGAAAAGGGAATATAAAGAGGTAGTTAATTCATGCTAAATAAGGTACAACAGTCTTTTGTTCTAGTCCTTAATATTTACATTTGCAAAATTAATTTTCCGTTGTTGAACCCCTTCCTGGCATTCACCTCATTGATTGAATGGAGATCTCTTTAGCAATTTGAGAATCTTACTATTATAACTGCTGTGTAAATAATACTCTTGGATTTTGTCCAAATTTTCTTCTATTGCAATTTGTTTTGATACTTTTTTTATTATCATCTATTTATGCACTTTGTTGTGTTGAATACTTCCCTTAAGATGCTGCTCGATCTTTACCTTTTAACTGTTACATCACAGTCCTGAGCTGCAATTTATCAGCAAAGTTAAAATAATGACTTCTATTGCAACTTTTTGTGATAAGCTTATCCAGCTTCTAGTATTGAACATTATTTGGATTTTACTCTCTCTGGCTGTGTTTGGTTGTTGCTTAAAGGAGGGTTAAATGGAATAAATATATGCTATTCACATTTGGGTTCAACTTATAAATCTTATCTGATATTTTCCATATTTTTGTTAGTATCAAGGCCTCCAAAACCGGTACCGAGTCCTATATTAGTACATTATGGTTCGGTACAGGTTGGTATGGTAGACCTTGGTGAGCATTATTAGTCTTATGAAACTTTGTTTTTCATAATAGTTTATGTTTGCACATCTATTGTTTTACTTGTTTTATTTTGATGCTGTATCAATTATCTTTTGTAGAGTTTAGATACTGAAGCCCTTGGACTTTTAAGCTGGCTTGCATCTTCACAAGCTGCGGAAGACTTGACTACTGAAGATGAATTAGTTCATGAAGCAATGCTCAGTCCCCTATTTCCTACAAATTCCTACCAAAAGGCCTTAGAGATGGCTCATCAAGATTATGTGAGTGCTTCCCAGCAGGAATGCCAGGATATTCTTGATTCTGTTGAAGGTACCATCAAGTCTGAGGGACTGAAGGAACAGACTTCTTGTGCTGGGGACCGTGAGCATACAGCCAGTGTTTCATCAGGTGATACAATTCCTCAAGTTGATGGATCATCTGATGATAATTTTAGAACTCCTCACAGAGGTAATCTTTCTGAGATGAATGCGAGTAATGGAAGGAAGAAATCATCCGCTCATATGTCAGACAAGTGCACAAATACAAGGCAAGACTGCATTCACTATAGAAACAAACTTTTATGGCACCCTTTGCCATTCTCTGTTAAAGAAAATGAGCATGAAGATTTTAATTCTGGCTCTGTTGATTCTTCTTCTGATGGTTTGATGAAAAATGGTTGCAAGCATTGCAACTCACCTGGGAGCAAAGGGGAGGGGGGTTGCAGTGCTACAAAAGTAGATGCAGGCACAGAAACTTCTCATGAAAAGTTAGGAAAGACATTGGCTGCATGTTCTGTGAGAGATTTGATGAGGAAAAAGCGTTGCTTCAGGGGTGAGCAGTCTGAATCTGATAGACCTTTCATCAAATCATTAACTGAGGCGAAAAATAACATGATTTCAGAGGCATCAGACTGTCATGTCTTGCCCCATGACATCTTGCATGCAAGGCCATCTGAAATTGTTCAAGAGCATATAATGTCCAGTGAAGCTTGCGAGCATGAAGCATGCACATCCAGCATTCATATTGATGTATGCAAGCATAATGATAGCAAGTGCATTAGTAAGAATGATTCTAACATCACTCCGGTGGGCTTTGCTGAAACACACATTAGTAGCCATGCAGATTCATATTCTGCATTAGAGACAAATTTTCTGCAAACTAGCTATCCTGTCCATGGAGAATGGGGTGCAGGAACCAGTTCAGCTTACCCTGACTGCAAAATATGCAGTGGTTCAAATATGGATAAGACTCCTCTAGAATGTATCGAGATGGCTTATGGCAGGAAACCACCATCTAAAGATCAGATTGAGAGGATCTCAGAGGGTTCTCTTAGGGATACTGGCTTCGTTGGGCCCATAAATGCTCTTGATGAGTCACCAGTCTTCAAATCTTGCTTCATGGACTGTATGTTATTTTTTTAAAATCTCTTTTTAAACATTTTCCATATCTGCTTTAATGGTGCTTAATTATTGTGGAATGATTTTGCACTGTCTGTTTGTCTTTGTAAAGGTTTATCTTGTAGCAGTTTTTCTTTTTGTATCCTGATACAACGTGTTTGGAAATCTAAAGAACAGTGTTTTACATGGTGAACGAGAAGGACCTCTGAGAGGATCAATTCTTGATGGAATTTAATGATACAAAATCATTTTAGGAACTCAAGTTCTTATTATTTTGAAGTACTTTTGAAAATAAAGGTAAATTGTAGAGGTATTATGGTGACCATGGTATAACGTATCAATTTGTACTGTTCATATTGGGTATACTGCGTTGTAGTATTGGTACCGAATTGAGACTCGGTATAGAAGGCATATTGAGTCTGAGTATGCTGAACCGACCTTGAACCAAGCATACTAACATTGTATCAATATAGTATTAGTTCGAGATCCAGTACCATGATTGCGAACTTTGAAGGTGACCATTCTACTCAAAGGTGGATACTGGACCTTCTTAAGGATTTTGTTATGCAAAATTGATGGTTGTGGTCCTACTGCATTACTAGGTTAACATCGAGAGGATTATAAGTGGATGCACATTGTAAAGCATGGAGTACATGTTTCTGTCAATAATTGCAAAATGGAGCTTTTTGCAAGATCAATTAATTTCAGCTTGGGCATCCTTTTCTTTTTCGCAATATGTATTGTCCACATTCATAATCAACTTTAGGACAGGTACAGCACATTAGAATTGCCACTGCACATTATGTGGGTTGTAGTGTTGCTTGCCTACATTTACATTACTCTTGCACTTTAGGACATTTTGTCCTCAACATTGTCTTCATGTAGTTGCACATTTATTTTTCAATGATGAATGTTTTTCTCTGTACCGTCTGCAGTTCGCTGTTTTCTGTAGTGTGTGTTCTTATTTACATTAGTACTGTTTCAGTATCAGCCTAGTACAATATGTTACGGGGTGTATCGTACATTTTGGTACAGTTTTGGCACTGTTTTGGGATGGCATTGGGGCAGTATGGGCCTCGAACCATTTCGAAATGGCAAATTGTCTCAGTTCCCCACAAGTTCAGTTTGGTATGCCTGAACCGGGTGGTTGAGGATGGTTTGGCATACCCTATGTGGAACTATGCAAGATATATTAGGATGCTATTTCTCTAAACTATTTGAGTATGTGTATATGCTTGTTTGTGTTTTCCATATCGTGTATAATTTTTTTGTAATTTATGTATTTCCTTATGTTTCTTAGCAGTAAATGATCTGCTGACACATTGTTGTTTTTCTCTATTCTTTTGTTGTTTGTAATACTTCTAATTCCTTATTCTACGATTCCAGTTGAGAGGCAGGGGAAGAACGATATCCTCCCATTTTTTGAAGGGACCTCTGTTGATACAAGGTTGACTGGTGTAGAAAACCCTAATTTTGGTCAAGATTTTGCAGCAGGTGTCCCAACTCACTTCCAAAATGATGGTTCAGTTTTATACTTACTGAGTTACGCATTTTCACCACCAACTTCAGACTCAGTTTGTCAATGGCTTTTGGAAGAAGCATCACACAGTTATTCAGCTGATGCCACTGGTATGAATAATGCACAATAATACTTCATCATATTCCTGTCATAGACCATTTTGATCAAATTTAGTCTTTGGAATATTAGGTGACTGTGAACAGAACCTGCCATCATCGTCATCACATCCATCATTCAATAATGGCCGGAAGGACACTGGTAATGTGTCTGATTGTTTCTGTAGCGAAAAAGCATCGTGTCATGCACAAGATATATTAGAAGATGCTTGTGATGGAACCTTGCCAGAATCTAATGTTGCTCTTCATTTGAAGCCAGATTTATCCTCATCAAGTCAAGAGAACAAAACACACTTACCGGTTGTTGATATTCTTTCTAGCAAATCAAAATTAACTGGCAATCATGTGAAAGAAAATGCAGCTACCAATAGTTGTCATGATGTCTCTCAAATTTCAGGTCCAGATTGGAAATCCGATCTCACCCCTCTCAGTCAAATTGGTTTTCGTGATCCTGCAAGTGTTGGTGGTGGTCAACAACTGACAATAATGAGTTTGGAGGTCCCTTCCTTCCTTTCCTTTTTAACTTCAGCATTTCTATGGCCATTCATCCTTTTGGTTATTTTGTGCTGTTTTGAGCGGTTTGCTCCACAGCTACATTCCTTCATAGTAACTCTTAAAGCTTTGTAATGTTCTTTGGGACGGTGGACTCTTTTTTTTTTTTTTTTAATATAAAAAAAAACACCTTAGCTGTTCCATTGTATGACAGGTTCAGGCTGAATCCAGAGGAGAACTACGATCTGATCCCCAATTCGATGCCATAAACATTATATCTGCTGCAATTCAGGAGGATACAAGCCCTGGTTTTGATGTTTATGTCCTTATGCGTGGTAACGATGACGATTTGTCTGTGAGGTGTTTGATCTATTTATGTACTCTGTCTGATTTTGTTGTTTTATGCAATTGATCACAATAACAAAGTGGTTTCATGCCTATGATTCTTCTTTTGTCCTTGATTTAATTCTTCAGCTTGGTTTGCATTAATTTTTCAATTTGTTTAGTTTTTGACTTAAAGGTTTTAAAAATTGTAGTACGGTCCATTTTTGTGATGATTGGTATGGCATGTGCTGTAGTATAGGCCACTATCTCAAGGTTTGCAAAACCGGTACTGAGATCTGTACCGGTACATTACCAGTTCGTATGGGGTGGATCAGTATGGTGTGGTATGCACCCTTTACCAAGTTAGGGTGCCCATTCTTGTCTCACTATTAACCATAATATAACTTGATATGGTATGACTTATATCCCGTACCAAGTTAGGGTGTTCATTCTTTTTCTCACTTTTAACTATAATACAACTTAGTACTAGGCTGTATGGGTTAGTATTGGGCGGTATAAGATGGTTCAACTCAATTCGGTTCATACAAAATTAAAACCTAGTACCATACCAGTAATGTACGGGTTGATAGATATGGACTTGATATGGCACCCCATGTTGTGATTAAAATCTTTATTCTTAATGGAGATTCTTTAACTTGTAGGTATTTCAAATCAGTTTGCTAATTTTTATATTTTTTTTTCTTTACTTGGGTTACCATGTCTTTTGTAGGTACTTTGTTTTCTGTATGTTAATTTTCTTGTGTGGCATTCCAATTGTGTTGAATTCTCTATTTTCTTTTTCTGTTCTGCTATTTGACCGCAGGAGTGGCTAGGATCACTATCAAAGTGGAAATAGGGGTTTACTTTTGGGGCCTTTGTAATTCATGTATTGCAGTCACATGCCCACTTTATGATTATAGAAAAAACTGTCTTCTTTCTGCCCTTCATAGTGAAAAGGATCTGTGGATATAAAGTGTGGTAGATGATTTCTTCTTTTTTGGTTTATTTTATTTATTCATATTTCAGTGTTACTGTGTGGATAATCTTCCCCTTCATATCAATATTTTATCATCTCAAGGTATCATACCTCTTTCCTACCCATACATACCCAATAGCAGAAGATGAAAGTAAAAATTTCATGGCCTTTATCATGTTAGAACTTAAAAAAATGCCTAAAAAGCCAAGGTCAAGTGTTTTGAGAAGTATCTTATTGAGTCATCACAAATGAACTGTTCTAATGGTAAGACACAATGGTCATATTTGATATATTTATCAGATCTTTTAAATTTTGGTGCACTTTTGTAGATTTACACATTGCATTATCGATGATGCAAACTCTCTTTGGGTGATTTTGAGATGTACTTGCATTTGCAGTCTTTGTGCATATGTAATTGTTATTCTTTGAGACACTGCTGTCAACTATTTTTTTCACTCTTTGGTGTTTTCTCTATGTTTGGAATTACATCTCATGTATATTACTTAAGTCCAGTTCCTATATTTGCAAATTTTGTGTAAGGAAGCTTAAAATAAAAATTCATTTCATTAATCATGATATGCTGCTCTTAAAGATATCAAACAACCAAAACTTGAATGTTTGAATGTTTCTTAGAATTTTATTGCCAAAAACAAACTGTTTTACTGGTAAGATATGATTAGATATATGTTTTAGAAGAATACAGGGTTACTGAATCTTGGTCAGTCTAAAACACCTTGATCAATTGCACACCTTTTAGTTTATATCCATGCAATTGGCACTCTTGGCCTACCGAAAAACATGCCATCACATCCTCTTGATGCATGGGTGTTAACTGTCTAGCCTCCAGCATATCTCATTGTAGCTTTTTGGCATTTCATTATTTTAGATTGTGATTATATCTGTGGATTTTCAATATAGATAGTCTGTGATTCTGTGGTGCATATTGCACTGGTTCAGTTTAAGCTGAAAACCTGTGAGAACTTCAATTAGGTTCATCATGGCCAAAAGATTCAAGATGCATCTCTGGCATTCATTAACGCCCGATGCATGTTTTTTTTTTTTATTCCCCAAATTGCATTGTTGCGTTGTAGTTGGTGATGATGAAACAACCAATAGTAAACATTTGTGATCAAACAATGGTTGTCCATATTGAAGGATTGTACCTTTTGTGCTTGAGCATGTTAGAAGCAATGTGTAACTTGATGACTGATATTAGTGCATCAGCATGAATTATGAATCTAGAGATGACCAACAAACTTAATTATTATTGGTTGAGACGCATCTCAGTCAATGCAAGATTGCACAGTGCTGCTATTATCATAGGTTCATAAGTGATTCTTTTTTTTTCTAAAAATGAGATTATTACAACTGTAATTGCTGTGAGAGTGACTAACATGAAGATCACAAACCTTTTTGGTTGTCCGTGATAGAGAATGGAATGGTGGATGCTTTCATGTGAAACTGTCACCTTGCTATTTCTTAAACCATTGTAGACTTTTGATTTTTTTAAGAAAAAGTTGATGAGAAAAGGGCTTCTAATATCTTCTTTCTAAGCATCCTATTGAGATAAGTAGCAATGCAAAGGGTAGTGTGCAAGTTACAGTAACACATAAAGCTGAAGATGTGTAGAAAGAAATTAAGCAGGAATAAAGGGTTCATTCCTTGATGTTCAGCTTATGAGACAAGTCTTTTGAAGTAGTGCATGTAGTTTTTATACCTTCTACATCAGATACAGAGGATGTTTTTGAGGTATGCTTGCTCATAATAATGATGAAGTGATGAACATCATGAGGACATATTTTTGTTTCGTTGTGGTCATGTTCACTGGTATCTAGCGTGTTGAGCATTTCCATACAAATACCATTATGCTGCATTCCTGGTGGTCATATTTTGGTTTGGGGTGGGGGGGGGGGGGGGGTGTGGAACAATCTAGTTTCAACAAATAGCAAAACTGTCCAATGTAGAAAACGATTGCAGCAAGGAGATCCTTTGTTGCCTTGTTTGTGATTATGGTAGACTTGTTTAGTAGAATTACTAGCAAAGCCAAATCAGAAGTTCTAATGGAGGGTATGGAAGATGATGGTAATGCCCTTGGCATTCTCAATTTCAGTTAGCAGGCGACACAATAATTTTCTGGAAAGCAAAGGATCAGTTTGTAAGATCACTGAAGTTCATATTTCTAAGTTTCAGACTCTTATCATGACTATAAGGTGCTTAAAACTTCCGGTGAACCTGTTCTAGAATTCTTGGATGTAGGGTTGAGGTGTTTCCTATAAGGTACTTACAGCTTCAGGTGCACCCCCATCATCTAAGGGCTGCTGATTGGAGCCTGTTGGTTGATAAATTTAAAAAGCAATTAGAAGGATGGAAGAGCTGGTTTGTTTCTCTCGATAGTTAACTTACACTGGTTAAGTCAGTGCTTTTAGCATTGTTGCTCTACCATCTCAGTTTTTGAGATGCTTGCTTGGGTATCAGAAAGAATCAACAGAATCCGATGCAGCTTTTTGTACAAGGGGAGAAGTAACATTTTGAGAGGGCTGTGCTTGGCTAGATGGGACATGGTGTGTAGAACTAAGAAGCATGGGAGACTGGGTGTAACCAACTTGAAGCTGTTCAACAAAGCACTGTTATGCAAGTGGTGGTAGCATCTTCCTCAACAAGGTGCAGCACTGTAGGAGAACCTCATTCTTCTTCAATACTACAGGAGGATCCCGGGAGAAATGACAAGCTACTGAAAGCTGCTGGTTCACCATTCTGGAGAGGGTTTCTAAAGACAAGTTTTCATTGAACTCAAGGAGGGTGACAATGGTCAAAGCTCTAGATTTTGGAAGTACCTCTACACTCTGGCTGGGAGACCATCCCCTTTGAACTTTTTCCTACTCGGTTCCACCTTAGAGCACATGAAGAAAGTTGGTTCTGTGACAACATGGAGATGAGAGAGGATATGGCAGTCTGGGTCCCTTGGTTTAGGTATGTTATAACAGTTGAAGCTGGGTGACTCAGTATTTCAATGAATCATTTCTTTGGACAGAAGATTTTGTAAATCCTTACTGTCGCTTATCAGGGTCCATTGTGGAAGAATCTATTGAGGAATTGGCCATGGTGTATCTGATCCATACATAATATGATAAAAAACAGATACAAATTTTTGACTGCTACGTGGTATTGGTAGTGGGTCTGAGAAGTATCTAAAAGGGTAAAATTTAGATATTTGTACCCTATCGAAGTTAAAGGAATTCCATTGAAATGTATTTTTATTGACCAATCAGAATTTCTTTCCAGGATCAATAATTGTCTCAAAAGGTCCAATATACATACATTGTTGAACCTTTTGAGTAACAATCGAAAGGATCTTACGAGAATTGAATATTTTCGAATAGAATATGTAAAATAGATATAAAATAGATACAGGAAGTATTTCACAATTGATTTATCTAAGAATAAGTTTTCATTTTAAATTCATTTTAATTATTTCATGTGTGGATTACAACAATCTGTTAAACATGTTGAACGAAGTCACCATAACTCAGTCCAAGGATTCGATATGGTGGAGGTGGGGAAGAAGAGGAACATTCTCAGTGAAGGACTTCTATAATTTCTTTGGAGATGGTGGGATCCTCTCTCCATTCACTAAATGTCCATGGAAATGTATTGCTCCTCAGAAGCTCAAAGCTTTTCAATGGCTAGTGTTCAACAAGAAGGTTCTTACTGAAGATAGATTAAGGAAATGTGTGTGACCAGTGCCTAATGGGTATCTGTTTTGTGGACAAGTTGAGAAAACAGTTAACCATCCTTTCCTGAAATGAGGGCGCATCCAATCTGTGTGGAGACACTTTGGTCACCATTTTAAACTTGGATCTTTCCTGGAGGATGTTGTGGACTTGTGGGTTCAATGGTGATAGGATAAGCTCAAGAAATCTTGGAGAGCTGATGGGATTCAATTGTTGTTGCAGTGTATTGGGGGGTGTGGCTTGAGAGGAATTCTAAAGTTTTCAGCAACAAGAAACTGTCTCAGACATTGTTCGTTAGAAGAGTTACAAGATGGCTTAAAGACTGGCATGGCATGGTGAGACCAAGAGCTCGAAAATGCGGGGAGAAAGTCCTAAGTAAATACAAGATTATCAGCTAAGCTTCTGCTGTCAAGAAGTGTGTGGGGAGTGAAATTGTAATGGATTATCAGTTTTTGCTATTTCTTTTTTGGTAACATTGATGATTTTTCTCATTTTTCTTGAATTTCAATTTTGTCTCTACCTAAGCTATTCCCTAATGCCAAAAATGAATTTATATGGCATGTTGCTGTGGTGTGATTAAGATTACAGTCTTCATGTAATCATATAATCATATAATCATACATCATTTAATATAAAACCATGTATGCCCTTATCTTTGACCTGTCTGCTTGTTGGTGATCCCTGATCATTACCTTGATGGATGATCAAATTCTTTGATGTATCATTTATTGTATTTCAAAACTAACCTCATACAGATGGACCAGGCTTGCCTATTAAGTTTATCTAGTTTTAACTGATGCTCTTCTAATTTTTCCAATTTTTTGACCTATAGAATGAATAATTTACTCTTATTATTATAAACTGATTGTTACAATTATTTATATCACATGCAGAAATATTGATGGAGTTTCTAATTGCAATCTTCTTGTATTCTCTGAAGAAAAACACCTTCTGAACTATTTTGTGAAGATCATTTCTTCAATTGATCCAGATGTTCTAATGGGATGGGAAATTCAAGGCGGCTCTTTGGGGTTTCTTGCTGAAAGAGCAGCACATCTAGGTATTAGCTTACCGAAGAACATTTCTCGTACACCAGCATATGAGATGAAAAAAAACATTGGGAACTCAGCAAACCCTGAATCATCTAATGTACTTCCTGAATCTTCAATTGCTGATGCTATTTTTGAGGATGCTATAATTGAGGATGAATGGGGTCGTACCCATGCTAGTGGTATACATGTTGGTGGAAGGATTGTGCTTAATATATGGCGACTCATGCGTGCAGAAGTTAAGCTTAATATGTACACTGTTGAAGCTGTGGCTGAAGAAGTTCTGAGGCGAAAGATTCCATCTATTCCATGCAGAGTATTGAATCATTGGTTTTCAAGTGGTCCTGTTCGAGCAAGATATCGATGTATAGAGTATGTTATAGAGAGGGCAAAACTTAATCTTCAGATAATGAATCAATTGGATATGGTGAGTAACATTCTCTACTAAGTAGTACATGCTAGAGATCTGCATCTGTTGCCTGTGATGTTTCCTCATTGATTGTCACCTGAATTAGAATTGGAGTAGTACTTTGGTTTGAGGTTCAATTGCTAGTTCATGGACTGTGCTTCAAATTTTAACAAGCAAGCACTTGCAATTAATTGTCTAATAACACATGATGTATTGTTTTTAATTCACTCTTTTTCTGTTGGAATTGGTCTAACTTTCTGTCTGTAAGATTAAATACATTTTTTTTTCTTTTCAAGAAAGATGGATATTGCTTTTACTTTTTTTTTTTTGAAAAAAGAAATTTACTAACCTCAATTTATCATATATTGTGATGAACTTATTTTTGAAAGGTATCTTATTAATGATGCATCCCATGTATAATTCCTTTTTAGGTCATGAACAACTTGGGCTGGTTTTCAGTCCAGCATGATGCATGTTTGTTATGACAAGAATCCATGCATGGAATTTGGCCCAAGTTGGATCCATGTTTGGTTCAAAGAAGATTGTGCCAGTACAGGCCAGGCTCCTTTCGTTTGCTTTCTAACTAGAAGGCCCATAGCCAACTCATTACTCTTTAGCACTAGGTTGAATTTAGCTTGTGATTAAGTTTTGTTCTGATTTGAATCTTTCTTAACAAATTACATAGCCTTGGTTGATTTTATCTTTTAATTTTATCTTTTAAATTTCATCGAAGAATGAGAAAGAATATGAGTTATTGAGCCACTTTTTAATCTTAGTTGACCATCAATATAAGTTCAACTATTTGATTTTGTCTGGCTGACTAAACTTTTATCTTATGCAGATTAGTAGGACATCTGAGCTTGCTCGGGTTTTTGGCATTGACTTCTTCTCTGTTCTATCACGTGGTTCACAGTTTCGTGTTGAATCTATGCTCCTAAGATTAGCACATACACAAAACTATCTTGCAATATCTCCAGGAAACCAGCAGGTCTACTGCCATTCCTGTCAGCCCCTTATTTAAAAAATAAGTTGTATTTCATTGATACTGCTCATTTGCTGATGCATGTAGAAGTACTTGTTTTGCTTCTTACAGAAGATTCTTAGAATGTTCTGTGCTAGTGACTTTACAATGAGATATCGCTTGGTAGTTTTTGTGACATTAGCATCAGAGCTTCTTAAATTTCTGTCAGTGACTTAGTAATGACCTATGGCTTGGTAATTTGTGACATCAGCATAATAAATTATTTTTCCTCCACTGGTTGGGGTAGTGAGCTGGAAAAAGAAATCTACTGTTGTAGGTTAACTTAGTGTTTAGTTATTTATTTTGCTGTCCTATGGCTGTCATGGTGGCATCATTTACTTGGTTTAAGTTTGATTTTAGCCTTTCAACATTTTTGATGTATCAATTGTAATCTTATTGTAAATCTTTAATGTTTTTCTCCATTGGGTGTCTTTCTCCAATTTACATGCCTGTAACATGACAACATAAGCAACCAATGTCAATAAATATTAATGTTGCACCATATAGAATTATTTAAATATTTACATTAGCAACTATGGGCTTTAGGGGCTTGACCTGTGGGCTGACTCTACTATCACAATTTAGACTGCTTGTACCTTCATCCAAGGTCTTGAACCTGCATCCATGGTGAGGTGTTGCCCTTGTGTGCTTATGAAGCATTCTAACTTCTAATACCTGTTTTTATAATCATGGTACATCTTAACTATCTGAGCTCTTGCTTAAGGGTGAAAGATAAAAGGCTGTCTGACATGCTTCACACATGCCAGACAGTGATATTTTAATGAACCAACATCACCAACATCACCCCTTCTCCTCTTCCTCCCTTGCAAGCCCTTGAAGCTTATATGCATTAAGATTCTTATTCAATAATTGGCTGGTGGGAAACATTTATAGATAGATGGGCTTTTGTCCTAATCATATTCAATGCTGAAAGATATTTTAACTTTTTTGAAGTATAATATCTTCAAATAGAAGAAAGCTTTTGAGTTTACTAGGCTAGGACATTTTCAAGAGTGTAGATTCACATAAAAGAAGTTGCCTTTATGGCGTTTCTAATGGTCTTTGTTAAAGTTTAAACCTTATATAATTGTAAATTATGGTATGCCATGCTGATATGTACCGCCCTCTATCAAGCATACAGGACCATATTGATATCAAACTGAGGCTCAGTATGAGGTATATATCAGAGTCTTGGTATGCTGAATTAATCCATGCACCAGGCAGTACTGACACAGTGGCAATGTGGTACCGGTAAGGGGTTCGGTACCGAGACAATGAACCTTGTTCTAAACAGAATATCTAAGCATTAAAAATCTTGCAACCAATGTTTTCTCTATCAGAAACCAGCATACTGTACCTTTTTAGTATTGTTTCAGGGTGGTATGGGCTTCGTACCATTTTGAAACAGCGAACCATCTCAGTTTCCCATCGGTTTGATTTGGTATGCCCTGAATCAAATGGTTTAGTGTACCTTGCTTGGAGCATTGGTAAGGACAATTTTCATTAACTAGATTCTTTTACTTGGTTGAGGTATTTTCATTGAAGTTGTATGCATGCTTCTATTAATTTGATAGTGGAAGCATTCTTCTAGATTGTATTGGATATTCTATTACAAAGTCCTATAGGTCATGGAGAATTTAATAAGTTATTATTCAATATTATTATCTCTAGACCACTTGATCTCGAAAACATATGTAAGAATTGCAATATCATTGAAAAGGACAAAAGATAAGACATGGACAGAATCGTTATACTATTTTGATAGTTGAATTATGTATTTAATGCTTTGTTTTTGTGATTATCCCATTTTATACCTAAATCCATTTACATTATTCATGTCTTGGCTTTTATAGATGAAGTTTATGAGGAATAAAACAAATTTGCTCAAGCATTCTCAAAAAAATCTGCATATGAGCACATATTTAAATGTCACATAGGCCTTTTATTCAAATGGTAAGAGGTGAACGCTTTACCGAATATTTTCTCTTATGTAAATGGTGATAATTTCAATTTTTAACCATTCATTAGTTTATTAGCATCATTATGTACTAATGTTTTGCATAGTTTTATGATGGCATTATTTACTTCTGGAATAATTGGGTTTACAACTTTTTATGGACGGACAGCCAGTTGGATTGCACTCCCTTCAGGAGAATTTAAACATAAATATTATCAATTGAAAACATATAAGTATGTTATGTCAATTGATAACTTACATTGCCAATCATGATTTAGAGCATGTGTAAAGCCTAAAATTAGAAATTAAGTTTTGGAGGGTTTCTTTCTGTGCATCAATACAAATTAGATGGCACTTGTAGAGTTCAGGTGCCAAAATGCATGGGAATCCCATTGTTGATCATTATCTCTATATCCATAAATGCATGCAAGCAAAACTCATTGAGTTTGGACAATTTAACCCAATCAGCCAATGGAATATTTGTGGTAAGCCGTATCCATTTTGTAGAGTCTTGATGCGATATTAGAAGCTTTAAAAACTTCTAGGTTTTGGTTTCAAGGTATTTTAAGCATTGTTTGTCATGATTGATGGTTTGAATTTTAGTTTTAGATATTCAGTCATATGCTTTCAAACAACAGGATTTGAGCTCAAATGACCAAAACATGTTTTTTGTGATAAAGGAGATTTGTACCATGGTAATGTCATTAAAGGTCAGTTTGATTATTTTTATGTCTTTATGTTTAGGGTTCAGGGAACAATACTATACTCTTCCAAGTTTTTTTATTCTGGAGTGATTTTTATGCCCATGCATGGGTCTTATGTGCTTACAGGTAGCTCATGAACAGCCATCCATGGGGCATACATGGGCTAATCACCCTATGAGTGACCAATTATGCACAGCCATGTCAATAGATAAGGTTGTGTGCACTTGTTTTCCTTTGTTTTGAATATATTCTCATCTGAGAGAGGGCCACATCTTTAGTACATAGGAACAGGATCCTTCTCTCCAGTCACCTTGTGACCCCCGCACCCCATCTCTCCACATCTTGATCTAGGGCTAGGCCACATGGTGCTGTCACCGTCCAATGGCATCCCTGATGATTATATTAGTCTCAAGTTTCTATGACCTTGTCCTCCAAATCAGGCCTCTTCTCCAGATCCACCTCACCACCTCAGTCTGGATCTCTGCCAACCACCTCATCTCTCTGGCCTCCCATATTGTTGAGTTCCTCATGATCATTGTTGTTGTCAAGCAAAGGAGCCTGACCAAGTTGAGCTCAAGTTACCTTGAATGCAAATGAGCTGTGCTTGAGCTTAACTTGGTCAGCTCGAGTTGAGCTCTACTGAGTTCTTGGACCATCAAGCTGGGCCTAGTTTGCTCTAGATTGGCTCATTCATACCCCTAGCTGTGAATGTGTTTGTTAATAGAGAAATGCTATGTGTTAAATTTTGATTCATCCAACTGTTTTGACTTCTATGAGTTTCATGATTTAACAATCTATATTTGATGATGCCAAAGATTAAGGTATATCTATTGTGTTTATTGTATCTATTGGCCAATATAGCAAACACTATTATGGACAATCTAAGTTTATTGTAAGCTTTGCAACTACTATGCTAAGACATCTTTGTTGAAAACAAAATTTTAAAAAAAAAAGAAAAACCATCTGTAAATTCTTTATTCTTGGATATAAGGAATGTGTAAGCATAGTTTTGGACTAATCTATAAAATCCTAGTATTGCTAATTATGTAAGTATTGATTGTTTAAAAAGTGCTGCATAATTTTAAACTGTTTATCATAAAAATTAGTAACAACTTACCTTCTCCACATTAACAACACAAATTAGGACTTCAGTCATGGTAAAAATTACAAGAATGCATACAATTATGTTTACATATTAATAATACATGTGTTATATGCTTGCCAATGGTATAATGAGAAGTTCCCTTTTGTAATATTACTAGTGGTTTGGCATGCTCCCTTTACTCCACAGTATTGTGATGAACACAAGTTACTGCTACATCTGCATGAATACAACTGAATGAGGCTGGCAATTATGCTGGTGGAGCTGGGAGCCTCATCCCTCAAATGATGATTGTTTGAACATTCTTATTAGTTTCGCCTAGCCCATTCCAGGGGTAGTTGGTCATGTCTGCTATCATGGTGTTGGCAGCCTGCCATAATTGCCAAATTAAACATTTGAAGCAAATGGAGTGCATTACTTTGAGGATTACGTAGATGATAGGCCACAGAGAATTAAGGAAAGAAATTTATTGAAGTACCACAAAACAACCTTGTAATAAATCAAATGGATTTTTCTCTTTTTTTAAAGAAAAAGAATATTTAAATATAATAAGTAGCAGTAAACTGATGAGGAAAGGATACAAGGATATTTATGGGTTTAGCAGGCCAAATGCATAAAATCACCTAGGGCATAGGGAAATCCAGAATGCTTGGAAGCCAATTGAGATCCAAATATTAATAAACAAACAAAAGGTGAGAGGAGAGGACATTAAATGGTTCCACATGCACAAAAAAAGGAAATCCTTATGGTATCAGCTTTAACTGAAATGGAAGATGATGTGATGCAAACTGTATGAACAGTTTGAGATGATTGGTCTTGATTTTGTTGGTAGAGTTCATGAAGAATTAAGAAGGATTGATCGGCAACCTGTTTCTTCAATTTATACTGGCCAGTTGATACCTGAAAGAAAAGGTAGTTGGAAGTAAGGGGCTGCTGGAGCCTCCAAAATCTAGCTAACATTGGTGCTGTATCAAATCATATGTTGTGGTTAGAAGTTTCCGATTTCTTCTTTGGCAGTTTTATGGACATATAATTGGATTGAATCTAACCACAATTTCTGTTGACTGCACGAGCACATAAAAGATGATATAAGGCTTTGATCCATCAGGTTGAGGTGGGCAAAGAAAATGTTGATGTTGCGCTTCAGGTCTATAAAGTTGTCACATAAAGCCCAAAAGAATTACTGCAGAGCTCTGATTCCATATTTCCTAAGGATCGTGTCTGTGTGCGCCTGCGTGTGCATGCGGGTTCTTTTTTTTTTTTTTTGTTGGGGGGGGGGGGGGGGTGCAGGGCGTTAACAATGCAATGAGCTTGCTGTGGCCCAGATGATAATACCATGTTAAAATTTGATATGTCTATACATATATAACTTGGTTGAAGGTTAATTGAGGATAGCTAATAATCCCTTGTCAGCTGTTCATGAAATTATTTTGCATCTCTGGATGAATTCATGGGCAAGTATACAGTAGACATTGTATTTCCTAGCATTCCCATGCCTGATCTAGCATACACATCATCTGATTTATATGTTGTAATTAGCTTGACTTGTGAAACTATGATCCAGATTGTTCTGTGCAGGTAGCCTTGCAGCCTGCAATGGAGTGTTTGCCACTTGTTATGGAGCCAGAATCTGGGTTCTATGTCGACCCAGTTGTAGTACTGGATTTCCAATCCCTTTATCCATCAATGATAATAGCATATAATCTCTGCTTTTGTACTTGCTTGGGAAAAGTCGTTCCTTCAAAACCAAAGGTGCTTGGTGTCAGCTCTTATTCACTTGATCCTCATCTTTTGAAGGATTTGAAAGAGCAGCTTCTGCTAACTCCAAATGGGGTTATGTATGTCCCCTCAAAGGTGACATATTTCTACTTCAATTTCCTTCTTTATCTGTAGCAGCTGTGCTATTTCTAATTTGTATGACCACTTTTACTCTTAGCAGTTTCTTGTAATCATAAATTGGAAGCTTATTATTTTGATCATGTTTGCACTTTGATGTGTTATCATTCTATTTGAAACACTTTTCTCATTAATAAGTAAACCTTTTCCGTTAATATGTTTTTTCTTTATCTTCATGCAATAAAAAAATCCTACATCTATTCAAATCAAGGTTCATAATTTCAATACTGGACCATGTACTGGTACCATTTTGGTAGTGTCTATACATTTGGATCAAAGTTCAGTTCAATATGCTAATAATCAGTATGCCCCTTATACTAAATACCAATTTGGTACTGTAAAGCATACCATGGTTCAAACAAATTTGACAAAATTGTTTTGAGAGCTGCAAAGAAGAATTTTTAAACTCCAAGGTTTGCTGTATCGGAAATTGGTGCCGTTTTGGTACCAGCCCAGTATAATGGTATGGGGTGTGCCGTACTGTTTTGGTACTCTTTCAGTACAAGACCAATATGGGATGGTATGGGGGCCCGTACCATTTCGAAACAGTGAATTGTCTCGGTTCTCTACTAGTGCAGTTCGGTATACCTTAAACCAAGACGGTTCAGGATGGTTGGCATACCTTACTCCAGTGTGTTATTTACTTGTAAACATGTCAAATACATCATCATATAATGAAATGATACCCAGGTATAAACATTGATATGAGCATTCTAGGATAGAACCACCAGGCAATGCATCAATTTGCATGTCTTAGGGAAAATCACAAAACATGTCATAAGGCGGAACATTTCTACCGCCAGGCAATGCATCAATTTACATCATCAATTAGGAGCCTAACAAGTTGCATCAATTATGAGCAGTAATGTTAGCGACAGATCTAGATTCAAAATGTCTCTCTTGTTTTCCTTTAGGAGCTCACTTTTTCTCATGCTAATGATTATTAGAAATCAAATATCCAGAAGCATAGTTACCAATGTCAATCTTCAATGCTTTACTATATTTAGCCTTCTGTTTTTTCTTTGAGTAATGCAGGTCCGTAAAGGTGTGCTACCCCGTCTGTTGGAGGAAATATTATCAACTAGGATAATGGTGAAGCAAGCGATGAAAAAATTAAGGCCTTCTCAGAAAGTTTTGCAAAGGGTATTTTTCTTCATCTAAAATTGCATATATCCTGGATGAGTCAGAAAAAATTCTCGAGATTTTTATTTATTAGTTGAAATAAAAATATCTCATTCATATATATATATATATCCTGCATATATCCCTTTATCTAAAATATCTTGAGATTTTTTCTGACTCATGCATATATTATCACACACCCAATATTTGAAATTTGGTCGCTAGCAGAAGATTATTAGTATTATTCAATAAAGAAATGGAGTAAAAGTCAAGAAAATTCTCCGTAGGGATTATTTTTTTAAAAAAGAAAAATTGGTAATTATTGATTCTCTCAGTAAATCTTTGAAGGTATGAAGTTCCATTGTCCCTTTGAAGTTAGAGCTTCATCTGTTTCTAGTTGCAGAACAATGATGTTTATTTGACAGAGTTTACATGTACATAACCATTATCTTTGCTGATTCTTGGCCAGATTTGACATGGCTTAATGCACCTTGATTCTTACTTCTAGAATGCACACTTGCTTGGAATTTCTATTAGTTGAATTGCACATAGCAAAAAGTAAGGTCACCTAAGAGTAGCTATACAAATTTGCCCACTGATAATTTAATTTTCAGATATTTAATGCACGGCAGCTTGCTCTGAAGCTTATAGCCAATGTTACTTATGGTTACACAGCTGCGGGCTTTAGCGGCCGCATGCCTTGTGCAGAACTCGCAGACAGTATTGTACAGTGTGGTCGTAGAACACTTGAAACAGCAATCTCATATGTAAATGCAAATCCTAGTTGGAAAGCCAGAGTTGTGTATGGTGATACTGATAGGTATTTCTTTGCATGGTTCACCTTTCCCCCATGTTTTTATTGTTGGCTGGAAGTTTAATATTGATGCCAATGATTCCTTTTCTGTATAGCATGTTCGTTCTCCTGAAAGGACGTTCAGTGGAAGAGGCATTTAGAATAGGAAACGAGATTGCATCTGCAGTTACTGCAATGAATCCAAACCCAGTTACATTGAAATTGGAAAAAGTCTATCAACCATGTTTTCTTCTTACGAAGAAACGCTATGTTGGCTACAGCTATGAGAGTCCTGATCAAGAAAAGCCAACTTTTGATGCAAAAGGTATTGAAACAGTACGCAGGGATACATGCCCAGCTGTTGCAAAGACCCTGGAGCAGTCTATAAGATTGATTTTTGAGCATCAGGATATATCTAGAGTAAGACTTTTAGTTCATTGAATGCAGTTCATTTTGATTTTTCCTTTCCATTTTTTGTTTGTGGGCAGGCAGATTTAAAATATTCTCATTTAAGTTACATCTGTAATAAATTTATTTTTTTTCTTTTCTTTTTCGCCCCCTCTGTGGTGCAGGTCAAATCCTATTTGCAGCGTCAATGGACACGAATATTATCTGGAAAAGTGTCTCTTCAGGATTTTATTTTCGCAAAAGAGGTTCGCTTGGGTACTTACAGTGCTAGGGCTTCTTCCCTTCCACCAGCAGCGATAGTTGCTACCAAAGCAATGAATGGAGATCCTAGGGCTGAGCCACGATATGGAGAACGAATACCATATGTTGTAGTTCATGGAGAACCTGGAGCTCGCCTTGTTGACATGGTTGTGGATCCATCTAATCTTCTGGAGATCAACTCTCCATATAGATTGAATGACCTGTATTACATCAATAAACAGATCATTCCTGCTTTGCAACGAGTGTTTGGACTTCTCGGTGCTGACCTGAACCAGTGGTTTTGGGAAATGCCTCGCCCAGTTAGACCGACATTGGCTAAACGTTATTATTATGTGTCTCATTCAGGGTCTTTACATGATATTGATGATAATAGACTAGGTATTCATAGAAAAGCACAAACAAAAAGAAGCAGGATTGATACCTATTATGTCTCAAAGAATTGTATGCTATGTGGTGAGTTGGTCCAGAGAACAGAATATTTGTGTGATAAATGTTCGGAGAATGAAGCTCTTGTGGCAACAGCAGTGGTTGGTAAAACTTCAAAGTCAGAGCAAGAGATCCAGCATCTTACTGCCGTAAGTGCTGTTTAATTTTTTTGTATCCTCTAAACAGTCTCATGCTTGTTATATGTCCATGTTTTCGAAGTTTTATAATTAAATAATTTATGTAGAATATATGAATACAGCATTTGACTTGAGAAAAATGAATTGAATGTTGTGGTCAACCTAAGAAAATTGATATCATGGACCATGACCATAACCATGAAGCCTTGATCGTTTAAAGTCAGCATGTATATCTATTATTTCATGTTTTCCTGACATTTTGCATTTTTTGCACGCTTCCTAGGTCATGGATAGAAGTGTAGCAACCACCATCTAATAGAACACGCCTGTCCAATTGCTTACTGATTTGTTGGCCCAGTAAAAATTCATGTATGTGTATCCAACCATATGTTGCAGAAAAGTTGACTCCTATATTTTTGATATTGCAGATATGCCGGCATTGTGGCGGAGGTGACTGGATCTTGGAAAGTGGGGTGAAGTGCACTTCTCTTGCATGCCCAGTCTTTTATGAGAGGCGAAAAGTTCAGAAAGAATTACAAGCTCTCTCAACATTTGCAGCAGAAGCAGGACTGTATCCGAGTTGCAGGGCTGAGTGGTTCTAATCTGTAATTTATTTTTCCAAAGAGATTATAATTCAGGTATGTATATATTGATTTGATAATTGTAACTTATGTAGAATGTGTAAAGTATGTGTTGTATTAATACCAACAATATTACCAAATAAAAAAGTTTCATTAATTCAGAATTAGCATTTTTCTGCTGCAATACATATTTTTGCCGCTAAGCGCAAATTATTACAATGCTAGAGGCGAAAATTTGAATTTGTAGGGATAACTCGCTTATCGCATCGTTTCCCTTGATCGCCTCTTTCTGTTCTCCCGATTAGAAATTGATCTATTAGATCTGTGAGTCACCTGAATCGTGTCATTGATCAGAGATGTTACAGTCCGCCTTGGAACAAAATCCAGTGGGCAGCAGGTGTGCAGGTCCAGAGCAGGACACCTTGTGTTCGGGGACTGCCTGCTTTCGCTGCGACCTCATACATCTGATTTAAACCTCAAAACTCTGAGGTCGCTCGCTCCAACTCATCCGACCTTTTTCTTCTGCCTATTTACAATGGGTCTTCAGATCTCAAATATTGCTGTTTTTTTGTTCCTCTTCTTTCTAACTGGTTTTTAAAATATAATATGGCAGTATAATAACATATAATAAATGGATAGCTTCGAATTCATGTTTCTGTTGCATATTACGCAAATTGTATTAAGGTATAATTTTGCAAATAGAATTTAAAGATTGAATGAAATAATTAATAAAAACAACGAACTAATATTTTCTAAATATCAGTATTTATGATTAATAATTAATCCTACAGTTCAGAACTTCTCATTTAGTATGCCAAAAAAAAAAAAAAAAATGCTTTCATCCCATGTAAACGCGCTATCCTACTCTTAACCACCTATTAATTCTGAATAAAATAATCAGCTCGGGCTTGCCAATTGATGTTTCATGCATCAGTGATGACTGTATGCCCCAATAGTTCAACTTGTAGTCCTGTGCAACAAATTAGGTGCTTCGCGAAGTCAGATGTTGAAGACACATATTTCTTTCTTCACTGGGCGGTCCAATCCTAACCTAATTGCTATAAAAATTTCAATGCTGACGTACAATATGTGGTTAGAACACCTTATGCAACGTACTAAGAAAAAAAAAAAAAAAAAAAAACCTCGGATCCCTTTCTCGACACGAATGAACATTTCCAGTTTTTATATTCTTTATTATCTATTTAGAGCATATACTATAATGAAATTTCAAGTTAATCAAAAAAATTAATTTTTGATATTAATTTAGATATTCAATAGGTGAATCGGAGAATGGGGTGTGCGCACACATGTATGTGTGTTTGTATATATATATATATATGTGTGTGTGTGTGTTTTACATTTATCATTCTATTATGCCATTCTAGTTTGTGATAAAATTTACAAATATATATATAAATATTATTCTCATATATTTATTTACCATGCATACTACAAATATTTGCTTTATTATTACTAACAATTTACTACATGCAGGAAGAAAAATTCATTGTTGTACTCCTTTATATTATTTTTGCGGCTGGTTGGAGCATGGTGTGATAGTTCAGTTGGAGCCGAAAATATTGGTTTCAGATAAATTGATAACCCTCTAAGCTCTTTGATGAGCATGTTGAAAATTATTTAAGTAATTTAAAATTGTAAGACTCTAAAAAATAATCCCTTATTGAATAGTTAAAAATATAAAGTTACTTAAATATAAAACCTACTTTTAAGCAATGTTAGGTTTTAAAATTTTTAATGAATAAAGATTAATTTTTATCTCTTTTTATATCTCTTTTCTCTCTTAAAAACTATTGCATCTTCAATGCATCCAATAGGACTAGTATGATAAAGGATGCTTAAACATTCATTCATATAAACCCTTTACATTTAAATGGAAGAACATATCATAATTTTCATCCATCCAAAGCAATCTTAAAAGCGATTTAACATTATTGAAAGTTATTAATCATTTGAGATTGAGTTAATTTGAGTATATTTTTTGACTATTCAAAAAGAAAGGATTGAGTCCACATAAAAAGTTTTTTATTTAATTATTTTATTAATTTTATTTACATTTAAATTTGGCTTGTTTTGAATCCGACTTGATTTTTCTTCGTCAGAGTGCACTTCAAAAAAAAAATGCAGTTTGTTGTATCTTGGGAATAAATCGTCATCAACTATTTTCACTTAGGTAAGATGAATTTTACTTAAAAGAAAGTATCATCTATGGTGTTGCCTTGAATTAAGTGACATTATACTTAATTATTTATTTATTTTAGTGAACACATAAAGACTACTTATGAAAGAGACTATATCTTTTCAATAATTTAAGAATAAAATCATCAGCTTATTTATTGTTGGTTTTATGGCATTCTTTGAAGGTTACACCTTTGCAAACCCAAAATATTTCTTTAGGCAAAATTTTTGCTACTGCCAATGCCAGATGCGTTATTGGCTATCCCTTTTAAGATATATTTACTTAAATCTTTAAATAGTTCAAAATAAGTACCAAAATAATAGTGTAAAAACATTAATTCAGTAATATTATCTTATAATTTCTTTATTATTGAGGCTGATAAATGTATTTATATTAAAATAACTCATGATTAATGTATTGTTGTGCATGATGATATTTTAATTTTTGATACAAATATAGATATTATTAATGAAACGAAAGCATTCATACCTAAGAACTTCGATACGAAGGATTTAGAATCAGTAGATGTGATCTTAAGAATTAAATTGATAAAACCATCTCAAGATTTCTATTGATAATTTAATTACCCAACTCAATTGTTCGTCTTTGACTTTGGTTATTACTAAATGACTTTTACGTTTGAAATTGGTAATTTAAGGTTTCACCTATCATATTGTTATCGTTCCTATCGACAAAAGATTACTGGATTAGTTTGGCTGGTCAATTTTTCTAAGAGCCGAAAACTCTCCAAAAGAATTGTACGCTGTGGTAAGAGTGCCTGCCTTTCTTTGTTTAACAGCTCTCCTTTACTCTCTTTTGCTGAGGGCTGGAGGAAAGTTTATTGGCGTCAAGTCTCATGAAAGACTTAGCAAAGGAGAAAGACTTTCTTGTCTTAGGTGGAGATAATCCAGATATCACATGGGTTTTGGACATAGCAAAGCTCATAAATCCGCGACATATATCTATTAATTTGAGTAGTTCAATTAAATATAATTTTATATCTCAATTAAATATAAAATGGTTTTATCAAAATTAATTCAAGTTGGGTCTGAACTTAAAATTAAAGTTCAGTAACAATTTCATGCCCGATAGAGCTCAAAGCTTAAATCCAAACGAGGTTCGAAGTATTTGCTTTTAAGTCCGAATTTTATCCAAACTAAATTTTTTATCATAATTCTTATCAATTATATGAGAACAGTTCTTTATATAGTATTTTTTTTTGAATGATCAGATATAATTATTTTAAATATTATTTATTATTATATAAATACTTAAAAATTTAAAATTAACTTTTTCGATCCTTTTTGGGCCATATTGGATTGTTTCGATTAACTCGATTAAGTTTTGGGCTGGGCCTGGGCCTGGGTTGGGCTTGTATAGTTTTGGGCTTTTTTTATTTTTTTTGAAAATTTTGTCGTTGCCCAGCCATCCGGCCCACTTCCAACTGTACTCCCAAGCTAGGATTTTACCGAAGTAATTTTTTTTTCTTTTACTCTCCAACCTATGACAAGCGCCGGCGATTTTTCCTTCTCTGCTTCCCTCCTCCCTTGCGTCTTGAATTGAATCCATGGAAATCCACCCCCTTTCTCCCCCAGATATCTTCGGAGTGCGGAGCAATCTCCAATGGGTACAACCTCGCCTCTTCTCGTGAGCAGGCAATCGATCCAAGCCCCAGACTCCCCTCAACTCCGTTATATGTTTCAATCGCCTTCGCCTCATAATAGTACGTTTAGGAGGGCCTCTAAAAGTTTTTGATTCCTCTAGCTCTGATGCTTGTATTCTAATTTGCGCTATAATGAGTTAAAGACATTACCTTTTATTTTATTTATTTCAGATAATCGTTATTTGGTGCTCTTAATCAATTCATCTTCTGTATTGCTCCTTTTTCTATACTTAGAAGATGACTTGAACGGACCTTTGTAGAAAATGATGGTTTTAATTATTTTGTTGCAATTATTGGCATAAATTGTGAGATCAAATCGTTGTCCATGCCATATTTTTGCTAGTCAAATGCAAATGTAAGATTCATTATTGTTATTATGAGATACTGGGTGTTGATGGATTCAAATTGTCACCAATATTTGATTTTATTTTATTCTGAAAACCTGTGTTCTGATTGACTCTTAGAGATGTAATGTATTTTGCAAGTTAAGGTATATTAACAATTTTATATATGCACTGTGATGAGTCTCTTTCTCTCACTTATTCAGGTTTGAGAATTTTCAGGGATGTGAGTTGTGATGGCAGAGAGTGAATAAATATGTTCTCCCCTCAGAATTCATGTCAGAAACAAATTAATATAGAAGGATTAGTTAGATTTACTAAAGCTACATTTGAGGTTGTGCTGTGAGTGAAATTTGATTGTATTTATGATGATGGAGGTGCTCAATAAAGAATTTAGATCACATACTTCTGAGCAAAATATTCCCTACGGTCCAAGTTTGGATTGTTGTTAAGTTTCTACAGTAATTTTATATATCTTCCTTTATTAATTTTAAAGCAGGAGCATATAAGAGTAATTAGCAGTTTTATTTCTTATTTTCCTTTACTGTAGTAGGTAGCTGACTGTCAGTTTGATTTTGAATTCCCGGATGAAATATCATTCATGAGTTCTGTCAAAAGATTTCAAATCTAACTTTGAATGTGTCACAATCGACGATCTTACTCAAAAAGGCAGCTAGAAAGTATTATTTGAGTTCCTTAATTTTATATAAGTATTTAAAATCTTTTCAGTTATGATCGATGTAAAACTAAATACTTACTAGCATAATCTCTTAAATACTCCTTCCTTTCAAGCCCTGACATCCTTATCAAGCTAAGGATCCATATCCAAATTTATATCTAAATCTAAATATAAACATATAGAGCCCATCCATAGTGTCCCTTACTCCACATGGGCTATGAACTGGGTCTGCTCTGATACCATTTATCACAATATAGGATCTCACTCAAAAAGACTAGCCAGAAATATTATTTGAATTTCTTAATCTTGTATAAGTATCCAGAATTTTCTTAATATATAATCGATGTGGGACTAAATACTTGCCAGCATGAGCTCTCACAGAATGAATAATTATGCATCCGGCCAGGTCCTTGTCATTAGATCATGCACACCATTAATACACCTGCTTTTCTTCTCTCCACTTTTACTCTAAATCTGATGTCTTAGATGTCTTAGTTTGTAGAGAAGAATTTATCCAAGAAAAATTGATGAAATCTGAGAAGAGCAGGGTAAATTTCTTGACCCAAAGGATACAAAGTAGTAGTTAATTTTTTATGGTTGAACATTTTGGAGACAAGTCAGTTAGTACCCTGAGTTGGTATACCATATTTATTGCCAAATTTCCAATTTTTAGCCATGCAATCTGTCCGAGCAGATTAAAATACTTGATTGTGCTGTGAATGCTTTGAAGACTGATTCAGCTGTGATCGTGAAACCATCAAAATTGGAGAAAGAGATCTGACATTTGACTGCAATAAGTCCTGTTTAACCTTTGCATCCTTCGTTGTGATCTCATGATTGTTGCACTGTTTGAATATCTTATGACCTGCTAGTTTGTCTAGAATGGTCCAAGATGCCAATACAGTATTTGACTTGAGAAAAATAATTTGGACACCATATTTAACATGAGAAAGAAAATATCATCTTAGATTCTTAAGTATCAAACTGCAGCCATGACCATCAAGCCTTGTTCCAATTATATTGGGCCAGCCTGTGTATCTAAATTTGCCATTTTACCCAATACCATGTGTTCTGTTCACATTTTCAAATTCATCTATCCGTATCACTATAGTCTTAGTCTGCAAGTCCAATCTCTGACTTTGAGCATCTAATAAAGGGCAGGCTGTTGTCCAAGTTCTGCTATGAATGCATGAAACTTGGTGTATTTTGCTTTATGAGGTGGAAGAGCTGACAACTATATTCAACATCACAGATGTGCTAGCATTTTGCCAGTGATAACTGGATCCTCTGAAGTGGTGTGTAGTGTTCCTTTCTTGAATGATTAATATTTTACTAGAGATGGAAAGTTCGGAATGAATTACAAGTTCTTTCCACATTTGCAGCAGAAGGGTTTTATTCATGTTTCTTGGTTGAGTGGACCTCATTTGTGATTTACTTTTGTAATGAGATCTGTAATTCAGATATCCATTTGTTGGTCAGATAAATATATCTTATTTACAGTATGTAGAGAAATGTTTGTTGTATTATTACCAAAATATATCAAACAAAACACTTTCACTTTTTCAGGACAAAAAACATTTCTGATACTATCTTATCTGATTGCATTTCCACATTTAATGTTGTTCTCTCCCCTGGTTGGAGACTGATCTACAAGTTTTGCAGGGTTCCCAGAAATTGTAGCATTTTTTTCAAGACCTGATATCCCTCTGGGAGCAATGTAGTGGAAAGCAGGTGAAGGGAACATGACAAGAGTACACGATGCATTGGTGGCCAGCTGCATCCGGGTATGGTGGGATGACCCTTATTTACTGCAAACTTTGTTGGGTAGCAGGCGCCCTCCAGCTCATCCCACTTGTTTCTTCTGCCTGCTCAAATGTCTCTTTTGATGCAGTTGGATATATTTATGCACCTGCCTTTAGTTCCCATACTATAACCCAAATTTTAGATCTCTAAGCTGGTGAAGCATATTGGTTTACTGTATCCCACTGTGGTTGATGAGAGTAGCAAAAGTTTCATTCTTATTTTACATAGTCATCATATAGGGTTCAGGGAGCAAAGTTCTAAAGCTGATTGGTTAGGCTGGCAGTGGGCCTTACCAGTTTTTGTGCTTGGAATGGTAGTCATTGGATTCTCTACCGGACATCCTTCGTGTGTTCACTTTGGTCAACTCGGCATCTCATTGGGCTGGTATGGTCAACTCACTCCACATGCTATTAGACTTCTGACCAGAAAAAAATTATGAGAGTATATTAGATTGAGCAGATTGGATTATTCACTATAATAGTTTGTTATTGACCCCAGCTTGGTTGATCAATCATTAGGATGAATCTTTTAAGATCTCAAGATCGCTCCTTCAAGTTTTGTCCCTCCATCAACAAGAGGTTCTTAGATTGTATGTGGAGTCATACCTGCAATGCTCCCGGTCTTGGACTTGAATTGGAATCTTGTTCAATTATGCAGTGTGATTTGGATGTGTGATGTACTACTATGTCAGGTTAAAGTTGGATCCCTTCCAGGCTGGATTCAATTCCGTGAGTCTCACCCATCTTATAATACTTTGTTTTCAGACAACTTTCAGGTGCAGCACCGAGACCCAAAATAAAAGTTTGTCTAACCATGCAGAGCCGTGGTGTTTCTGACACATGATATGGCATTCAAATATTCCTGACTTAGAAAAATATTTCTTTTGACTGACTCCTTAGATATCTCCAGCACTGTATATTATCTGTGAAGTAAAATTTTTATGAAATCATTTGGTTTGTGCTAATCCATTTTGATAATCTGATATTATCATACAGATTATCATATCTGATAATTAAGCATGATAATTTGAGCAGTAATATTTGATTCTCGATAATCTAAAATTACTATAAATCATGTTAATCTAGTTTTCATATGAAAGATGGATGCCTGATATTATCATCAAAGTCTGGTAATCTTAAATTACATTCTTGACTTCCTTATAAATATTTAATATTATTTAATCTGATTATATATTTAATATGCACTAAATAATATTTAAATATTTAATATCATATTTATATTTAATATAAAATATATAGTGTAATATTTTATATTGATATTAAATTAATATAATATATAATATTTTAAACACTATTATATATTTATGTAATAATATATAAATATTAAATATTAAATTATTAATATTTATGACTTTCTTGCAAATTAAATTATTATGTGATATATTACTAAATATTTGTATATTATATATATATATATTAAATATTTATAATATTTAAATAATATATAATATTTTTAAAGTTAGTTTGCAAAGAATTTTTATTTTTATGAAATATTCTAGCAAAAAGAAGAAGAGCCACTTAAAAGATAAAAAGTATTTATAACAAAATTTAAAAACATGGTAAACTAATTACTGTATTTTATTATTAAGAATAAAATATGATAATTTTTTGTTTCTAAAAATCTGATTATCAAATGTAAAATTATCAGAATATAAATTTTTTTTTAATATTATATTACCTTAAACCAAACGTTGCTTAAGTATTTATGCTTCTAGTCAACCCTGGAATTTGAAGATCACTAGCAGCTAGATACATGTAACGAAGGTTTAAAAAAATAAATAAATAAGGATTATTAAATTATATTTATATTATTGTAAGGAGACCTGTGGGATCTCACCCATATTTTTTTTCCTTGTATTTTTCACCCTTAAAATGATAATAGAATCCAATTATTCTTGCTCTTTTCTTTTCCTGAAAGCTAGAATTTTGCTTCTTTCACTTGCAAAAAATAGTCAAATTTGTTTGAATAATCAGAACAAAATATGTAGTATAGACATAAATTTACTGATTAGTTGTTAAAGATAGAATTAAACGTTAAGTCATAACCTATATAACCTAATAAATGGTTTCCACGTCCTCTATAATCCCAATTTTGAAATCGCTGAGCCTGGTTGGCTAATTACCCTCACTTTTTCTTCTTTTTTTTTTTGTTTTGGTTCACAACCAACGTTCCTGAACTGTTATAGAGCTTCAGCGGTTTGTTCTCTTTTCTGTTCAAATTTTCTGGCTTGGCTTTTCCTCCAATGAAATGAATGAGTCTGACACAATTTTAGCACTGATTATTATTTCTCGACGGCTCAAAGCAGCCTACTTTTTGTCACGTAATGCTGGTTGCCAACATACTCTGGGATTAAACAATGTGGATTAAAATACAATGAAAAAAATAATGGAATAGTTCCCCAGCTTCCAACAGCTTAATCTGGAGACAATTTTAACGTGAAGGTCTCTCACTTTTCAGCCAAGACTCAAAAGTTTCCCAACAAAAAGTCTTCGTCTTCCAACCCATCTAAAGCCCACGTAACAAGTCAGCATGCCAAGATTGCATCTAACGCCAGCCAGTGGCAGCTAAATGCCTACGGCTAAAGACAACCCCCAGGGCCCCAACTCCCACACCAGAATGGCTAAAAATCATCCATTTAGTTCCAATCATCCAAGAGTAGAAGGCGAGGAGAGTGACACACCTCACTCCAATATTTACCGAGACAGCATCTGAACAAAAGAAGGCTCAGTTCCTGGATCTCTATCATTACTCCTGGGGGGGAAGAAACAGGGGAAAAATCTTGCTGGTGGGCAAAGAAGTTATTGAAGTTGAGAGATTTCGGCACCACCTTTCCCCGTTCTTCTGAGCTCATAATGTCCACCCATGCCACTGTTCCAATTAAAAGCCACTGCCCCCTGCTGTCGACTTCCTGCTGGTAGAACCCCACATGTTGAACAGTTAGTAACCATGTACAGGGCCACACACTCCCATTATATATATTTAACACTCACCATCACTCATTCTGGACGAAAAGATTCTCCACAGGCTGGTATATATCATGTGGGGCACCGGGGCAAAAGCTCCCCCATCTGTGATTCCTTTCTTCTTTAAGACCAATCCCCGAGGACACTAGAGTGATCCTTAGCTGGTACTGTTCAGTCAATTCAAAAGGCCTGTCGGTTCCAGATTTATTTCCTTTGTTTTTTATATGTGTGTGGTTTTAGATTCTCCTTTGGGTGCATGTTTTTGAGCTATTATAATATGTTGCTGAGGCGGGTGAAGAGAGTTACAAGTCACTGATCACAACAGTAGGATGCTTAAGGCTGGCAATGTGGGTTGGTTCTGGCCTCCCTTCTGTTTAAATTTTGACAGCCCATCTAGTACGAGATCTTTTCGTTGCAGTGAGAATTTTGGGTCATGCCAGTTGGGCTCTCTGAACGATGCTAGCATTGCCGTTGAGCAAGTCAGGAGAAGATTTGGCAGCATGTAAGGCAACTTTCAGATACAATTATTACTCAGGAAAGAGTGACGCTGGATCCAGTGTCGTCATCTGAGGTAGGAGAAGTATCTTGTGATTTGTATGCTTGTAGTTTAATTGGCAGTTAAAGGCAGCAGAACATAGTTCGAGTAGTGTGAGAATGTTAATTATTGCCCTGTGCTTATTAGCAAATTCTGCAGACTTCGTATGTTTGATCTGTTGTGTTTGCTACTTTTCGTAGTGTTGTATTTATTTCTGTCATTGTTTCAGGCTCGATGTTTTGTTTTTTTGGAGCAACGCAAGTCTTGACCAAATGTGGAGGTCGCTTGCAACCATAGTTGGAGGAGGTCTAAGTGCTCTTGCATTGTTGGTGATTGTCATTTGGTTTCTGTGGTTCTGTATATTACACCGCAGGACACTTGCAAATAGGAATTCTGAGACTGGTTCGTCCGACCCTCCAACAATAGGTGCAAATTCTCCCCAGTTCTTATCGAGATTTAGCGAGTTTGGAAGATCATAAAAGTTTTGTCTTGATTGTTTTTCTTTGTTCTTGTTGGTCTTTTCTTATTTTGTAATGGACAGTGGAATGGAGTAGGGGAGGTCGGATCTCATCTGCTGGTGGTGTTCATGCAACTGAACATCGGGGAGCTAGGCAATTCACGTTTGAAGAATTAAATCAGGCTACGAAGAGTTTTGATGAGTGCAATCTTGTAGGCAGTGGTAGCTTTGGCTTGGTGTACAAGGGTTTGCTTCTTGATGGTACTATTGTAGTGATTAAAAGGCATCGAGGTGCACCACGGCAGGAATTTGTTGAAGAGGTAATAACTGATTTGTTTTGTAATAAAGGCAGTGCTCTTCTTTTTCATGTCCGTAGTGCTAAATCATCCTTTTTCTTGTTCCTTGACTCTTATTTTCTTCATCGTTCTTGGTTTCGTTTGAGAAAGATCATGGGACTTATGTTTACTTTTTAAATCATTCAATAAGATCCATATCCACTTTTATTGGCAATTTGAGATGAGGCAAGCAAAAACTTTTAAGACCATCTGATGTGATATTGAGGTCTTGCAATCATGACAGGCTGCAGAAAAAAAGATTTTTTTCTTTTCTTTTCATTTTTTCTTTTAGAAAGATGAGTTAGGTGTGAAGTAAAATATGGAAAATTTTTTCTCAAATCTATGTTCAAAACATGGTCGTGTGTTGAAAACTGAAATTGTCTTATTTTCAGTGTTGTGATTTATCATAGCCTGTAAAATTTGCAGGTCATATAGCAAATTCTTTATAGTGAAAAAATTGGGTTGTTGCCTCAAGCTTTTACAGCAGTTTCTATCTTATTGTTTGCTAATATTATGTTGTGCCAGATAGAATAGTAATAATAACAGACTATTCTTTGTCTGTACTTCATCCTGAGTTTTGTTTTGGTAAATTCAATTAATGAACATGATCTGCATCATCAGTCAAATACAAAATGAAAATTTTCCATTGGCTAAGCAGGTTAAAAAATTATCAGAGATTTGCCATCGCAATCTTGTTACTCTTATAGGTTATTGCCAGGAAGGTGGTTTACAAATGCTAGTTTTTGAATATTTGCCTAATGGAAGCATCAGCCGTCATCTATATGGTAATGACTAATTCTGTTTGAATGGAATACCTTCTTCCAGGGCTTAAAAATATGACTTACGTTTGTTGTTTTACAGATAATGCAAGGGATCTAGCAACAAGACTAGAATTTAAACAAAGGCTCTCTGTAGCTATAGGAGCTGCTAAAGGTAATCAAGTTATTTAAATTCTTGTTGGTTATGTTATCTGAAGAAAAGCTAAAAATAGGACTTTATTAAGTAAATCAGCAAGAATTTTCTTTCTAATTTTTGAAGGATATTTATCACTTGAAAAGTTAAAAATAGACACCTTATCAAACTACAGGTTTAGCCCATCTGCATAGTCTGGAACCTCAAGTAGTACACAAGGACTTCAAAACAAGCAATGTCTTGGTAGATGAAAACTTCATTGCAAAGGTAGCAGATGCAGGTATAGCTAAATTACTTCAAAGACTTGAAGATGCTGGACCATCTCAATCATCTGGTGCTAATGCCTTCCAGGACCCAGAGTATGTTCATTTTCTACAATTTGCTTCAGAAAATTTTATGAACCACAATATCTTCAAGTCATAAGTTATGTTATACAGCATTGTATCAGTTGTATTGCATAATTACAGTTCTTATACAATAAAGCATGAGTTGTATTATAGCATGTAGCGTTATTCTTATTTGAGCTAGACTGAAGGAAACTCATCTGCTAGTGTGAGGAACACCATTTTATCTGATAGTGGTATGACAATGTGTTACTATTATCTGCTTAGGTTTGAAGAATTTGGCACTCTTTCCGAAGCCAGTGATGTTTACAGTTTTGGAGTGTTCCTTTTGGAGCTCATAACTGGTCAAGAAGTTGCACATATTTTCTCTTCAGAATCAGATGAAAGCTTGGCCCTGTGGGTACTGTATCACACTTATGCAATTGCTGTGACAGTTTCACATCATGCAATTTTTCTTAGCATTAGAATATAAATTTAAAATTTTTCCTCTGAAAAGCATGTGATAGATGACAGATCATAACCGGGTAGGGTGAAAATAAATTATTGATTAGTTTACATCAGATTATTTAAATATTCCTCTTTACTTAAAAATGACTTAAGAGTTTGTTACCTACATCATGATGTGTGTGGGATTTACATTAGTGCCTAATCTTATCCTTGCACATCGTGCAAGATTCAAAAGTTTAGTTTAGGTGCATTTTTCAACAGGTTTCAGCTAGAACAATCCAAGAACTTTTGGGCCAAGGAAAAAGGTCAGGATTACGCGTTATACATAAGTTTACTAAGACTATATATTTTCATTATTGTATTGTAGTTTTCATGATTTTATAAGGTATTAATTTAGGTATGCTCAAATACAAGTATAATCAAATGTTAATTAATAGCTAACCATGTCAAGATAATTTAAGTAACAAATGCAATGCATTTAGACTTATCTTGTGAGTTGTATCATCCATTACTCTGAGTAGATTCAAGGACATAATTCTGAAATTAAAGAAAAAAAATGCTGTTCACTCAATCAGAAACTAATTGTCCATCGCTTGTATGACCTAGATTTAAGTTCCAATTCTTATTAGCTTGAGTTTTCAAATTTAATGTAATTGATCTATCTCTTTGGTTTATTTCTATTTTGGATATGAAAAGGAAAACAATTATTTGACAGCTAGCTCACAAACTAAGACCCTTTAAACCCCATGCTGAGCCTAAGTTATTGAAAATCAATAGATGTTGGTTCTTGGGATTGTAATTATTAAAAATAAGGAAGCACAAATGTCTATTTATCTTCACTTTTTTGTTACATGGTACAAAAAATTATCAAAATTTTAGAGAATGATTGGTATAATGCTTATGTGTTGTTTTTAAGCACTTGAAGAACAACTCAAGACTATATATGACAAGTGGCCCATTACCTCTATGCTGTGACCAAGGATTGCCAACCAAATCAAACCAGTCGGTTTGACCCAAACCAAACCAGCCGAAATTCGGTTCAGTTTGCCCTTTCGGTTAGGTACAGCAGCTGGTTCGCCATTTTTAAAAATTTTTTATATTTTTTTCTTTTTTTAAATATAGTATATAAGGCTGAGAGCCAACTAAATAGAGGCTTAGGCACCTCTTTTTGCTGCATCTTGGTTGGTACCAAGTATTGGCTGGTGGAGGTCACCAACATAATTTGCATTTTAATCCAATTCGCCAACTACTTGGTTGAAAAATTCATAAATTATTTATGACTTGCTATCCAGCCAAACATTCATTAAATAATACATTAGTTCATGAAAACATTATCAATAATTCATTATTTTTGTCGAGCTTGCAAATAATTCACAAATCCATGAATTATTTGTTAAGAAATGAAAGTGTGCATGGCTTTGTCTTTGGATGCAAGATTCAACTTTTGAGGCACCTCATGGATGGATTGGAAAAGGCATGGTTGTGTAGGATTTGTCTCTCAATTAAAATATATAAAAAGATCATTTTTCTCAAAAAGGACATCAAAGAGTCAGTCCTCTCTCCTATTTTTCTTCTCTCATTTTCATCTTTTCTCTTATTATCCTATTTTCCTTGTTTTCGTTCTCCACCATCCTATGTTCCATGCAACATTCATAGATTTAGGGCATCTTCAAAGTGGCTTATTCTTGTCCATTTAAAGCCTAAACCTATCCATGGTACTCCATGACATGAACTTAAGGTTTTAAATCCCTTTGAACGGGGATGTCTTGGTTTCTGTATGAAATGGGATGTTCCACTATCCTGCCCTATCTTGATGGCTGATTTGGTAAAGCATCCTGGTAAACACCTCATGTCTCTCTCTTCTTCTTTCCTTCATCTCTTTCTTTTTTTTCCTTTTCTTTTTCTTTTCTTTCTTGTTTCCTTCTATTCTTTCTTTTCTTTTTCTTCTTCTTTATTTTCCTTCTTTTTTTCCTTCCTTTCTTTCTTTTTCTTCTCTCTTCCTCTTTTTCTTTCCTTTTTTTTACTTCTTTCTTTCCTTCCTTTATTTCTTTTCTTCTCTCTTCTTTTCTTTCTTTCCTTTTTCTTCTTCTTTCCTTTTTCTTCTTCTTTCCTTTTTTTTCCTTCTTTCCTTCTTTTCTTTCTTTCCTTTTTCTTCTTCTTTCCTTCTTTTTTTTCCTTCTTTCCTTCTTTTCTTTCTTTCCTTCTTTTTTTCCTTCTTTCCTTCTTTTCATTCTTTCCTCTTTCTTCTTTTCGGTGTGGATGGGTTTTAGAGTTCTACTACCATCCCAATCCCATTTTCTCACAAGAATGAGATGGGATGACTAGGACATTATCCTGCTGGGACTTAAAACTTTGCATTATCTTTCCCTCTTCTTTTTATTTATTATCAAGGACTGAAATTATTTTTGAAAAATGAAGAAAAATTTCGTTATCTAAGCTTTCATCTCTTCACCCAGTTGACTCATCTTTAGTCATTGGAAGTAAAATAAGATATTAGAGAGATAGTGAAGCCTGTTCCTAGCATTCCAGCAAGCCTGAAGTTCAGAATGCAATCATAAATTAGGAATTTTTTCTTATTTCTTTCAAGGAATTTATAGCTTCATTTTTTTGTCTTATAAATATCTATCACTTTACTATATATTCACAAGTACTTAGTTTCTCTAATTTTTAAATATCATGAATTTCTGCTGCACATGTTTTAAATTTGCTAGATTTTTCTGATTTTCAAAACTCTCACCCTTGCCTAATTGTTCTCAAACGCTGAACTTGAAGGTCCGAGATCCATCTCAAGAACCACCACCTCATCAATATAATGCGGGGCATCAAGACAAGCCAATACATTCTTGGATTTGAAGCCTTAGAAGTAATCTTTAGTAAATCTCATTCTATGGGTTATGAGAGCAATCAAACTATACGTGCTAGTATATGGCATGCACCATATCTTATTGATGGGGAAATAGTACTTTGACACACGTCCTGTACAATCTCTGTACCAAAGGATGAGCTATACCAACACTCAATACGAGATAACTAGTTAGGAACCAATATGGGGATGGAAACTGGTACTTAAAACCAAAAAATGTTGAACTTTTGAGTAATACTATAATGTGTTGATTATCTGTCCAACTATTCCTCTTGATAATGGGGCAGGAGGGTATTGGAATGATTCACAAGTTTTGTTGTAATTCATAAGGGGATGGTTGATTAATTATGTCTTGTGCTAGCAACAGGTCAACATCACAAACTGACAAGGTAGCTAGGCAAAACTAGATAGCATTTTTCAAAACATATGTGGAGTCTTGAAGAGTAATGCCAATTATATGCGTTACTTGTGTTGAGCATGTGTAATGCACATGGCTATTATTCTAGTGGAAGGAGCTTTTATTGGATGGTTGGGATCTCATTAACCACTATCCTCTGCAATGATATGCACATATTTAAGTCAAGCAGAGCATTGGATGAATAATAGATAAATATGAGTCAGGTGTTAGTTTATATATTTATTTTTTCTATTTCTTAGTCATGATTAAAGAGTGAATATGGAGCACAACTTTTAGTAAAAAAAGAGTGTATTTGTTAAAGGAGAGTGAGACTAAGTGGTCTTTTCCCATGCTGAAGAGACACATTCCCTTAATTGAAGTCCAAAACTATTTTTTTCAGAAAGTTTGACTACAAAGCCTTTTTTCATCATACATCGTAAATGATATATGCTGAGAATAAGAAGCTTTCGATGATAGCAAGACTTCATTCATTATTTGTTTTATGCCTCTCACTATTCCACTTCTTATGGATAAAATTTAATCTCCAGAAGCCCTTTGATGGATATTATCCACAAGATACTACAATGTTAGATGAGAATAAAAAGTTGTGTATTGATTAGGAAAGAAAGTTTTAAAAGATATGAGGTTATAAAATTGGTCTAGCCAAAAAACGAACATGTTTTATTATTATTAGAGAGTTGAAAATGTTGTAATTTCAAGGGATGAAATATTCCCAATTCTACTGCTTGATCTTTAGAAATGGGTCTAGGAGTGGGAATAGATTCAAGTGCAGGTACTAGGAGACAATTGAACAAGGAAACAATGAGGAAGTGGTTAAGATGAGTTTTATGAGAGATTCCAAAAGGAGGTTTGCCACCCTAATTGGTAGTTTCCTACTGCTATGATCTATTATTAAGAAAATGATAAAGATACTTTTATAATGATCATATCATAGCGCACCTCTGAAGTGTTGTGTGATTGTTGAATACTATTAAAATTCAATAGAAAATGGCATAAGATATATGCTAAATTAGCTTGACTAAAATGTTAAAAGTGAGGACTCAGAGATTCTCATATTTAATAAAAATAAAAAGCAACATATTGATACAAGCAGTCAGTACCAACCAGTTTGGTTATCCAATAGATTTCAGCATCCCAAGGGTAGTAGTGGTGCCAGTTTGCCATCACAGTGGTATGGTACTGATGGTACTGTCCAGTCTGATGGTATTTGATTCCTTGTTCAAAACTAAAATGCAGGACCCAAAAGTGGAACAATTATCTTCCAATGGAACTAGTTGAACCAAAGAGCCTTTTAGATGGAAGTAACAGCTTTGGAAAAGAAAACAGTTTTCAACAAAATCCCAGAAAGATTAAGTGATTCATTGATGAACTAAGAAAACAAAATCCAAAATCAATGCTTCTTGAGATAAAGAGGAAGCACCGTGTCTCCCCAGTTAAAGCATCAAAAACAAGTCCAGGTTCCAAAATCAATGCTTCTTGAGATAAAGAGGAAGCACCGTGTCTCCCCAGTTAAAGCATCAAAAACAAGTCCAGGTTCAAGAGGATTAGCTATGATGTCCTTCAGTGATCTAGGATGAAAAGCAATTGACTATAGAGAACTCCGAGTTGACCCAGGTCAGATCATATTGTGTGAATAGAACAGCTAGTGATAAACTTTAAATAGATCAGAATGGTTATTCATGAGGCCAAATAGAAATAATGTGTTGGGCTAACAAATGACTAGGTAAGTAGGTCCTCTCTCTCTCTCTCTCTCTCTCTCTCTCTCTCTCTCCCTGTGTGTGTGTGCGTGCGCACATGCGCGCATCTATGTTTATGCACAAAGGCACTCAGGTGCTTTTGCATAGAAGATGAAGTTCAGTCATTCTCAATTGTGGCGTTCAATATTTGAAAGTTTCCTTAATGGTCCATTGGACACATGATTGAGTAATAGAACTCATTTACATCTCATACATTGGAAAATACTTTCCAATATTCCCATGAAATGAGAAAAGTTCTTTAGTGTGCAGATTGTGCATATAACCACCCTGTCTTTTGAAGACGAACAATATTCATAATATGTTGGGCCATGAATTTCAAAAATGTGGCATGCAATGCACATGAATGCAGGAAGGACTAGATGGATGGCTGTGATTCCATGAGTCAGTAACATGTTGGAGATTAGCCTTTTGACATCATTTTTCTGTGAATTGGCAGATGTCCTCTAACTTTTTATTTAGCATACATCTCTCTCTCTCTCTCTCTCTCTCTCTCTCTCTGTGCGCGCGCGTGCATGTCTCTTTTGCATGTCTCTGTTAGTGTGTGTGTTATGACTCAAGCTACATCCAACATTTTTTTTCAATAAGAAATTAATGAGTGAGTTATGCAAATTCCTTATTAAGTTCCTGTAGTCTCCTTTCATGTCTAAGCCTCTGCACTGAAATAATGATGCTGATAACTCTTTATACAAGGTGGAAGCACATCTGTTTTCAAATGATCTCATCGATCGGCGGCTGGTTAGCAGTTTTACATCTGAAGGGATGAAAGAATTGATCAGGCTAACTCTTCAATGCTTGAATCCATCTGGGAGAGGACGACCGAAGATGAGTGCTGTTGTCACAGAGCTTGATCGGATTTTGGAAACAGAGATGATGCTAACGACGGTCATGGGTGATGGTACTGCCATAGTGACCCTGGGCAGCCAGTTGTTTACTTTATGAAGAACAGAACAACCATTACTTAATAATCAGTCCCAGATCCAATCTTTTTCATCAATGGATCTGTGGCTGCTTGTTTCTTGGACAGTGCAGTATACCTGCTTTCCAGCCCTCTATGGCAGTTCCTATTGTACATTATCATCATTTTTTTTTCTCGCAATGTGCAGTAACAGATTTCTAGGTAACATGTTAAATGCTTGCAGCTACAAATTGGTGAGCTCAGGCTTTGATATAATATACCTTGTTAAATTCAAGCTGTGTGTGCTGTTCAACTCAAATTTGTTACTAAGCCTGCAAATTTCTCTTATGGTTTGATAAAGAAGAGTTCCAAGCAAGGTGTGGATTTTCTAGTTCTAGGTTCCAACTCCAAGGGCATTGATAAACTTCCTCATCAAATCTGCTCGGAAGCAGGTTCAAAGTGAAATTGAAGAGACTTGTTTTCATCCAGCAAGATACAATAATCTTTGGTTAGTCTCTTCAAAGCCTAGAAGAGTGCAGGGGAGTTGCTACCTAATTTGATGAGCATAAAACACGTATATTAGAGGTAGGATGGCCAGGTATTGCCCACAAACAGAAGCAGGTTAACAATAACTGTCATCGAATCATATGACCATAAGAGATGCTAGTATGAACTAAATGTGATTCCTTTTTTTTCTTTTTCTTTTTGGTGTCTAAAAGAACATAGATATGTAACTCATATTCTTAGACCATCTAATCTGTGACTTCTCCACTTCTCCGATTGTGCCCATAACATGAGAAATGCATGGAAATTTAATTCTTGTACCCAAATATTTAGGGTTCCCAAGCCTTGGGTGAAAAGGCTACATGGCTCACATCATTCATGCATTCATGTCAAAAGCTACATGAATCATATCATTCATGCATTCGTATCAATCCAAATATAATCTAATTATTAAATAAATTATATGAATAATCATGTAACTAAATTAATAAATAGACCAAGTTCAGTTGTCCTTGCTTGCCTTCAGTCAACTTCAGACTTCAGTGAAAATTCATAAGGAATAATTCGAGAGTTGAATTCCTTCATCATCTGCTATTTCTTCCAATGTTTTTTTTTATTATTATTTTATTTTAGCAGAATCGGATTTGCTTGGAAGCTCTCTAAGGAAAGAGCAAACAAAGCTATAAGCCATCATAAGTGCACATTAAGCCAGACAACAAACAACAACCAAAGTAGCGAAAAGAACTTGGAGTTGGAAATTTTTGGTGGTCTTTTTTATTTACATACTGAATCGGACAGTTAGTTCCCCATTGGTAAAGAAATCTACCAAAGCACCGTTTTTGTATCTCACATAAAAGAAAGAAAGAAAGAAAAAAAAAAAAGGTGATGAACCTTGCCTACATCTAAATACTAAGACCACTTTATTTGCTGCTGGTTCCTTTTCTCCTCTACAACACTGACTGGAATATCATCTCAGCAAGTTCCTGCATTTAAAAAAGAAAAGGAATAGAACCCAACTTAAATTTCCAAAGAAGGCCGAGTTACTGATTATATATAAAGGAAACTCAAGAATCTTCAATTTACCTGCTTCCCAGAGGCAACAGATGGTTCTCCCCATTCCATGGCCTTCTTTTCAAGTGTCTCAAAGTCAGCCTTCCCAGCCTGTTCAAAAGCAAATTAACCATAAGGTCATCAACTTTTCTAATGGTTGATTATTTCCTTAGTAGGAGATTTCTCAGCTTACTTCAATCAAAGCCCCAAATTCTGAGTCAAAACTTGAGTAGCGCTTCCGCACAAGCTCATCCAGTGAACCATCCTATATACCCAAGAAAAAAAAAAAAAAAAAAAAAGATGCCTCACCAATCTGAGAGTAAGCACTCTATATGGAATAAATTTTGTGAAATTACCTCTATCAGCTTTGCAACATTACGGAGTCCACGAGCTAGTGTGTCCATTCCAGATATGTGAGCAATGAACATATCCTCAACATCAGTACTTTCTCTCCTCCTGTGCCACACCATTCAAAACAAATAATAGCAAGATCAGCTGTCTAATGCCATGGAACACATTCCACAAGACTCAAACTAGAAGTGAAATATTATGATCTAAGACAGAGATGCTATTCATTTAAGCAAACACCCAAAAGAAAAATGCATTAACGAGTAACAGTACGAACAATTTTGCATCAAAATTGAATCCACCCGGTGCAATTCCACCCTGTGAATAGAAAAATAACACCCCTTACATCAGCAAAACGGAAAAAGAAAAGTTCAACTAAATTTTAGTAAAATTGTAGATTAAGTTAACATACATTTCTAACCACACTTAGCATAACCAAAGTTGCTTCAGCAATGTCTGTGAGGAACTGATCTGTGTCCCAACCTGTGCCATAATATATTTTCAGGATTGAATTCATATCCATTGTGCATGTATGATCTGATAATAAGAGTGAAATCTAATTCTGTAGCTTCCTATGCATTATAGGGGAAATAAAACACATACCAATCTGGGGGTCACCAGTGTTCGCATCAATATTTCCAAGCAATCCATTTATCCTTGCAGTTTCAAGCTCATGATGGCAGCTGTAAAATTCAGTTATTCTCATTTGTAAGAAAGAGTACAGGAATGATTTTTTCTGAATCACTACCTCAGAAGTACATTAATTTAAATCAACATGAATGCCCAAGCAAGAACATACCTGTGACCAGATAGAGTAGCATGGTTGCACTCTATATTCAGCTTGAATTCTCCTGCAAAATGGAGTAGATCTATTAAAGAATTATCTATAATGAGACAAAGCTTTACCAAAATAAAAAAGACTGCTTGAGGTTAAACAAATCTATTTTAAGTTCATAAAACTGCATTCTGGCAAATGAATACTGCCAGAAGGCATAGGAAAGGCATATGACTTCAGCTCAAAAATTGTCTCAACATTTAAGGAACATGATCCATGAATGCCTTCATTACCAAAAGTAAAAGAGAAAAGGAGAAAGGAAAACAATATGAAAGTTGGAACAGAAAGAAATGTCCTGACAAAAGCTGTGATTCTTCACGGAAGAGGATACCTGGAGCTCAACTCAAATGGATGAAATGAAACTTGTTTAAAATGCTAGGTTTAATCCATGCCATTGTGAAGGTACAGTATTGCAAATAATTTAGGATGCATGACAACTTTGCTAGAACAATCACTAGGATATTGTGTATTGGTCAAAAAAAAAAAAAAAAAGAAAATTTATGCCCAAGAAAAATGTTCAAATAGGTGAGACATGTTTCACAATATATCTCCACAAAACCAACACAAATATGTGGCTCCACTGAGCTACCCCCGGTCTTGACATGCTACATTCCTTTTAATGCATCATTTTTTGGCACTCTCTGTGATTCAAGTCACAAGGTGAGACCTGAAAAAATATATCATGAAGTACCACATGCAACCTCACTTCTTACCTAAACTCAAGGCCTAAATTAATGAAATCCACTAACAATGAAAGAAAAGTAGCAAAATAGTGGACTGGTTAGATGAGGGTGATGATAGAAGGTGAGGGAATTTGCAAACATTAGCCCAAGTTGGCATAACAGAATATTCCAGCCATCCTTTGTGGCACAATCATAATAACACGCAGTTTGATCTAAGGTTGCTTTGGTCATTTCAGAAATAGGGGAGGGTCTTGCTATCTAAATATCTAATGTACTTACATGGAAGACCAGATCTCCTGTCCCTTGCTTTGTTGCGCAGGAAACCAAAAATGGGGTGCTTGGGTCATTTTATGTAACAGGCTTAAACTCTAAATGATACTTTGGTAGTCCATGTAGCTTAGTTCTATATAAAACCAAATAAAAGTATGAAGGCATCTAAAGCTTAGGTCACGGTTGGAATTCTCCCTAACATAACCATCACCACCCAGTCTTTTCCCAAATATTTGGGATCAGCCTTTATGGATCTTCATTGCCAAGTATTCCTTCTTGAAATTATCCCTAGCTTTTAAAAAGTTAAGGACCCTTTTGGTCACAATCAATTCCTCAGAAGGGATAATTTCACAAAGCGGTGAAAGTTGACCAATCCATCAGTAACATAGATGCAGCATGGATAATGGTTTCAACCAAATCATAACCAAACAAGCAACATGAAACAACTATAATTTACTAGTAAGTGGCTAGTAGATGAGGCATTTATCGAGCACATTTCCTAAAGCATAGTTCACGATAATGATAGGTGCTAGCAAAAGATGCTAGCTTTTAAAAATGAGAACTTATCAGATGACTTCGTAGATGATGAGCTTCCTCAATATGAAGGATGGATTCAAGTAAGGATACCAAAGTCATCACTCTAGCACCCAGAAAAGATTAATAGTTTAACATTGATTTTTAGCACATCCATTTTATGTTAATAATTTGGGTCCAAAAGGGCAGATCATAAGGTGGATTCTTTAAAGATTACTCCACGGCTCTACCCTTGCTTGTATTCAATTTGGGTGCTAGTATGACCAATAGAATCTCATTACGAAATTTAAAAGCTAATATTGGATCTAGTGTTAGTCTCAGACTTGCCTTTCACTGAGGTTTGACTTTCTCATGAATGCACAAGATTTTCATCATAGACAAAAGTAACTAGAATGACAGTATTATCTGGAATAACAGTATTTTGCCTTTAAGAATTAAAATTAAGATCTAAACTCCTAACCAAAAGTTGCCCATGGTGAAGCAAGTAATTTGGACTAAACATGATCAAAAATTCTCACAAGATCTAATGCTGATCCTAACAGAGCAATCAAGGTCCATTTATTTAGCCCATTTTTTTAAAAAGCCTCTGAGTAAACCAGATGATCAGAATAGCCGCAATATGGACAAACAGAGAGATTATAAACATGAACAAAATGGAGAAGAGAAAGACGATCAAGTTTTTCATTGATGTTTTATATGAATTTAATAGAGTTTCTCATTTATGTTTACATAGACTTTATAGTGCTTAGTGTAAGAATATGGCTTTCATTTAAAAAAAATGTCAAGATGCACTCCATCATCGAAGTTCCTCCAAGCAAGATGATTTTAAATTTTTTTAAGTTCTTATAAGGTTTGAATAGTAGTTATCACTCCAATATATTTGGAGAGGACTCTGACAAAATACATAACATATTAAAACCACATGTCAACTAAAACTGTTTTACTGTACAATTCTGAAATGATCTTTGGTGCTGTAATGATATGTCTCCTAAATTAGCTTTCAAAATGCATACTTATATATGAAAGATCTTTGCTTCCATAGAGAAAATATTATCCTTCTGTTCCTTGCAATGGCCCTAAAGCAACTTAGGAAAGAAATATTATATATTATATCAAAAAAAAGGGAAAGAAAGGAGTAACATGATACATATACAAGTATTCAGTAATCTGGTTTAAGCCTGCAGTTGAAATCAGAAAAATCTTCTTGAAATATTATGCATTTCATATTCTTACTAAAATTATTTACATCTCAAATTTGATATATTGTCTTAGGTTATATTAAAACAAAAGCTTTCCAACACATTCTGCTTTTTTTTTTTTTTTTTTTGAAGGAATAACTTCAATTATCATGCAAAAAGATATATAAAATCTAGTTAGTGATATTTTGGTACATTCTAATTTGCATCATCAATCCAAAAATTATAAAGCAAACTGAGGGAAAGAAGGAAAAGGTTACCTAAAAGGCCATACTTCTGGAGAAAAGCAAATGCAGTTGCAGCATCCCAATCATACCTGATATAAAACAAACTCAATCAAACAAACAAAAATTGCGGGCAATTAACCAGTTCCCAGAGTTTAGCTTTAAGGCATACTGGTGTTTTGTAGGTTCTTGGGGTTTAGGCTCTATCAGTAGAGTTCCTGGAAGGAAAAGAAAGCTTGTCATCTGACTACAACTTGAAAGGACAAAAGACATTCTAGCAAGAATGATGATTAACGCATTGGAACAGAAATTAGAAGTATAGCACAATGATCATCTTAATCAAATAAGCCAGAAAATTAGCTCTGCTCTTTACCATAAGGCAGGCGATAAAACTTGGAAGTTTTTAATCTACATATTAATGCTCACAGCAAGATGGAAATAAAAATTGTACTAATGCATAGAATCTCATGATTCATTAAGAGATATAATGTCTTCAACATTTGATATATGCATATAAATGAGATGAATGTTGGACAGTATGAGTTAAAACAGTAAGAGAACCATTGAACCCAATCTTCTTCTTGTAGTTGGCTGCAGCTTGTAGAAATCTAGCCTGCAAAATAAAAGGATTCACTTGTTATATATAAAAACCAAGTATACATGTTGCATTCTTTAGAACAAATACAAACTTTGTGAATGACAGATAAACTACAAGAACTTGTGAAATTGGCTGAGAAAAATATTATTGCATACCATATGATCAAGCTCTCTTTGCATATCAGTGTTCAGGAGTGTTTGATACCCTTCTCTGCCGCCCCAGAAAACATAATTTTCTCCTCCAAGATAGTGTGTGACCTATGAAAAAGTATAGAATGATGTAGGAAAAGAGTGGAAAATTTGGGGGGGAAAGTGATATTGAAAGTTCAAACACCCACCTCCATGGCTTTCTTGACTTGAGCTGCACCATAGGCATACACTCTTATCTCTGAGCTGCAAGATCAAAGTAAGCAATTCCTTAAGCAGATTACATGGGTCTGGAAACCTTACAACTATTAGACAAATAAGAAAAAAGAATACCTAGTAGCAGCTCCATGCATGTAGCGTGGATGCAAGAACAGCTGAGCTGTACCCCACAATGGTTTGATATTAGTCCCCTCCTGAACAAGTACGATATTTAATGAGCAGAGTGTAAGAGAACAAGATTCCTCTACTTCTTTACTTTAAGTGTATGGTCAAATAAGAGTACAGTTGCTCTATTGCATAGATGAAATATTCAATAATTAAGCAGCAAGATATCGTGGTTCAAAGTGAGGCAATATTATTACCTGAAGTTTCTTAGCAAGGGAAACAACTTCATCCAAGTTTGCATTAGTTTCCTGAGACAAATAGAGCACATTGTGAAATATAGATAGACATGTAAGTCAAATTCATATATATTTGGCATGTTAGCATAATGTCATGTTCTCTCAAATGATTTCCAATGTATTTGTCAATGTCTAGACATTAAATTTAAGCTGGCTGGAAACATAGTAAATCCATATCCAATGATCTAATCTGCTGGCAAACAAGAGGTTAAAGAAGCAGGCATTATTAGACTCTATAAGAGGGAAGGCTTCAATTTTACATCTCTGATTTAAAGGCTGAAATACTGCAGAAGAAAATGAACTTTAATCTTGCTGATGATGTTCAATTTTTAGAAGCCACGTCAACAACATCTAGTACAGATGCAATAAACAGAAGATGAAGGACAGTAAACATCATTGGACATACCGGCAGTGTTTTAGCATCAGGAGCAATATCTCTGTCATGAAAGCACCACCAATCAACTCCTAGCTTCTTAATGAACTCAAAATGGGCCCTCACTATATCAATGACAAAAATTATATAAGTATCAATTGCTTCATTCCAACCCATTAAATCGAATGAGTTTTCATCATCCTACTTCTTCTTTTGGCCATAGCCACTGAGTTTGTGCCATCCTCCCATGGCCATGACTTTGTTGGGGCACCAAAAGGATCTGCTCCAGTACCACGAAATGTATGCCAGAAGGCAACACTAAATCTAAACCAGTCCTGTACCATTAGTGGAAAACTATGAGCGCAAGAATAACTTAAATAACAACAATTTGATATCCACTACATACAAGCAACAAACCTTCATTTTCTTCCCAAGAATCTCTTCCTCAGCATTATACCACTTGTAAGAAAGCGGATTTTTACTGGTAGGACCCTGCAGTATACAAGTATATCACTAAATAAATAAATAAATAAATAAAAACAGACCCATTCAAGTTTCAACACTGAGAGACAATACATACATACATCATGCGTACATATATAAACATAGAATACAATGTGAGAGTCCAATAAGCTGCCTTTATTCACAAATATCACTCATATGGGTCAAACTTCTTACCTCATACTTAATCTTGGGAATGCCAGGAAAGAATTCACCTTCCCAGTCATCAGAAGAATCATCACTGCATTTTGCCTCGAGGTTTGCAGGGCAAGTCTGCGGCGCCGCAATCTACATGCAGATAAAATTAACCATTAAAAACAAAAACCATATAATCAAAAAATATAAAGGATACAAGGAGATACAGTATTACTTACAGCAGCTGATAGGCCCAAACCCAAGCAGAGTAACAAGAGCAATACCCCGTTAGCTTTCATACTGTTCGAATATCTGAAAAAACAAAATATAAAAAGAACTAAATATTTCCCCCCAAAAAAAAAAAATCATATTAATCGAATGTTCAAATTTATGATCAAGATGAGAAATTGAATAGAGGAGATTTGCAGTTCTAATCCCACAATCATGGCTAGTTTCAGACCATATTAGGGAAGCAAAAGTTCAGCAAGAGACAAAACCTAACAATAGTTCAAAAACATCTTTATTTACAAGTTGCAACAATATCCTCCACCCTCCTCCGATATATGAAATGATTATTATGAGAGAAAAGAGAAAGTTTACTTCTTCTTCGGACTTCTAACCCTCCGAATCCCTAAAATAGTTCTCAGTTAAAACCAAAAAAAAAAAAAAAAAAAATCGAATCTTTTCTAGTGTTTTATCTTTCCTTCAACGTGAGATGATGGTTGCAAACAGAAATAGGAGATCAAATCACAAAACAGGCATAATCCAGTCGAAAAAATCGATAAAAAAACACTCAAAAAAATAAAAATAAAAAAAGCAAAGAAAAAAGATTGATTGATCACCGGCTGGAATAGAATAGTCCCGTCGCGGGTTCCCAACAACGATGGATAAATATAAAAAAATAAGAAGAGAACCGGCGTCGTTACCGTATTTAAAGAGGAGGGGATCGGGATCGCTATCCCTAGGAGATCGGACGGCTCTCCCCTGATTGCAGCGCACACCCCACAAGCGCCGCAGCGGCGATTAGATAAACGACACTTGGCGCGTATCCAAATCAAGTAGTCTATCGTGGCGTCCGCTGATTCTCTCTGCGATCGCGTTGGATCGCGATCTAAACCGCACCTTTTGCCCAACTTACCCCCAGAAGGTGCGTTTCTGGGATTTGATTTTTCTGCGAGCACCAGCACAGTTACACAAGCTTATCCTATTACGTGGCAGAACATGAATGGTGAAATCGTTGGAAATTGGAGATCCACGGGGCCAGGTGAACAAATTGAGTTTCTAATCGGCGCCCCGTAGTATTCCGCCAGAGACGTAACGTTGGAAATCTCTTCTTAACAGCCAAAAAAAAAAAAAAAAAAACACTGCCAACTAATCATATAGTCGTAATCCATTTATTTCCAAATGATAGCATTGCCACGTTGGCTAAATATCCTGTTGACTGTTCGGAAAAGGTAGGGGATCCAATCTAGAAAGGATTAATATAATTTTGGATTGGCCTTCCAACTCAGCGAGGATTTGGCTAAGTTGACTTATAACTTCCTTCTACTCCTAGAATCCACCCCATTATTATTATATTAGAAAATGCCATCAGCTTCCCAAATCTTGTTACATGTCTCCTAGGCTCATCTCCTATTTATTCACTAGAAGGGTTAGATTAGATCTCAGTTAGCCATGATTTTGATATGTTAAAATCTATTTTTAAGTAATTTATATTGGGTCTAATCAAATAGATTTTAATGCCACTAATTTCATACCAAATAAAGATAATAAATGAGATTAGACAATGACGAAGCCCCTTCAATCTTAATCCCTACCTTATCATCTTCTCATTCCCATCTCATCCATAATAACATATATAAATTTTTAATAAAAATTATAAGAATAATTTTATAAATATAAAAATATCTAAGTGTATTACCTACTTAAGTAGAGAATCAAATAGCTTCTAATTGGCATCTCTAGCATCAAATCTCATCTTGGAATTCACACCCAACCAATGTTCTAGGATTCAAGCTTGGATTCTTGGATCACTTCGTCTTTATTTGTTTTTTACTTGATTTTATTTCTTTAAACTTTTTGCGTGCCTTCTTTGAGATGAAATTTTTTTGGTACGTAATTTTTATAATTTGTTATTTGGAATTATGAGACTCACGAGCTTATTGGTTGGGAATGGATTGAATATGGTACGCTTCGAATTTGAGTATCATGGACTTGCATTTGAAAAGGTAATAAAGATGATAGGGGGTAATTACAACGATAGTGCAATGGATAAAATTGAAGTTAGGTAGAAGGCTACGTAGGATAAAATTGAAAAGGATAAAATTTTTTATGTAATTAAAATAATTATGATTTTATAAAAATATAATAATAAAATTATATAATTTATTTTTATATATGATATAGGAGGTTTACCTTTGAGGATGAGTTGGATTCAAGTCAAGCCCAAATTAATTATAATTATAAGAATACCAAAGTTCAGCTCATGATCTAGATCTAGATTTAGATCTAGATTTTTACCACTACCTAATTCAAAAGTTTGAGTTCAATTTTATATTAGTAACACATTAATTGAAAAATATCAAGAGTATTTATTGAATTATAATTTTTAGTATTTTTTAAAAATTAATTAATTAATTTTTTTAGGGCTACTGTTTGAGTAAGTTTATTTATTATTTTCTACTATTGAATGCTAAGCATATTAAATTATATATATATAAAGTTCGTAATTTCGGTAGCAAGGGAAAGCCAGCTACATGTTTGAAAAATTGCGTCCCAATATCGAATGAGGTAAATAGTTATAATTCTCAAGGGCTACAATTTTTAATTATTCATGTACACATATGAATCACCTACACAGCTACAAGTTAGCCCTTTTCTTATGCTTTGATATCATTTATAATGCTTCAGACTTATATAGCTCTATTAACTCATTAGCAGATCAAAATCATATGGCTCAAAAACTCGAGTAGAAGTTAATGAGTAGTAAGCGAACTTAAGTTATAAGCATATAACACTTTTTTTTTTTTTTTCATTCAATGTGAAACTAAATTTGGGGTACCACAGTGTGTGCATATATATTGGATTTGTTGCGACTCCCTAGGGCCTAATTTTCAATTGTTCATTTGTACATATGTAGCACCTATACCATAGATTAGTGTGTGTATTTTTGGTAAATGGTTTATCAATAAGAAAACTTAGATATTTATCTACATGGATCAAACCAAATGAGTAGGCATTTAAAGCACCCCATCATCTCTTCATCAATTTCATCATTCTTTCACCATCAAATAATATAATACTAGTCTAATGATAGAAAGTTTATAGAATATTATATATACTATTATATAATAAAAATATTTTAAATTTTTAGATTTATAAAAAATAATTAAAATTTAAAAATAATCCTTACAATGCGCAGGCATGTCTCTAGTTCAATTATAAAGTAAACCCTATAAATATTATTTAGTACATTTTCAAAACTTTGAAAACTCCATTTAGATTTATTATATCTTGTGTATGCATTTAGATTTATTTAGTACTCTCCTTTTTAATCATTCTCCAGGGAACAAATCAAGTACTAACTTAAAACGGTATAAAAGATGGAGGGTAAATTTGAAAGAAAGCTTTTATCATCAAATCAAGTAGCTCGTTGGATAGAGCTTCATGAGAAAACACAGGGACAACTTTGAATTTTTTTTTTTTACTTAGGTCATAAAATATGACGTGGCACATAGTCCTGCCACAATCATCCATATTATATGATCTAAATTTGATAAAATTTGTTTAAGCTTGACTTAGACCCGTTTAATTTAACTGTTGGCTTCAACTATTGACCAACATCTATCTTATATAACTAATGAGAAATAACTACTTAGGATGTGTTTGGTATAGTAGTAGGGGTAAAATTGGATTGGGTTTATATTTGAAAGAATAAAAATTAGATTAGCATGCTATAGGCCCTATCGTTTCATTAGTATCTCATGCCATAAAATGTAGGATTGGCTAACCATAGGAGAATCTTGTGTTTCTAAATCTAAGGCCATGTTTGGATTGCTAGATTGGATTGGATTTTTAATCCATTCCAATGTTTGGAAGAGAAGAAAAAGAAGTTATGTACCGTGGATCCTACCAAAATATTGGTTTGGTATACCTTAATAAGCTGAATTGTCAAACCCAATAGGTGCTTGAGATTAGAAAGGCGGTGGGATTGGATTACTAATCTAATGTATTCCAATCCGACCTCAATCTAACATGGTTTCCAACTACGCCTAATAGAATAAGATTAGCAATCTCATACCAACCCAATCTAATATGGTGATTCAAACGCATCCTTAACGGCATCCCAATAGTTAATCCAAATAGGGCCTTAGTTAAGCTTTGAGCTTAGCCAACCCTTTTCATTATATGTGAATAAGTATTATATTTAAGCCTTGTTTGGCATTGCTATTAGTGGTAGAGTTTTTGCTTGTACAACTGTTGGCAATAGAGCTTTTGCTAGAGCTTTTATAAAAGTTATTTGCTATTTAGTAATTATAACCTTGAAGTGCCATAAAATTTTGTATTTGTATGATAACTAAATTGAGAAGGAACTTTTACAGTAAGAAAATGGCAATAAAGGATATTCCATAATACATTCAACTATTTAGTTATTTATTCTATCAAGAACTATTATAATAAAATATTTTAATTCATTAATTATCATAATGATATTTAAAATAAAAATATTATAATATAATGATATTATATTATCATATTATGATTACTATAATATAATGATATTATTATAATACTACATTATTGTAACAATATAATAGTATTTTATTATTATTATTACATAATATTATAATATTATTATCATTATTTTATTATAATAATAAGCTATATTGCAATAATAATATCATATTATTTGTTATTATAATATAATAATGATAATAATATTATAATATTAATACAACATAATATACTTATTATTAGTTTATAATTATATTATATAGAATTAATATAATAATGATGATTATTATAATAATATAATAATATAATTATATTAATAATACTATAACAATAATATAATATAAAATAGTTATTATTAGTTTGCAATTATATTATGCTATGAAGTATTATAATTTTTATTATAATATTATAATAGCAGCAGTAACTCTATCTTAAAAGAGTTTTTCGATATTTAGCAAGTAGAGTTTTTTAAAAAAATTTTAAATCGAAACTTTTTTAAATAAAACTTTTTTAAAGAGTGAAAAGGTGTTTTTAAAAACTTTACTAAATATCCTCAACCCCTTAAAAGTCTTGGCTCTGATGTTTGAGCTAGGTTTCTTTTCTAGTCCAGTTGAACTCAAATAGACCAATAATTATCTAGCTAAAGGGAAAGAAAAATAAGAGAGAAGAGGACTGAGTGAAAGATAGGGGAAGAAAGAAAGGTGAGGAGGTGAAGGAGAAGTGAAGATTTGATAAGCACAATCTAAATTAAAAAAAAAGTAATTTACATGATAATTCGTGGCAAATAGAAATGTTATTTACATACCCTATACGCATGAAGTAAGGTTCCATCCCCCACATAAACCATTCAATTCATAATCCCATGTATCTTTAACAACATGAACATGGTTTATAAGTAAGATATGAAACCTTATAAAAAAAAAAAATACTAAAAATCACTGGTCCATTTAATTAGATCACTGGTCTTACAAGGTACTTATATTTTTATAAAATGATGCCTAATACTACTTTGCACTTCTTATCCCCTGTGCGTCATACCAATTTCAACCATCATGTGTGGCCAACAACCCTAGTGATATATTCCTTCAAAAAAAAAAGAAAAAAAAAAAAAGAAAAAGAAAAAAAAAAGAAAGAATTGGTATGTAGCAATTGGTCCTCCCAATCCTTGCCCCTACCACCTGTAATTATTGTAATATATTGCAATTTAAATTATTTCCTACTTTCATGTGAACTATTGGTATCATGTCATCGTTTATGCTGTCTTGATTTGTAGCCAAGCATGGGTTAGGTCCATTCCCATCTCAAATAAGATTTTTAGCCAAATGTCACAGCATCTCACCTTAACATTGGTGCATGATGCTCCATGCCTCCATGTCAATTCTTTTAAGGGCTTGTTTGGAGGGAGTTTTTTCGCATGTAAATTTTTAAATAAGTCCTTTCATTGGCATCTCAATCCAAACCAATTGCTTTCTTCCACGTGGCGTAAAGGCGTAGTTTCATTCCTCAAAATAAAAATCCACAACGTACGCTTCCACGGCCAATTTCCCCCGACGCTCCTCCACGCTTCCAATGGCCATGGCGTCCGCCGCCTTATCTCTCTCCGCTCTCCGCCCTCTCTCCGCTGGCGCTCGCTCCAAACCCAAAAGCCCGAAAAAAGCTCCCAATAACCATAAACCCAGAACCAATCTCAAATCCCGGCCCGGGTCCCGCCGCTCCTCCCTCCCGCCGGCCTATCGCTCCGGCGGCGGCGGCGAGGCCACCACCTACACACGCCTCCCACCCAAAGACGACTTCTCCCTCGATCCCTCTCCCGGGTTCTCCCCCCGAACCTCCGGCGAGATCAAGCTCTTCGAGTCCTCCGTTCCGGCGTTAGAATCGACAAAGAAGAAGCCTGTAATCGATCACAGTGCTGGAGGCATCAAAAGGAACCAGAAAGGCTGGAGATATATTGAAGATATTGATGAAAATGATGAAGAGTTCTCGGAGTTTGATTCGGAGGACGATGAGGTCATTCTGGACTCGGGCTTTGATGATGCCGAGGAGGGAAAGGTCTCGTTTTTAGGGTTTGATGCTGAGTCGGATGGGGAATTGGAGGGTTATTTTGATGCAGACGACGAAATTAAGGATGCAGGGGTGAAGGAGAAGGGGGTTCCGGCTGTGATGAGGTGCTTTGATAGGGCGAAGATATATGTGAAAGCTGGGGATGGAGGCAATGGGGTTGTGGCGTTCCGGCGAGAGAAATTTGTGCCCTATGGCGGTCCATCCGGTGGTGATGGAGGGAGGGGAGGAGATGTCTATGTGGAGGTTGATGGGTCGATGAATTCTTTGCTCCCGTTTCGGAAGACCGTGCACTTTAGGGCAGGGAGAGGGGGGCATGGGCAGGGGAGGAAGCAGGCCGGAGCAAAGGGGGAGGATGTGGTGGTGAAGGTGGCTCCTGGGACTGTGATAAGAGAGGCTAGGAAAGGAGGGGTGGAGGGGGAGATGTTGCTGGAGTTGGTGCACCCTGGGCAGAGGGCATTGCTCCTGCCTGGTGGGCGAGGCGGGAGAGGGAACGCCTCCTTCAAGTCGGGGATTAACAAGGTTCCAAAGATCGCCGAGAAAGGAGAAGAAGGTGCTGAAATGTGAGTGCTTTTTCTTTTGTCACTAAATGCCATCTCCCTTTTTCATGCTTTATTCGATTTTCTATTGTTTTTATTGTCGCATTTTTGAACTAGCGGTCTACAATAAACGTCGGGATTTGGATCGGATTCCACAGAGTTACATGCTGATAACTAGTGATGTGAGCTTTGTTTTGATAAATGAGTTTGGTAGGCTTTGTTGAATCATATAGTCTGGTGGGCTACATGAAACTGTTATGACTGATAATGGGTCCATATTGTTAGGTAGATGGCATGCAGCTCATATTGTGTCCTGATATCGTTTAGTCCCATTTCTTTTTGTGTGATATAGGAAATTGAAATTGGATAAGAGGAAGCTAAATTATGGCGTTATATGCAGCAACAGTATAAAACATTAAATGGCTGTATAAAATGCATTCTTTGTTTTCTGAAAAGGAATTTCAGAATCAAATTCCTTCGATTCTTCTTCTTCTCCTTGATCTTTATATGCTTTGATATTTCTGCATCCTACCTTTGTAACTGATAAAAATCTTTTATTTTTTTTTACTTTTTTATTTTTTTATCTCCTTAGATCAAATTCTGGCAAGTAAGGTTGACAGAGCAATTTAAATATTTCTTCCAGTTTGGTTAAAAATATCGTTATCTATTGTTTGTCTATAAGAAACTCTAATTTGATATCAATAATTGTTGAGTTGGGATACATTTCATTACTCTGTCAAAAGTTTGTTTGGTCAGGTGGTTGGATTTGGAGCTAAAGCTGGTTGCTGATGTTGGAATTGTTGGTGCTCCAAATGCTGGAAAAAGCACTCTTTTAAGTGCTATAAGTGCTGCTCAGCCAACAATAGCAAATTATCCTTTTACAACTTTACTTCCAAATCTGGGAGTAGTTTCATTGGATTACGATGCTACCATGGTTGTTGCAGATCTGCCAGGCTTGCTTGAAGGTGCACATCGGGGCTTTGGTTTAGGTCATGAGTTTCTGAGACATACTGAAAGATGTTCCATTTTGGTATGCAATCTTTCATGTCAAATCCATACCTTTGATACAAATTGCATATTCAAAGGAATAAAAATTGTTGCAATGACTAATTGAGTTGCCAAAAATTATGTCAGCCTTTATGTTAGCTTCCTAGGCATCCATCTGACGTATCTTGTAGGCTTACTTCTCCTTTAATTAAGGGAAGATTTGCTGCTGCATCTTCTTAGATTGGACAAACCAAGCAATCACTCAATAGATTTTAGCGACCCCAACTATGTGGCAAAGTTTCTGATTGTGAGCTTACAATATGTATGGCAATAATGGTTTAAATAATGAAATGGTTTCCTAATTTCCTTTACCTCAGGAATATTAACATTTAGTCAAACCTTGGTAATTTCACATTAGGTGTTAGTTTTGTATGCTGAGAATTCTTGTTCTTCAGCTTTTGGTTGCCTTCTTTGTAATTTTTGTTTACCTTCTTCGGCATAAATTTGATTATTCAATTGTTATTTTTGTCATCAAATACAGAATTATTTAACATAGGTGAAACCATAATTATTTCTGATTAACACTGGCTTTTCATATTGAGAATTCTTATTGCTCTTGCTTTTGTTTTATTTACTGCTAGCTTGATTTTGTTCCTTTTTTCTGTTTGTCATCAGATAAATTTTAGCTAGCATGATCTATAAAATATTTCATTTAATGAGCAAAGCATTATCTAGAAAATCAGGTTTTTCAAGAGGCCTTGTCTGTCTGTCTGACACATGGAGTGCGATAGTTTGAGCTACCAGTATTATTTTGTGCTGACAATTATCCTTATCTGTTAACCCTTACATATTTTTATTAAACTCACAACTTGGGCACATGCAGTGCATGTTTAGGGAAAACTGATGTCAAATAAATTAAGAATATAATTATAAGTAATTAAATCATATTAACTATAATAAAATATAAATAAGAAAGCAATAGATTTAATGCACAAATTCATAGGGAGAAAGTTGAGGGATATGGTCAGTTTATATTTGGAGAGAGAGTGCTCTTAAATAGTTTCAAGTTAAAATTACTGGGGGGATCAATTATGTTTGAAGAAATATAATTTATATTTGAAATGAGTGTTCCTAAATGAGTGCTCCAAACATGAGTGCTCAGTTTTCATTTTAAGTTAAAAAACAGCTTGAAAAAACTTTTACACTATTGTAATTCTATGATTAAGAGTTGCTAAATTTAGTTTTTATAATATCAACAGAAACTAAGGCACTAAAATTGGTGAAACCAAAACTCATAATCCAAGTATATAAAATTGATAGTGAAAATATATTGGTACATTATTAATGTAATATGGTATAGTCAGTATGGTATGGCATGTATCTCATACTGAAATAGAGGATTGGTACTTTTTTCACTCTCAACCATAGTACTACTTGGAATTGGGCGGTATGAGGAAGTCTACTTAGTTTGGGTTGGTTCGATTTATATCAAATTGAACTTTGATACTATCTTGGTACCTTGTCGGTATATTGTGATACGAGTTGCTACAACAGACCTTGCTCATAATATCCAGTCAGAATCAAAACTGAAAATGGTTTTTGAACATTGCCCGTGATGTTTAATTGGTTTAGAACTAGAGTTATTGAGATTATTTCCATTCATCATCACAAGGATGCTCACTGTAGGCTACTAAAAATCAAGAGATATATATGGGGGTGACAAATCACGTGCATAGGAGGCTAACTATTGAGCAGAGAAATCTGAATGGAGGTATCATGTATCTTCAAGTTTTCTTGAAGGTGAAATCAAATTCTTAAAACAGTCGAGAGGGTTTTCATAGATCCATGCACATTAACTAACCTAGCATTGTTATTCATGAAAGTAATTAAGGTTGGCTGTGATTTTTTTCTTCACTAGTTAGGAGCCAAGTTTTGCTCATTTCTCAAGATACTAAGATCATAAAAAAGGAAAGGGCGGGGGGCGGGGGGGCTAATTTGATTTTCTCGTCAGTTTTCTTCATTCATAGTGACTCCTCACTTTTGTAGGAGATGGGAAAGCAAAAATCAGGAAGGCTTTGGAGGCTGGTTGATCTCTTAATGCATACTTCCCCAAAGTCCCCTCCCCTTTTTTAAAGAGTCCAGACCTAGAAGGGAGTCCAGCTGCAAAAGCCTCTCCCTCACATATATAAACACATATAAATATATTGATGCACACATGCACAAAGACATAGAGGATACAGGCTAACAATTTTCTAGCTAGTTCAGACCAAGCTTAAGGTAAAACTTGTCCAAAATAACCCTACATGTTTATTTAGGGCCTTTCTTGTTGTGTAGTGTGCTTAGATCATCAAATTTTAGCAAAACAGGCATAGTTTTTTAGGAATTCAATAAATTTATCTGAGGTTTTAAAAACCTGAATATACGGTGATCTTGCTTCTAGATTAGAGTCCCTAGACTAGAGCTGACTATGTGATTAGTGAACTAGTGGGTAGTATAGCTATGAAGCTTGTGAATGCACACGGAGAGTTCACCAAGGAGCCCTAAAGGCTACACCCTTTTAAAAAGGAAGCTTAGTTTTGTACCAAAGATCTGTATCATAGGACTTGAAGTGTCAAAATATTATCATTAAAGAAGTGTCAGATTGTCAGTTAAAGCCACTTTTTAAGGTGCAGTGTATAATGACTCTTCAGGCATCACTCGAATGCTATGCCAAGCTTAAGTAATTGGTAGATAAACTATGATAAAATGAATTGAATCCCACATGCTTAATCTTCGTCTATGCATGGAAATCTTGAATCTTGAGGGGGGCATTTGTCACCATCCACTTTGACTAAGTTATAATTTGATGACTTTAGAGTTAGATGCAAATAGAGGCTTAAAAGCCAATATAATTGGACTTTCACAATCCTATGGCACCCCTTAGGCGCGGAAACAATGATATATTGTCATTCTTAGCCCCCAAAAGCAGAATAGTGACATTGCTATTATAATTACCAAGTCAAAGATGCAATTACTGATTGGAATTCTAAAGGCATCCAGTTGGAAGTCTTAGGTCCAAATTCTGATGCCTAAGATTAAAAGATGAAACTATCATTTCTCATGCAGATTTGCCTGTTTGGAAGTCCAACCATGAACCATTTCCTGGTCTATGTGATGATTTAAGCGTTTGCAAAGAATAGCTATAAATTTTTAAAAGTGGTTTTATGTGGTAAAAACCTTAATTGTTTTGAGCTTGTTTAGTATGAATGTTATGTTGAACAGGGAACCATGGACATTAATGTGCAGGGTTGACATCATATAGGTTTTGTGTTCTCTCAATCGTTCCAAAATTTTGAAGAATGATGTAGTTGAACATTTTATCTTTTGAAGAGGTTAAAAGGGATTTGATCATTTTAGTAGTTCTTTTGCTGTTGTACTTGGCATCTTTGCTGAAATTATTGAATGTGGTCTATGCATCTCATTAAATTTTTGTTACTTGAAACATGGTATCAGAAATAATAAAAAAGAAGGTTTTTTATCCGCAGGAAATCAATAAACCCTGTGATATTTGTTAAATGATTATTAGTGTGGGAACATGAGTCTTATGCTTTGGGGACTGCTGAATATAGCACATTGCTTTCTTCTGCTTGAATTAAGCCTTAAATTACTATAGCTAAAAGTGTTCATAGGCTGACTGCAAGGCCTTGATATTATATCTGTTATCCATTTCTCCCATTCTGCTTTATGCCTATAAGTTATTCTGGACTTTCTTTTTTGCTGGGTTGCTTATTTTTGCATCTGCATGTAGACCACATAAAATTTTTGTGTAAAAGATTTATCATATCCTGTCTTTTTTTCCAGTGTTTCAGTTTAACACTCTTAAATATTGCCCTACCATAATGAAGCATCAGCGCTTGTGAAGTCCTTCAATACTCCTTGTACTCTTTTTTAAAGGAACCTGAATAGCCCAAATTGATTTCTAAATGCAGGATAAATAATGTATTTGAGATTTTTTTGGTAATTCTTTTAGCATACCATTGTAGGTGACTTAGAAAACTTCTCTTGTTGGTACTAGGTGCATGTTGTTGATGGTTCTGGGCAGCAGCCAGAGTATGAATTTGATGCAGTTCGGTTGGAACTGGAATTATTTAGCCCGGAGCTGGCAGAAAGGCCTTACATTGTTGTGTACAATAAAATGGATCTTTCAGAAGCATATGAGAAATGGAATTCGTTTAAGGAACATCTACAAAGTCGTGGCATTCACCCTTTTTGCATCAGTGCTATGAACAGGCAGGGGACACATGATGTTGTTCATGCTGCCTATGAAATTTTACGGAAAGAAAGAGAGGCAAGAAAGAAACTTGAAGGTCATTAATCTGTTCTAAGTAAATTGATTTAATCTCTTGATTATATTTGCATAATTACATGTCATGTATGTAGGCTGCTTGATTGGCATACCTTATTAGCTAGCTGCAATACTGATGTAACTTGAAATGGTTTCTCTTGTCTATATCTATGTTGTTCAATTGGTGATCTACCGTGCGAATTAGAGTAGTTTTGGATCACTGTTTTACTCAAGCTATTCAATCTAATTGAAAACTTGCAGGCCAGCTCAGTCGTTGGCTTGAGAAAAATAGAAGTCCCCTTTTCAACTACATTCATGACTCGCACAAATTTCTTTATCCACAAGGCGGGGGAAAGAAGAATAAGAAGAAGAAGAATTAGTGCATGTGCTTTTTCTTGAAAGTGCAAACTATCCACATATCAGATGCTGGATTTTATGCCCTATAATTTACTTTGTGGTTTATTTGGATTTTTCAAAATCAATATTTACTTCCATTTATTTGTAGAATTTAGTTAAGAACAAATACTAAAACATGGGGTTTCAAATAAATGCTGAGATGATACATAATTTACTTATTTGAAGTCTGTTTTACTTTTTGTTGCTCTTTGTCAGAGAGTTTTATATGGCAGCTTCTAAACTTGGATCAGTTATTTATGTCTTCAAATTTCCTCTGTAAATTTAAGATCAAGTTTCTCCTTAGAAGTTGGTTGATAATCTTATTCATAATTTTGTGATTTTTTGAATAATCATTTCATTGATAGTTCCACATCTCACCTGCTGCAGAGCGGACAAATCCAGTAAATCTGAATCATGTTGCAGACATGATAAAAAAGCAACGAAGCTCCTCAATGAATGACTTTGAAATTTTTCATGATAGCAGTTCTAATACATGGCATGTAGTAGGAGCTGGAATACAACGTTTTGTTCAAATGACAAATTGGCAGTATGTCTTGTCCTCCATCACAGTTATATAATGTTCTGTATATATTGTTGCAATGTTAGCCATTTTAGTCTAATAATATTTTTATTATCTTCTGTATGATGAATATTTCTTTTTATGGTATTGTTTCTATTGCTTCCAAGAAATATCAATCGTGTGCAATTAATCGTTGAAATTATAATTCAATTTAGCCATTTTAATCTATTATTATTCTTATCATCGTCTGTATAATGAATATTTCTTTTCAGGGTATTGTATCTATTGCTTCCAAGAAATATCAATCATGAGCAATTAATCATTGAAATTATAATTCAATTATTCAGTCTAACATGTTTGTTATTATTAATTTTATTGGCAAATCAAATTTGACCTGAAAATGAATTGTCCATGTATCTTGAACATATTGGTGTTACTGTTCTCATCTGAAAATACTGCTATCTGTTCAAGCATTTAACTTCATGGATGATGGATACATTTGTTTATAACAAACATGCTGGCTGGTCATATAGCAGCATTTTATATGTCCTGCAGGTACTATATTCAAAGGAAAACATGAAAAATTAGATGCAAATAGAAAAAAGAAAAAGAAAAGAACACATTGAGGATTCATCAATCTAGAGAAACAGTTAATAAAAGGAAATGAATTTAATAAATTGTTTAAAGTAGCCTTCATGAATAAAAAGCATGGATGAGTAAAAAGATCCCTGGTAGGCCTTGCCAATCTGCTCTTCTTTTGCAAATGCACTATCTCACCTTATGTCTGGCTTCTACTACTATTTTCATAGGCAAATTGTGTATGTTGCTTTGGCACTAGATTAGATATTGGATTTGATCAGATTAACTAGTTCTAGATCAAGGTTTTAAATCTCATCTCTCCCATTTTTTTCACATGAAAGATGCTATCGTCCCACTTTGTCCGGACACTTGGGATAAGGGATGTCCCAACACGCACCGATTGGGACGATGGGATAATGATGGGACTGTCTCATCTTGACGCTTGAAATGGTAATATGTCATGGGTCCTTTGGGAATCCTATTGGAATTTGAAACCATGTTCAAGATATTCTTCTAATATGTTATAACACATTAAGTTTGGTAAGATTTGCTTTTGTATTCACACCTGGGTCTTTATGCAAGAAATAGTGCTGGCTTTGAATTCATTTTGTTTTATTTTTTTTGTACTTGATTTTTTTTTTAAACTGAACTGTAAATTTTTTGGAGTAGGTATACAGAATCGTTGAGAAGGTTCCAACATGCTTTGGAGGCATGTGGTGTGAATAAATCCTTGATTAAGCATGGAGTTAAAGAGGGTGACACAGTGATTGTGGGTGAGGTATGCTTGTAGTCCCTATTGTGCTTTTACTTGTACTTAAGCTCAGTAATAGTTGTTCACAACAGCTAATTCTTTTCAGGAATTGAGTTCTTTCCTTTATTTCAGTTTACATTTCAATTTAGCCACTTGTTGGAGTCTTCCGAAGTCAGCAAATTTATATTTAATCTACATTAGTACCATGGTTCCTACAAAAAATTGTGCTCTCTAAGAAATGTCATTTAATGACTAACAGATGGAGATGGTGTGGCATGATAAAACTGAAAATATTGGCTCATCAAGCGCAATAAAATGGACAACTGGATCTATCAGATGGCCAGGCCTGGTTTAGAAGAAGAGAGTTAAAGAAAATCCAATTCAGTAAGAGAAAGATTATCTTCTTTTCTTTGATTATAATGCTGTAAACTTGACCATGGTTGAACTTCAAAATAAGCAACTAATTCAATCTACAACATCTTGACCAATTTTATGTCTCTCCCTAGTTCTTTATAGTACTTGACAATGATACATATCATTACTAGATTTTTGAACCAAGAAACCTGATTTATATTTATGGTTTTGCATTTGAACTTTTATTACTCTTCCTCCTAAAGCCTTGGTATTTTTCCTACTAGACAAAGCCTCCTTTTGTTAAAGTAATAGATTTTCCTCAACTTCCCTGAGCGTGATTGAACTTCCTCATAACTCCATGCTATGCCATACAAGCACTTTCCTCATGTAATAAATGTAAGAAGTTTTTTCATTGTCTCAAGATTTTTTATGATTATTTTATACTATCCTTATCTGTATTCATTTAGCAACACGATCCAAAACGTTTCATTTCATTCCTCATATTTGATGACTTCTTGGCCTCTCTTTTGGGAAACTATGTATATTTTAAATTTTTCCAGTTTTTATTGCTAATTTATAGATACTAACATATCGACATGAGCAAAAATGAATTAAATTAAAATGTCTTGTCCTTCTACAAGGAATGATGCTTCTTGTTGGTACTGTGGAAAGGAAGTGTGGCTGGAAAAAATCATCATTAAGAAATACTTGGTCACTAGATCTGTTGCCAGGCTTTTTTGGATCATTGAGATATAAGGAGACACATAAGATTCTTGCAGTTATACAATAGTCCAAAAGTATGGTCATTTTCCATTGATCATCTCGTTTCCCAATAAAATTTGAAATCTGCAGTTGCCATTATTTCTAATTTGAAAAGCATTCCAAGTATAAAAATGTACCGTATAATGAATTCTTTTGATTATTAAAAAGAGCCAAAATATTCCTTTTTTAAAATTTTAGCTTGCCTGGATCAGTGGGATTCAGATTTTAGGGAGCTGGTGAGTCTAAGCAAGACGGTTACGTTAGTTGTGGATGGCCACATTTCAGATCATGAGTAAGCCTGCAAGACAGCATCTCAATGAAACATCACTTAAACTCTCAGGTAAATGACACGCTCTCTCAATCCACAGCACCCAAATATGTTTAGACTGCAGAATGGGTAACTCATTTTCATTTAAACTTAAGCATCTCAATGAAACATCACTTAAACTCTCAGGTAAATGACACGCTCTCTCTCTTAATCCACAGCACCCAAATATGTTTAGACTGCAGAATGGGTAACTCATTTTCATTTAAACTTAAATTTGGGGCAGGCTCAGTAGTGTGACATTTGGCTTCAATACTGACTATTTAATCTGAGAGATTGAATTACCAGCGGACAGCATCAGATAAAATTATGTGTCTTGATGTACCTTGCATTGGCTATTTGATCAGCGTGCCAAGCTTTACCATTCATGGCTTGATCACTGGCCGTACATTTTTTTGAGGAGATAGCTTGTACTTTATTTCAGATTCTCAGTTCTTATGTTATCTTATTTTTCTGTTACTAGTTTCTTTTGCTCTTGAGTTTCTTTTGGGGGTAATATAATTATTCTCCACGTTATATGTGTAATTGTATAAACACTTTTCCTCTTCCTGCTTATCTCTCAGTAGTGAGCCCTTGCACTCTTTTCATTAATTGGGTAGGCTTCAGCTTTCCTTCTCATTAAAAGAAAAACATGATATTTGTAATACTAGATTGATAACATAAGAAATAGCCTGACAGAATTGCTGGCTCTTCACACTCCTTTCTGTTCTACTTGAATTTCTTGACAACCAAGAATACTAAACCTAGAAAAATTTTAAGTTTTTACGCATTCAACAAGGATATCAAACACCAGATTCAATGTATATTTTCAATGATACATCTCTTTTAAATTGTCTTTTTTTCTTTTACATAGTCTTGAAGAAGAAGTTTCATATGCAAAGAAACAACTCTACGCAGGATGAAGGTGCCCAAAGTAGAGACGATGCGGAAGGAAATCAGCCAACTTCTGCATGGCAGATAACGAAAATGGTCAGCTTTAAAGTTATATCTCAACTACTCTGAAAGAAAATCATTTGGGTTCCCAGGTCTTAAAAGGAGAAGTTTGAAGGCACCAAGCACAGATAAACATGCTAGATCGCAGTGCCAATAATTACGGCGTAATAATTTATAAATTCATGATTTCATGCTTCAAAATTAGGTTATGGTAAAGATTTTGGACAGTATTGTTGGCATGCCAATGTTTTCTCTGACAGTTGGGGGCAGATGATCCTCTAAGTAAAGGATGGGCGCTATTAGCTTAATTGTTGAAAACGAACTAAGCTGTTAATGAACAACGCTGTCTCCCCTCGGTACGTGGCTAGTAAATGAGCCGAGCTCAAGAAAATCCTCAAGCTCTGTGAAAAATATGAAGGGCCTGGGCCCGGGCCCGTTCAGCATCAAGCTTTTGAAGTTTAATGGAGGCTGGTTGGACTGACTTTTGGGAAGGCTGCCAGCCAAAAGATTAAGCTACGTTCGTCTTTGCTAAATTCTTCCAATGTTTTGGGAAAAATACAAACAAAATAGCAATTGAAGGAGCTCATGGACGTTAATCAAACTGAAGGAAGGCCTCAGGTTATGGCTTAAGATTATTTTGTTCAAATAAAGTTTATGCAGCGGAAGGCTTTGTGCCTACTGATGGATTGCTCTCTTGTGACTACAATGCCCATGGATTGCTCTCTAGACACAATTTGTGAGAATCAAAGGGATCGGCAACACGGTGAGGATCAATGACTAATGACATGGATTCCGCCTCCCTAAGTCAAATTGCATCTTGATTTTGCCATCATCTGCCAACTTAAATAAACCAGCCCAGCCAAAGTGCGTTAATGTATCTTGTGTTATTGCAATAATTAATATTAGGTTTAACACGTAAAGAACGATCTGCTGGAGTAGCTCAGCTGGTTAGAGCGTGTGGCTGTTAACCACAAGGTCGAAGGTTCAAACCCTTCCTCTAGCGTTTTTCATTATTATTTTGTTTGATTGTATTATATTTTATATATTTTCTAGACAAGGAGAATAGCCACAGAGCCGGTTCCATGGTCTAGCGGTAAGGACATCGGACTCTGAATCCGATAGCCCGAGTTCAAATCTCGGTGGAACCTATTTTACCTCTTTCTTTCCCGTCCGCTGTCCATTCCTTCCCCATTTGGGATGCCTTCCAACATCTTCGCTTAATTAATTTACCTTAATTTTTTAAAAAAAAATGTTTTTCACCTTCCTTCATCCTTCACTACTTTAATTAATGAACAGATTTGAAATTTTACTTGTGGTAAAATTTAGTGAGGTTGGTAGATTACTTGAGATAAAAAAAGGAGTCTAAATTGTGATAATTATGTTCTGCTATTTTGGCAGCACATTGTCACCTAGTCTGTGAGAAATGAGTTCCAAAAAAGAACTTCTGAAATAACTATTTTATCACCCAGGGATAAAGGGATTCAAGGGGCTAGTGGGATAACCTGGAATAAACTGGAATAAGTGTGTTATTCCCCCACATATCCAGGTTATCCCACAATAAAACTCAGTTTTGCTGGATTCTGTTCATGTTGTTATACCATCCAACCTTGTTGTTTTCTATTCAGTGTCAGTGGTTAAATTTTTATTGAAGAAGAATTCATAGCCACTTAAAGTTTATGGTCAAGGTAATTACATTTTCTCCCCTTTTCTAGTCTCTTAAGGGTTGAGAGTACTTGATTTGATCTGATTGAATTATCTAAGAGACAGTCGAAATTGGATTGAATGTATGCTGCATTAGTTATTTGTTAATTTAATGTAACACTTCCACTGTATGTTATGCTGTATGTATTTCGTTAGGTTGCACACCCAACTACTTACTTGAGAACAAAGATTTATGTAAGATTGAAAATTCTATGTTCTCTGCAAATGAGTGAGAGATCGTTGACGCTAGTCTGGTGTTGATGTTAGGCCATGCGTCTGTAGAATGGAAGGATGGCTTTCTCTGCCATCGGTATGGTATAGAGAGAGAGAGGGGTGTTCGTCGCTCCGTATCGAAGAAGAGGAGGATAAAGTCCTCTCTTTGATTGGTCGAAGCAACCGACGGCCTCTATCTCTCTTTCTTTTCCTCTTCTTTCTCTCTCTACAAACGGCATAGTTTGGGGCATGAAAGTATGGGAAACTCTAATAGCTTCTCCACCGATTGGAGGCGAGTCCTTGTTTCGCACTCCCTCCCTTTTCTTCCCGGCATCAATGGTTGACACTGTCACCAACGAAATGCTTGTTAAAGAAATTGAACGATGTGTAGTTGTCTACATATATTGTGAGAAAAATGATTAGTTTGTGTTGTTCTATATTTTTGCTATTTGTTTATGGAAATCTAATTGCTTGTATATTATAGTTAATTCATTGGTTTTATATTTGCATTATTATTGTTGTGGTTCTACTCTCATTGTGTGGATTCTTCTTAAGAGGTATACATCTTGGTTTATTCCCTAAGAAGATTGCCGTTTCACTCCAATACTTTCTTGTCAAGTATCACAGAACAATAGTTTACAGAATCAGCAGTGGAGGTCCTATGTGAAAACTCTAGGAATGTATCATTTATGATCCAATCACTTATTTAGTTATTGTTGCTAGATTGAATTGCCAAGCAAGAATTCCCTTCTTACTGCTATGTGGTATTGTGATGCCAAACAAACTTTTCCACACCTTAAACCATCTCTATCAACTTCAACCTGAAGGTTCATCAAAGAGGTGATCACCATAGGTTTTCATTTCTGCATAAAGTCTTCATCCTCAGAAATTGTTGTTGATAATTCGCTAGACAAATAAAAAAATGTTATATAGCTTGAATGTTTATCACTTCTACGACCAGAAATGCCCTTTATCTTTTGGATCTCATCGTAGCTGGATGCCTTTTAGCCATGATTAAACCAAACTATGATTCCATTTCATTACACATGCTTCTTCCGGAGACAATTGATGTCCATTTAATGAATATCTTTGATCAGTTAGCATTTCTTCTTCAGACATATATATCTTTGATCGGTTGGCATTTTCTTCTTCGGAGTTAGGATTGTTTCATTGATGCAGTAAACTAAATGCTTTTCCAAATAAATTCAAAATGTCACGAGATTGGATATTCTTAGCACGACAGATACTGCAAGATGCTTTTTACTTTGTACATAGATCCAATCCTTTAACTGTTTCTGGAAAATGTTTTCTGGATACAGAATTGACTAAATTTTATAGTGTTAGCAGGAAACAGAAAAGAAATCTCATGGAAAACAAATATTTATCCTCAACTATATGGAAATCAACACACCACAAATTTACACACTCAAAACCCATGCGCTCAAAGCCTCAAGAAATGGAGTGGCGCCGCCTCTTCTGAAACAGAAACCTGGCATCTGAAGTAGCCTTTGCACTAATAGGTTTGACATCCTTCATCCGAAACAGTGCATTCAGCTTACTTAGCTTTTTAGTGAATGATCTGAGCAATTTATTGGCAGGATTTGCCCGAACGAGCTCTTGTTTCATCGAAACATGATCTTTTTCTAAGTCTGTCAGCCTCATCCTCATTCTTGCAACCTCAAGCTTCAGTTCCCTGTTCTCTCTCCTCACAGATGCATAATTATCCCTTGGGGAGATGGCACCACTGCCCACTCCACTGCCTGATCTTTGAGGGTATTGACCATTTACTGAACCAAAGAAGAACTGATCATGGTTTCCATTCATGGCATTTCGAAGCCTGATCTGCTCAAAATACAAAACTTGTACTGCCATTTGCACAGGTAACCGTTCATTTTGAGCTGCATGGCTGCATGCCTCTTGAGACAGCTTCTGGCAATCTATGGTTTTGCATAGGCGGTAGCGTTCTGATTCCTTGATGTTGGGATGTACCTGAAAGTTTGATCATAATCAAAGAATTTAAATTCATCAATATGATCATTTCTGTTTAGCAGGGTAGGAGTCAAACCATATAAAGACAAATTATAACCAACAAGTCTTGTTTCATTTCTTTGGCAAGACCTTATCATGAGTTGCAATCTTTCCTAATGCAAATTAGACTTTTCCCTCTGAGGATTTAATTCGAATGAAAGCATACAACCTGGCAAATTTAAGCTGCTAGCCTTGCCCCACCTATATTGCATTGAAAATTTTCATGAAATTTAAGTGGTCAAAGGATTGCAAAAAATTACATGGAATATTTATGAGCGATGAGAACTGAAATCTTAAACAGAGGAAATTAGCCCTACGATCAAATTAAGGATTTATAGGAAGCTTATGACTTTGAACATCTGGTTCTAGATAATGATCTCAAGATTTATGTTTAGCAGAATTACGGCATCAGAGATTAAGAAGATAAGTTTTTGTTGCGCAAAATGGCAGATGGATCCAGTTCTGATCTATTATGATGAGATTAAGTTAACAATTGTACAGGAAAAAAAAAAAAAAAGAAAATCAAAGCAGAGAAACTAAGCTCCTGTACTTGTGGGTGACAACTTTTATTATTTAAGCTTGTTGAAGGAAACTAAAGTATTTTTAAGCTTGTTCGAAGAAGTGGCCTCCAGATCTGCTATTATGTGAATAAGAGGTGTGGGTGATGTGAAGTGTCACCTTTATGAAGATATCAACAGATCTATACAGACCATCGGTCACTACTCGAGCATGATCTGGGAGCAGCTCTGCCAGCGCAATAAACTTCGATGGCATCAAGTTAGAATCCAGTGCAATTTCTGCAAGATAACTATCCATAAGCTTTGATACCTTGAGCATTGAGCTTTGTTTTGGAGAACTTGGACTGTCAAACTCATAACAACCATCCCTGTCCTCCCTCAACTGAGACCCCTCATCTTCTTCCTCATCCAAATTCACAAAGATGGAAAAGATCCTTGATACTGAATCTGTGTCATATAACGAATGATGCCCATTGTGAGAGTTGGCTGGGATTAGCATGTCTTCAAGAATAGCTTGGTCTAGCTGCAAACCAATTCTTCTTTCCAAATCTGCTTTGCAGATGGTTGATGCTGACACCATTGTTGCAGTCTTCAAAAGACCTGAAAGAAATGCCATTGGGACTGGGGACTTTCTTGATTGGGTTGGAAGTAGGCTAACCATAGCTTCTACAATAACCCTTTGTTTCTTCTGTGTTTCTGGATCTGAGAAGCTCCCCTTTGATGATTGAATGTCTCTAACCATGAGGCTGTGGAGAGAGTTGTGGGCATAGTTGATCAAGATCCTGCTAATGCTGTCCTGTTTGAGACCCTTTGATTTCACTGCAGAGAGGACTCTCTGAAAGAAGTCTAGGCTTAGCACCGCTAAAGCATTTCCCCACCAGTCTGATGGTGGCTCTACCTCTATTGAAATTGGTTTGAGGGGTAAGTTATGCTCAAGCTTGGACAAGCCAGATGTCAACTGCTCTTTGCAGACATTGGTTGCGATAGCTGTTATGATTCTGTTAACCAGATTGATCTCTTCTGCTAGTGGAAGGAGTTTCTCACAGCAGTGAAGGACAGATATTGAGTTCATAATGTTTGGGATGACTGTCTCTTTTATGTAGATTTCAGTCCGTAATTCCAAGTTTTTTTCTGCAAATTCTTCAGTCATCTGTAGAGAGTGAGCTGCGCATCGCAGCATGGCCACATTTGAGAGTGTGATTTCTATGCTCACACCATAGCAGAACTTGGCAGCTAGTTCAAATGCTTCTGCTCCACCTGGTGTGCCTTGGAGATTTATGCGTGTTACTTTTGAATCTTTTGCTTCGGATAAAAGCTTTCGAATCTTTCCACTGCGAGAGACCAGAGGGAACTGCAGAGAACAATAGTCATTGAGGTAAGCATTGAAAGACAATACTAACAATTTAGCATTAAAATTGGCAATACCTACAGCTTGATTTTTCCTTAATAATGCATCCAAACTGAATATCTTGAATACAAAGACAGCAGGGCCATGGAATTATGATTCTTGAAGAATTTAGGACATGGTAATACCTCAGGGAACATTTGAAGTATATTCATATTATATACTAATTGATAAATTTCTCTTATCTAGTGTATCCTTTATTGTGTGCATGTAATCTAAGTAAAAGCACTCATAAACATTATTGGTTGTGGTGAGGTTGTAATGGCCTTTGTAGAATAGGTAGCAACAAGAGATGCTTGGTTGGAGATTAAACTGAAATTGCTATGTGGGATCTTAGAGTAGTGGTAGATGAAATAGAAGATTTGGGCTAGAAGGGAGAAAAATTAATTTCCACTATTCTCACCTTGTGGAGTGCAAAGCTTGATGTTCCAACTTCAACTGTGAGATCACTAGAAACATCTGAAAGGGGCCTGCAAGGTGGATGAACAGATACATGAAACTAGAATTAGTAGAATAAACCACTTGACAATTGCATGGTTGACAGACTAGATTTCACTATGATGGTGATGTTGGTCACATGAAGAGGCAAGATTCAAATAAAACCATTTTTTGACACATGATGCTAATGAAATCTACTTTTTATTTTTTTTTTCTTTTTTTTTTTTTTTTTTTTTTGAGGAAACCAAACCTGCATTAGATTCTGTTGAAAATAGAATGTTCCATCAGGATCTTGCATGTAGAAAGGTAAAGTGCTTTCAAGAGTTCTCCTAGCCCATTTATCAAGTAATATGGTGAAGATCAATTCAGCGATGAAAAGATGTGTGGCTGTATTAGTTATAAATCTTAAAATCATGGTCTTTTTTTAAAGGCAAGGGAAGGAAACTTATACTAATTCAGTATTTTGTTTAACCATTTCTTTCCATAGAATCTTTTATCAAACTTTTGCTTTAAGTATCATTGATATTATCACGTTTTATGGATTTCTACTTTTAATTTTCTCACTATGCTATGAATTGCTGCCTGTATGTAGGATGCTCTAACATCACCACACATGAATGCAGGTTGCTGCTGAGTTTCTAACAGCAAAATATAAGAAGGCAAATTAGCATCTGATTTTCCATAGGGCTCCAACATAATCTGGGGGATGTCTCAGGTAATGATTAGCTTCTTCCTATAATTAATTAAATTATGTCTGCTAAGTGTTTTTTGGTCCTCTCTCTTCTGATAAGCATCTGAAAATTCTACCAGATTTAAATAACTGAATCCATTTCATGAGATGTAGCTGCTGCTTATACCTTCTAACCCTTTGGTGGATGGTCTAGGAGATCACATATTGACTTCTAATAAATCTCTTATAGCAATTGCACTTTTATATATTGACTTATGTACCTTTGATTGCAATGTTTTCTCACCGTTATATATTTAATAGTATCATCAAAACATTCCAATGTTTCCTTGCCATTATATCTTCAAAAGATAGAAAGACATAGACAAAGCTTCCCCCCTCGCCCCACCAAAACCCAAAGAAAATCAACTCATCACACAATTTATGGAGAGAACTATGCCACCTTTTTAAAAAGCAAAAAAATTATATAAAAGATAAAACTTTTTCGCTGGAAAAAAAAAAGAAGAAGATATAATGGAAAAGAAAAATCCCTGTAAACAGCTTTTCTTGTAAGCAAACAAGCCCATGAAACAGATAACACCTGGAACACTAACCACATACTAGAACAAATAACCAGCCAATGAACTACAGACAAATGAATAGAAAACTTAACATTCGGTACTTGTAAAACTATTGATGACTTGAAGAAGTGAAGAAGAAGATGGTGTTACCATTCTGTGGCATGCCGGGTGCTTAAACTTGATCGAAATGTTCTCTTCCCTGAAACACTCTGCTTCAATTCAGTAACGGTAGCAACCCCCATCTCTCTCTCTCTCTCTCTCTCTCTCTCTCACACACACACACACACACACACAATAGGAAGGAAGAGTGCTGTTAGAGCTTCTGATGCAAATGGAGGGAAAGGGGCTTTGAAGGTTCACGCTTTCAGTAGTGTAATGTGTATGTGGAGGGAAGCGTGACTCTAATGAGAGGCGGTGGGGTTAGGCTTTGGAGAAAAGCTGCGAGTTTGATGAGAGAAAAAAGTTCTTACAACAGTTGGGTACTTGATGTTGGGGAGGCTTTTTGGGCTGACTCATCCTTTTCCGTAGGAGAGAGAAGAAAGTTAAAAGTTATAACACAAATCTTGGCAAAGAACCCCCTTTATCAACATATATTAGAGACTGCCTCATTGTTTAGCCACATGCTAAGAAGCTTCCTCTCTTGAAACCCAATTCACTTCTAGTAATGCCAGATGATTCGTGATAAATAATGGTGGCATGCGTTGTTAATCTTCTTAACCAGACTCCAAAACTAGTTAATAGCCAATGAAAGTAAAGAAAGATTTAGGAGAGCTTTTTCCTTTAATCAAGCTCAAGTTGTGGTTTCTCTTTCCCTTCTATGTGCAACTCTAGTTTTGCCATTGGAAGATTAATTGTTTATTTTGAATTTGATGTCTTCACATCTCCTCACCTTATTAAAATCTTTGTAAGGTTTGCCATCTTTTTTGATAATTAAGCCTTAAATACTGGACATAGATGTTCCATGGCTTACTTTAGGCATTAGGTTTCAGCTAAGTAAGTTCCTTCCTTCCATACCATGCACATCTTTTCGATGGCTTTCACATTTCTACTTAAATTTATAATAACTTCAAGAGTACTAAAACATCCTAGCAGAATTTAAACCTGTGATCTTCTTCAAATAGAAGAAGCTACCAACCACTTAGGACAAGCAATTATTGGTGTATGTCACTTTATAAGCTCTCCTTGTGCTTTCCAAATAAATCTGATTTCCTTTATGTTTTAAAATTTTTTTTCTTTATGTTTTTTCATATAATATGAATGTTTAAGTTTAGGTTTTCAGGTTGTAATTGGTTCTAATAAATCGAAAGACCTATTTTTTTGTTTGTTTGATGAGTGTGATGGAGGGAGAAAAAAAAAGAGAAAACAATGAATACCGGGCAAGCTAGTTTTAAATCTTATTATTATTATTTTTTTTTGGGTCAATAATTCTTGAGCCAAATGGTGAGAATAATGTCACAACCATTTGATCAGATGGACAGTGGGTTTTGAGCTAGGCAAAGAAGCTGTTGGGGTTTCACACAAATAGAAACAAGTTGGAGGTGTTAATTGCCAAAAGTTTAATGATCTTTATGTAGATCCAAAGATTATAGGGAGTTTAAATTCAAAGAACTAATTAAATAAAAGAAGGGACAACTGCGGCTTCCTTCCATTTTTTTGGGCTTAAAGTGGGGGTTGGAGTTAGTGGGGGGCTTGGGGGACCTTTCATGACATCTAATTGATAACTAATTGATGCATGCTGGTCATGGTATGCAGGATTCCTGTGGGGTTTCTGGTGCTTTATTAGGAACTGCTATCATGGTTCATGACTAAGCCTACAGATATAAAAACTCTAAAGGCAAGACAAAAGAGACTTGCAGCACAAAGAAGAAAGTAAAGCTAACCTTAAACAACAAAATTTGGTTCACTTTAGAGCTCATATTCTGGAAAGTTTAGGAGGCTATCATGGAGCTGCACCATAATTGGTGATTTATGGGGTAGATATTGTACATTAGACTTGCACCCTACACTACTTGGATGGCATGGACTAATGCCATGAGGCTAAGCTAACATGACATTTTACACTGCAGAAATTGATGGAAAGCCATCTGATGGTGATCGGAAGACGGCAAGGGGTTGGTGGGAGTTGGTAGCCTGGTCTTTGATGGGTGGGACAGGAACAGGAAATGGTCTCCATTGATGCAGTTGGTGTGACCAAAGGAGTTGATGTTATGAAGGAGGGAGGGGGGACAGGGTTCATAACAGAGGGGGTGTGTCTAAATTTTCCACAAGACAATGGTTGGAAGGAGGTGGCTGGAATCATTGGGATAGGCGAACATAGTGGCCCTCATTATGGCGGACCAAAAAAACAAAAAAAAGGCATGATGATAGTTTTCCCCTCACAATTTCTTAATTTATTTTTTCTTATTGTATGATTTTGCTCATATGATTGCACATCAAGCAAAAGGCTCAAGATGATAGCTCTCATATTTAGCAGGCTAAAGAACTCGTAGATATCTTAATTGGCAATGTGGGGGCTATGCGGTTATCAAAGTAATAAACTCCACGTGCTATTTAATAAAAATTATTATGTTTATAGTAATTTAAATAATAATATTTAATTTTTAATACTTTAAAATTAAATTTAATTTTATTTAAAAAATAATTTAAGGTTACTAAAGTTTAATAATGTTATCACTGCTGGCTTCCTCAACGATCTCTCATATTGCAAGATAGAACATAATAATATATTATATGATGTAATATTATATTACATAATATATTATGATACTATATAATATTGTATTACATAATATTACTAAATATGATAATTTTATAATATTATATAATATAATATTATACTATATAGCATTATAATTTTATGATAATTTTTTATTTCTAAAAATTTAAGCTAATATTATCGGATAAATTAAATATAATAATTTTATATTTTTAGTAATTTAATTTTAAATATAAATATAAAATTATTGATGATATAAAATTATCACATATCAAACTTCAACTCTGTTTCGGGTTTTAAATTGGACATTACACTTGCAAATAATGCATTTGCTAATGGAACGTGTAGGATATGGGGTGTGCTCCCATGTTTATTGATTTTGCTGCAACGGTGAATTGGAGTATCGCACGATAGATGTTAACGCATTGGATGAAGAGAGTGGTGATTGCCGCCTATGCGTGCAGATATGGGGTAGCGTCGATCGACTCCAGATGTGGCCTCTTTCTGAGGACCTGGATTTTGGACCAGGCTTATATAACTTGCTGGCTTACCAGATCGGGTCCATCTAGGTTCGACCCTAGAAAATATTTAAGAACCCAAGGACCATTGGGCCAAGCACAAACCTCGCACAACCCAAGCCCACAAGCACCACGAACCGAGCGTCCAAACCCACACATTGCCCCCCCCTCGGATTACAAGTCCTCGCTACGGAACACGGCAACCAACCAGCGAGTCTTCTATATTTTAAAGCAGTATATTATCCTTGAGATAGCCGATATGGAACTAAAGGGAAGGATGAGCCGAACGCGCGCATCGTTGGAAACAATCGTAGCCCTGGCATGGAGTTACGAGTAGCGAGCACCATTTTCCATGAACTGAACCTCGGTAAGAGATGGGAAGTAATACAGGATGTTGGAGAAAGAGATCGATGGGTTCTTTAACGTTGCCATGTCATTCGTATTGGAGCACCACCATAAGGTCATAACATGGGATTCTTACCATTACTTCTTCTCGGAAGGCTAATCTGTTCCTTTCAAGGCAAAACGAATGGCACAATCTGAAACGATATAAAATTTTATCCCGCCACGAGACTGCACTCGGCATTCATCGCATTCCCAACTGAGGCCATTTCTGCATGTTAATTTACAATGTGCTGGCTTAGTACTAGAAATGTGAGTTTTTTTTTTTTTTGTTACTCTACCTTCCTTTCCCTCTCTTCTTTTCATGGAAGAACCGTTGCTCAACAACAACATGAACAACCGTGCACCACTAAATAGATTAAAGTAATTGGCATGCTTGATGACTGTTCGTTTCATTGATGGATTAGAGACCTGATGGATGCCAGAATGATCTATTGCTACAAGCCGGTTGTTAGGAGCGTTTCTCACGCCATTTGATGTTTTCTGTGGAAAGATATGGGAAGTGAGAAAAAATGTTTTATTTTTTATTTTAACAATGATCCACTAGCCTTGCGTAGAATCTAGGCAACAGAAGGCAGAAGAATTGATCCATCCTACAACAAAGCTCGAATCCTACATCAACGCATTGCGAATAACCCATTCACATTGGGAAATTATACAAAACAGTGGCAAAAATATTCTTATACAGCTTAAAGTGTTCATGATTAGTATGTAGCATTCATTATACTCCAGCCCCCAAAGCAATATTTCCTGTCATCAGCTCTAAAAAAACAAGGCTTTTATTTTTATGATGAGTTTAAAAAGATATATATATATATATATATATATGTGTGTGTGTGTATATATTTATGTATGTATGTATAAAGATATAAAAAGAGGGCTAGGAGGCTTATGTATGGGACCAACATGATGGTTGCCTATGAAACGCAGGACCTGCATGCATGCGATGATGTGGTATGCCTCCTTCAATTTTACTAAATGTTATCATGTTGTCGAAAAGACATCACTTTAATTTGTTTTCTTGGTGGTAGCTTTCCAAAATGGACTTTATTTCTATTTAATTGCTCAATTTCATGGTAAGCAAAGGCTTCTCAAACGTCACTTGAAAAGACATCACTTCTTTTATTTTTAACAAGTTTTCTCCAATTTGCACGCACCATTTGCAGCTCATCGCTTGATCTCATCATGCGAGAGCAAGCATGGACAATTTTCTTGAAGAGACATCACTTTGGCTACATAGAAATTCTATCCAAGATGACTGAATTATTTGCATCTAGTTATTTGATTATGCCGCGTGGGGTTGGATTTATACGGGATGTGAGATGTGACATGGATATATGGATATGATCATATTCTCCATATCACCTTATCCCCGCATGCGGTGGATAATAACAATGGTGATCCATGCACTCAAATTGCTATCAGAAGTGTTCTTTTGCTTGTCCTTGCGGACCGCAATGTCTTGCATTCTTGTTCAAGAAAACCTTGGTGGAGACCTAGGCCACATAACTTCATGAGGTGGCATCCTTTGACCAGATCACTTGGCCAAGGGCTTTTTGTAGTGGCTTCAACAATCATGCTCAATTAATGCTAGATCAACACCAAATTGGAAGTGTAATATGCCATCATAGTTATTAGTGCTTTCTTTATCTTGCTTAATTTTGCTAAAGTCCTCTAAGTGATTTCTTACCTACTAAACCTGGCCTAAGATGGTGATGCTCTTGGTTGGCTACTAGAAGAGTATGATAGACTTTAGATCCAATCATATACTTTTAAGGAGAGCATACTTTCCAAAAAGAACACTATAATGTGAAAGAGAACAAATATTTGATGGTCAAAGATTGGTGTAATACATGAGCGATAAGTGCCGTATAGCACGTTAGATAAGGATTGGCAGGCAATGCTATCTTCATATGATGATGCATGACATCTCCCTAGCACTAATCAATTGACCAACAAATAATGTACTAGCTTCATGCATGCACTTACGTAAGCTAAAATAGCTAACACGTTAATTAAATCGAGATGTAAATTAGGCTTGCCAATGTATGTGGACACACCATATATGGTAAAGCTATAAATGCAATGATATCAAAATAGATCGATGTGGTAGAGAGATGGACTGATTGATTTTGATGGCTGATGATGCAAGTTATTCATGATTTGATTTGGCTGTAGTGAGTTTGGCAAGGAAAGGAAGGCCATGTCTCTCCTAATTAATAGCAGAAGAACAATGCACGAGCTATTCTCACCACCTTTATTGTTTGCATAGGGGCATATAACAAGGCCAGGAGCAGCTTGGCTGCTGCCATTGTGTCCTAGGATTCTCTTTGTTCTTTCATTTTCTTGGAAGATCAAGAGAGACCCCAGCCCAAAGATGTTAGGCATTACTATTAAAAATTCAGGGGCTTTCAGAGGCGAACACTCTCACCACCACCAACATTATTATTACTGTTATTTAGTAATTTTAGTCTTTGCTGTTGGTTAGAAGCTCTATGCTGTATGTTATGATAGAGCCCATTCCACAGTAGTAAGGGTTGGATTCTGGAGGCAAGATGAGAAGGTTCTCTCTATAATTGCAATTCTTGGTACCTGCAATCTTGGTGGGAAAAAGATGACAAGAATCAGCAAAGTTCCTATTAGACAGGAGTGCAATGCATTTGGTCTCCAAGATTCATGCTAGAAGCTTGTTGTTAATATATATATATATATATATATATATATATATATATATATAAGGTGACCATCAGTCTTTATAACACATAAGTAGGAAATTTAAAATTTACCCAAACATATTCACTGTAAACCAGTATATCTGAAGATGCCAGATGGTGCAATATCAATATCAATATACCAGCCAAGATTATCATATTATGAGTTCTAAACTATAAAAGGGAACGGCTAATTCTTTTGAATTATTGAATATATTGGCCAATGTTTTGGCCACTTTATTATTATATATTGGCTGAAATATTAGGTTATCTTGGAATATTTCAAAAATCTTTCAAAGTTCATCTTGGTCACCATAAAGCAATATCTTGATTCAGTACTGGCTACACTTTGAGATAACTAGATACATGAGCTGAAAAATCTTAGGAAGTGTTGTATATAAGGCTTCAATATTCACTAATGAACATAAAGTTTAAAAAAATCAAGATAGGCTGCAATATAACCCTCATAAGTCTCCATTAACTAAATTTTGTTGGTTTTCTTCCACAGGCAACATCATATCATTCTTGGTGGTCATGGCCCCCAGTGTATGTTCTTCTTGATATTCACTGCTTATCATATTTCTATTTTGTTTTCCTTGTCACATGATCATTGTGCTAAGCTTTTCTCTCTTACCCTTCTTTTGGAAGGCCAACATTTTATAAGGTGTGCAAGAGGAAATCTACGGAATCGTTCCAATCGACACCATACGTGGTGTCGTTGTTCAGTGACCTGCTGTGGGCGTATCATATCATGGCCTCCTCACCAAGGATGCGCTGTTGCTCACCAAGGATGTGTGTGTAGGGCTATAAGTTGGCTTGGTTTGGCCTGCACTAATTTGAATTAATTTGAGATTAAAATTAGAGTCCAAAAAAAAATTTAAGTGGAGCTCGAGTTGTTACTTGGCTTTGCCCAAAGTCAGCCCGAAGCTCAAGCCCAAGGAAGGCTCGAATATTGACCTTCAGTCGAGCTCGAATCTAATTCTAAAACATTAAAATATAGTGTGCTTTTTAAATTTTATATTGCATTTCTTATCAACAGCATAAGAATAGTCTTTCATGCCATACCAAATTTTTTTGAATAATTAGGTGTAATTATTTTAGATGTTACTTGCTTTTTTACAAATATTTAAAAACTTAGTTTTTGGTCTAAATTATTGTTGTGAGCTGGCCGGACTAGATTTCGAGCTGAGCTTTGTCTGGGCTTGGGTCGAATTAGGTTAGGTTCTGAACAAATTTTCAAAGATGGACCCAACTCAAAGCTTGAAATTTTTTTTTTTTTTTTTGACCAAGCTTAGATTAGGGCATGACCCATCCCATTTCTAACCTTTTTTTTTATGTGTGTGTGTGAAGAGAGAGAGAGAGAGAGAGAGAGAGAGAGAGAGGTATATATAAATGCATGTATCGATATGCACAGACTACAATAAGTTTTGAGCCAAATTTAAGATAAGGAAACCATGGAGCCAGAATCTTTCAAAGTGAAATCTTCACTTTTAAATCCTCTCTCTTGAAGAGAGTTTTACAACTAAAATATCTAAAAACTAAACTGCATAGCTTTTAAAGTCATGGCGCTGTCTAAATTTCTTTCACTATTTAGACATGCATTTCCAAAGTAGACTCCATAGTCGACTTTGAGTTTGTCTCTCTTTTAAGATATTTAGATGAAAACCACTTGTTTAGATTTCCATTCTATATGATCTATATAATTTATTATAGCATGCCAGCTCTATTAGTATCTTTTATTTAGTGCCCCTTTGATACATGGCTAAACATCATATAATGCATATGAATTTTTGTTTTTTAGTATGTAAATAAAACATTATAAATCATAATCAACAGTTTGCAAATGCAATATGCATACCATACATTTATTCAATTGGCAGAATTCAAGACTCCAATGTTAAAATTTATGAAATTCCTTTAGTGAAAACCATCATCCAAAATAACAGGATCATTCATGTTGGATCACCAAGATAAAATTAAATATATAAGCGGAAGCGTACCTGAGTCCATATCGATTGATTACCCTTTAGAGTTGAGCGGTTGGCCTTTCAGATCAACAAGTCCACATTATAGAGAGTCCTTTAGTTTCTCTCAATGTTTTCTCTCTAATGATGGGATGTCAAAAAGAATGTCTCTGTTCGTACGATCTGGGGACCATGACCACTATATATAGAGAAAATCTAATTTTATTTCAATTTAACCCTTCATAAAAATAAAAATAATTTCTTGAGTCTCTACACATTAAAGGCCCACACCCTATCAGATACATTAAAGCCCAAATTATTGAATACTTAATCGATCACTTTTAATTGGGCTTAAATTTATTTGACAGCCCGCAATACATAATTATTTATATATAAGCTCAACGTTGGATTAATGATCCAACAATCTCCCACTTGGGCTATATGTGTAACCTTATAATTATGCCTTGCCAGATATAACTGAATGAGCTCAAATTTGCTGTCATTACCGAAATGTATTTGCAACCAATCCGGTCCATCAATCACACCAACATAGGATCAAAGTGGTCTTCATTACATCTATCGTAACTCAACCCATCAATGATCACATATGCTGATACAATTGAATGATATGGATCATGGTGTGGATGTGTAGCATGAAAATTTCATGCAATGTAATCTTAACATACCTATTTCCAATTGGTCCTCCCTTAAACCTTAGTGAGATCAGATTATACTAAAATCAGAGTGTAAATAAACCAAAAAAAACTTTATTTCTGGAAAAATAACCTCAAATTATTCATAAACTGAAATAACTGAAAAAAAAATATCTATGCAAGCATCTAAAATTATAAACTCCTACTAAAATTGAATATCTTCAAGTGACATGACACCCATACGAGCAGTATGCTCATGAAACGTTTTGGGTGGCAATCCCTTAGTAAGCGGATCCGCAATCATGAAGTTTGTTCCGATGTGCTTTATAGACAATTGTCCACTCTGAACTCTTTCTTTAACAACTAAAAAATTGATATCGATATGCTTTGACTTCGTTGAGCTCCTGTTGTTGTTGGAATATAGAACTGTTGACTTATTGTCACAAAATAATTTAAGTGATCTTTTAACATCATCCACTATGCGCAGCCCTGTGACAAAATTTTATAGCCATATTTCGTGATTGGACGCCTCATAACATGTTATAAATTCTGCTGCCATGGTGGAAGATGCTATAAGTGACTGTTTAGCACTCTTCCAGAAGACTGCACCTCCAGCCAACAGATAGATATAACCTGATGTAGATTTCATACTATCTTGGTATCCAGCAAAATCGGAGTCAGTATACCCAATGATCTCAAGCTTATTCGACATTCGATGCATGAGCATGTAAACCTTTTGTTCTCTGTAAGTACAACAAGATCCGTTTAGCTGCTTTCCAATGGTCTATTCCTGAATTGCTTAAATATCTGCCTAACATCCCAATAACGTACGCAATATCCGGATGCGTACAAACCTGAGCATACATCAGACTCCCTACTGCTGAGGCATAGGGAATCTTTTGCATTTCCTTCTTTTCAAAATCATTCTTAGGGCATTGATTGAAACTAAACTTGTCTCCTTTAGCCACAGGGGTATCACCTGGCTTGTAATCTTGCATGCCATATCTTTTGAGAACCTTTTCGATATAGCTCTTTTGTGATAATCCGAGAATACCTCAAGAGCGATCTCGATGTATTTGTATGCCTAACACAAAAGATGCGTCACCAAGATTTTTCATCTCAAAATTCTTAGATAGAAATCTCTTAGTTTCGTGCAATAAGCCTATATCGTTGTTAGCAAACAAGATGTCATCAACATATAAAACTAGAAAAATATGTTTGCTCCCATAGAACTTATGGTATATACAGTCATCGATCAAATTTATCTCAAAGCCGAATGAGATAATCACTTGATGAAACTTGAAATACCATTGTCGAGATGAAACTTGAAATACCATATTCTTTGGGTCTTCCGACACAAAGTTTTCTGGCTGCACCATATAGATCGTCTCATCAATGTTACCATTGAGAAACGTCATCTTCACATCCATCTGATGTAACTCAAGATTGAAATGCGCCACTAATGCCATTATAATCCTGAAAGAGTCTTTCGAAGAAACTGGAGAGAAAGTCTCTTTATAGTCAATGCCTTCTCTTTGAGTAAAGCCTTTTGCGACAAGACGAGCCTTGTACCTTTTCACATCACCTTTCGAATCCCTCTTGGTCTTAAATATCCATTTGCAACCAATGGGTTTCGCACCTTTAGGTAATGGGACAAGATCCCAGACATCATTATCCTTCATGGACTTAATCTCCTCATTCATGGCATTAATCCACTTGTGAGAGTTAGAACTTTTCATGGCTTGATGGAAGTTGATTGGATCATCTTTTATTATTCCAATGTCTACCTCATGCTCTTGGAGAAATACAATGTAGTCATCTAGTATTGCATTTCTCCTCTCTCTAGTGGATGTCCTTAATGACATAGATTCTTGAGATGTTGGAGCTTGTTCTTCTGAAACAATTTCTTGAACAAGGTCAGGAATGAGATCCTGATCAATGCCAATGACATCTGTGGGAATATCAACATATGCCTCCTCAAAGACAAAGTCCCTAACTATATCTCCCCTTGCAAGCTCAACATCCCCAAAGAACCATGCATTTCCTAACTCAAAAATTGACTTATGGGATCATAAAACTTGTACCCTCTGGATCTTTCAGAGTATCCAATAAAATAGCAGCTCACCATCCTTGAGTCCAGCTTTTTTCATTAGGCCTATAAGGCCTTGCCTCAGCTGGACATCCCCAAACATGCAAGTGCTTTAGACTAGGCTTCTTGCCCGTCCAGAGTTCATAAGGGGTTTTGGTAGTTGCTTTAGTTGGAACTCTGTTAAGAATATATGCTGCAGTCTTAAGTGCTTCTCCCCAGAGTGATTCTAGTAAGTTAGAATGACTAATCATAGTTCTTACTATATCCTTAAGTGTTCTGTTTCATCTTTCAGCAACACCATTCATAGTGGGCGAACCTGGCATAATGTACTGTGGGACGATACCGCATTCCTCTACTAAGTTAGCAAATGGTCCTGGACGTTGTTCACCTGAACCATCATATCTGCCATAGTACTCTCCACCACGGTCAGATCTGATGCTTTTGATCCTTTTACTGAGTTGATTTTCAACTTCAGCCTTATAATTTTTTAGCACGTCCAACGACTGTGACTTTTCATGAATGAGATATATATAGCTATATATGAAAAAATCATCTATGAACGTTATAAAGTATTGTTGACCATTCCAAGCGATTGTAGGAAATGGGCCACAAATATCCGTATGTATAAGTTCTAAGACGTCCAGAGTCCTGTTGGCTTCAAATCTCCTTTTATTGGTTTGTTTTCCCTTTATACAATTAACACAAACATCAAAGTCTGTGAAACCTAAGGAATCGAGAATTTTATCTGACACAAGTCTCTCTATTCTCTGTCTCAAAATATGACCTAATCTCTTGTGCCATAATACAGCCGAATTCTCACTGGTTAATTTTCTCTTAGTACCTCGTGTACTTAAATGCAGGGATTCATTAAATGAAGCAATTATATTAATTGAATAAAGATTATCGTAACCTGATAAAGAACCAGAACCAACCAAATTTGAATCATGAAACAAACTAAATTTTTCATTTCCAAATGAACAAAAATAACCAGATTTATCCAAAATAGAAATAGAAATCAAATTCCGTCTAAAAGATGGTACAATAAAAGTTTCATCAAGATCCAAATAAAATCCAGTCTTTAACAATAATCTAAATTTTCCTATTGCCTCAACTGGAACCGTTTTGCCATCGCCCACATAGATGTATCTTTCAGCACCATTTGGCTTTCGGTAACTCAGGCAACCCTACATAGACACACTGATGTGAGTTGTTGCACCAGAATCTATCCACCATGTATGTTTAGGTACCGAAGTTAAATTAACCTCAGAACAAACCAAATTAAGAAGCATACCCTTCTTAACACGCCATGCATGATAGTTAGTGCACTGCTTCTTCTTATGTCCTTTAGCTCCACAGAAGAAACAAATAGTGCCTTCTGAATCATTCAGTTTCTTTTGTTGTTTCTTTTGAGGTGCCGTATCTGCAGCCTAATCCTTCTTTCTTTTCTTTCCTTTGTTCTTAAAAGTTGAGGGCAGGTGAGCACACTCTGTCTTATCTTGCTTAAGCCTTTCCTCTTCTTGAACACAGTGTGAGATGAGCTCATTCAGAGACCAAGTCTCTTTCTAACAATTATAGCTCACTTTAAACTGGTTAAATTGTGCCAGAAGGGATATCAAAACCAGATGCACTAGCAAGTCTTCAGAGAGGTCAAGCTTAAGTGCTTTCAGCTTGGAAGCAAGATGAGACATCTCCAAGATGTACTCCCTGATATTTCCTTTCCTCTTATACCTCATTGAAATTAGACTTGTCAAGAGCGTACCAATTTCAGCCTTTTTGTTCTTGACAAATCTCTTTTCAATATCCTCAAAGAAGGCTTTAGCAGTAGTTATTTTTTCAGACATTGTGCCCCTGAATGCTTCTGGAATGGCCTTCTTCATGATCATCATACACATGCGATTTGATTTCTCCCACCTTTCTATGTCCCTCTTATCATCCGAGGTACTTTTATCCATAAGAGGTGAAGGAGAGTCAGTCCTTAACGCAAGGTCGAGATCCATGACTCCAAGAACTATCAAAAGATTTTCTTTCCAAGACTTGAAGTTTGAGCCATTCAACATAGGAATTGAATTGATGTTGGCAGTAATATTAGTAGGACCGTAAGCTGGACAGAGAACAACAAAACAAACTCATATTAGTCTTAAAGCAAAAATAAATTCAAATAAAAGTAAATCTCATCCCAAAATATTAGACACTCATTAATATTTTATCTTTGGATAAAATAGTAACTTGTGAGTGATATTGGTAGTAATCAAACACTGATGATAAGAACATATCGAATAATGAATCTATCTTTGGGCCGATTTATTATTCACATGTAAAACTGAATAACCATCACGCATTTATTACCATAAGTGCACATGCAATTATGTTAAATATTGATCTTCCTTTGGGCCGATGGATATTTACATAAACTACATGCACATAACCTTTTATATTTTGAAATAAGATTAATTTCTACAAGAGAGGTCACTTTGGTGACATGTTGTTTTAATTAATCCATCTCAAAATATATATAAACATACCAATATTTGAAGTTAAAGTTGCACCAAAAAATTATCCTTAAACCCGTTGATGCATCGATCAACCTGTAACCAGGTCAAGGCTGGTCGGATGAGCCAACCCTGGTCTTACACCAGCCCCTGACCCGGTCCCTTAAAAAAAACTCTCCTTTTTTTTTTTGGAAAAGATCCAAAAAAAAGAAAGAAACTGTGACGAATCACTTACCAAAAATAAAAAAATAAAAATAAAAATAAAAGAAAGAAAGGAAAGAAACTATTACGGGTTACTTGCCAAAAAAAAAAAGAAAACTGTTTGGCCGCAACGTCCCTTCATCGGTGCGGGTAGAGACCCGCGCCGGTCTCCATTATGGCCGACGGTGAAGAAACCGTATGTCCTTTTTTTTTTTTTTTAATGACCGGTACTTAATATGTGGCTATAGATGCCATGGCCTGATGACCGTGGCTCCTTCACCAGCGTGGCCAGATCACCATGCCTGGAAAAAAAAAACTTGATGCTGGTGATGGCGAAAACCGCCGGCAAGAGTCTGAAACCCGAATGAAAAGGAGAAGGAATATTTTGAATTCCTTCTTTCTGTTTATTCTAAATAATAATAATAATAATTTATTCTGTAATTCAATCTCGATGATTCAACATGAAGGGGCTCTGATACTACTTGTTAAAATTTATGGAATTCCTTTGGTGAAAACCATCATCCAAAATAATAGGATCATTCATGTTGGATCACCAAGATAAAATTAAATATATAGGCGGAAGCGTACCTGAGTCCATATCGATTGATTACCCTTTAGAGTTGAGCGGTTGGCCTTCTAGATCAACACATCCACTTTATAGAGAGTCCTTTAGTTTCTCTCAATGTTTTCTCTCTGATGATGGGATGTCAAAAAGAATGTCTCTGTTCGTGTGATCTGGGGACCATAACCGCTATATATAGAGAAAACCTAATTTTATTTCTATTTTAGCCCATCATAAAAATAGAAATAATTTCTTGAGTCTCTACATATTAAAGGCCCACACCCTATCAGATACATTAAAGCCCAAATTACTGAATATTTAATCGATCACTTTTAATTGGGCTTAAATTTATTTGACAACCCGCAATACATAATTATTTACATATAAGCTCAACGTTGGATTAATGATCTAACATCCAATCCTTTTGAGAGTATCTTGGTTTAAATTGTGTATATAAGAGCTAAGATTAGTTACTAAATCTCAATCTAATAGCTGACATTTCCCCCTCCCCCCCAATTTGTTCTCTTCACTGTAATTTTATCCATTGGATTAACAATGGTCTGGAATGAATAAATAAAATACATCCAAGTTCATGTCTTGCTAGACCTGACCAGAACTATCTTTCCAGTGCCATTAATACCTCCAAATAGAATGTAAGTATAAAATCACATTCTATTTGATAAAAATAAATACAATCTTACAAAATTATCACTTTTTTTTTTTTTTGGTACATGGAGATGCACTTCCTCTAGATTTTGGTTGTTTACAAGTCAATCCCTAACATATTCAAAGATTTACAATATACCCATGCTATCACTTCATTTACCTCTAATTCACGAGATTTTAACATCATTCTCTATCTTAGAAAGGTTTGGACTTACCTTAACAAAGACGGCTAAACCACCAAACCTTCCTCCTTTCCTTCTCTTCTTCTTTTCTTTTATTCTTCTCTTCTTCTTTTCTTTTTCTTCTTCTCTTCTTTCCCATGGCTGAACTCTCTTCTCTGTCTTTCCCTTTTTCCTCCCCTTTTTTCCTCTCTTTTCTTACGGTGGCTTAAGGGCTAAGGAAAGAAGAGTGAGTTTTTAATAACCTTAGAAATTTCCTTTTTGCCCCTCTCCACTCTTAAGTCACGCTTTTTAAGGTCCACGTGGCTTCCTCTCTGCCAAGCATTTTTACCCTTCAAATTTTTTTTCCATTTTGCCCTTAATCAAACTCTCAAATGACTTTTTACCAAATTTCACTTATGCCTCTGGTTAATTTTCGTTATCAGATGAACGACAGGGGTTACCCACCTATTAGACAGCATGGATACTATCTAATGAGAGTGAAATTATCATCAAACCACTTCCACAGAAGATTTTTGTCCATCTAAAAAATCAGCTCCACAGATAAAATTCCCACAGTAGTCGACTAGGTAGTCGGCTACTGTAGCCAAAATTCCTTCCAAACCACTTATACAGAGAAATTTTCCAAAGTAGTCGACTAAGTAGTCAACTACTTTAGCCAAAAATTCTTTCCAGAAAATTTTACAGAACGTTTTCTAACAGTAGTCGACTAAAGAGTCGACTACTGTGGCAACAAAAATTCTCCCAGCCTCTAAATAGTGAGCTTCAGGGAGTTAGCTGACTCTAGAGTCAGCTAACTTCCCCTGTTAGCTCACAGAAACCAACAATCAGCCAAAATGTCAAAGTTAGCTAGATAAAGAGTCAGCTAACTTCCAAATTTGGCTGACTAACAACCAAAAAATTTTAGTCATCTTCCCAATTAGCTGATAAATGAGTTACAAACATCATCAAACCTTTCCAAAAGCCATTCTAATGCATTCTAACCTCCAAAATCTTCATTCTAACTTCTTTCAAGGATCAAAAACAACTAGCAAATATTGAAATTATTATAAAAACTTTGATTAAAGGCCCAATCAAGTGACTTTATCAACATTTTGAAAGGATCATGTAAGAAACTCAAATTAACTTCAAAATTTCAGCTTTCACATCTTTTTCAAGATTTTACTCAAATCATTCACATTAGAAGATTAAACTAATAATAAAAATATGTTTAAAATAAAATTTTAAGACTTTTAGGTTTAGGATATTACATCGTAACTTACCGATCTCAAAGCCATCCCACTATTTTTACTTTTTTCATCTTCAGGATTTGTGAATCAGTGGATCTAAGAATTGGAAAGGTGATGTGATATAGGCTTGATTACATTCAAATATAACTATATATATATATATATATATATATATATATATATAATGGGTCTTCGACATCTTCTTCATTGAGAAAGGTAAAATAATCCTTTACTTTAAAGGAAGGATTTCTTTCTCTTTGGATTTTACTAAATATGCCGAAAGGATTTTCAATTGGTTGGACTAATACCTCAACATCAGGACCCTTTTTATTCTCATCATATAACAACTTATTATCCTTTGTGATTTCAAATAACTCTACTAATTTATTGGTGTTTTTTGTATCAATTGGCTCTTCTAAAAATCTTACATCTCTACTTCCAATGACACTTATAAATCCATCGCTATGATGAATGATAAATCTATATTCTTTTAAATTTTTAAAATGTTCAATAAATATGGCTTTAATGGTTTTACTGTCTAACTTACTTCTAGCATGAGATGGAATAAGAATATGAGTAGAAGAGCCCCAAACTCTCAAATGATTTAAGGTGGGTTTTCTACTAGTCCATAATTCATGTGAAGTTCTGTTATGAGTTTTATTAGGAACTAAAATTAACAAAAATTATGCAGTAATAACAGCTTCACCCTAAAATTGAGAACTAAGTGCAGTGTAATTCATTATAGACTTTACCATGTTAAGTAAAGTTCTATTTTGCCTTTCGGCAATACTATTTTGCTGTGAAGTATAACTTATACAATATTGATGTACATTACCATTTTGTTTCAAAAAAATCATTAAATAACTCATGCATATATTCTCCAACAATGTCAAATCTTAATATTTTAATATTTTTATCCAATTAATTTTTAACTTTCCTTTTATGCTCTTGAAATTTATCAAAAATATTAGATTTTTTATGTATCAAATATACATAATTGTAACAAGAAAAATCATCAACAAAAGTAACAAAATATTCCATACCTCTTTGAGTTTTAATATTCAAAGGACCACATACATCGGAATGAATAATGGCTAAAAGTTCATCGGACCTTTGATCTTTGGAAAAGGGTAATAGTCATTTTACCCTGTAAACAAGTTTCACAAATATCAAATTCTATGTTCATATTAGGAATTAATCCCATATTTATCATTCTTTTCATTTTATTTTTGTTAATATACCCCAATCTTATATGCCAAATATAAAGATCTTCAACATATAAGCAATCATTATAAGAAAAATTCATAAAGGCATCATCATAAGCAAAAGAACCAACTAATGCATTATTAATATTGTTTGAAGTAGAAACATCGAGACGATACAAACCATCAATCATATTCCTCTACAAAAGGATTCTACTATGTTTTCCAATCGAGACTTTTTCTGAATGAAAATGAACCTCAAATTCCTTTTCATCCAAATGAGGGACTAAAAGGAGGTTATGCCTCATAGTGGGTGCAAAAAGTATATCACTTAGGCAGATTTTTTTTTCTAAGGATTATAATCTTCACGATTCCAACACCTAAAACATCACAACTGTTGTTATTTTCCATATACACATAATGATCATCATGTTTTACTTCTTTCATCTCAATAAAGTAGCTTTTTATTTTTGCCACAAGGCGAGATGATGGAGAATCCACCTACCAAGTTATGTCATCAACATCCACCAAAAGAAACTCCGATACAATACAGATTATATCATTGGTACCTCTAAAATTTGTTTGTTATTATTTATATTTTCACGGTAATTAGATTGGCAATGACCATTTTTTCACAATTAAAACATTTTCCTTTACCCCCCTTTCCTTTGTCATTATTTTTGAAATTATTTCTTTTTCCCTTATAATTCCCTAAAAAAAATTTCTTTTCATTTTTAGGGGGCTTAGTTTTTGGTGGTGCATTACCAGATGCAATGGTTACTAATAATGTTGATATATTCTTTTAGCTCTTCTTTCAACCTCTATTCCTAACAATGTTGGCAAATTTTTCTTTGTGACTAATTGACCTGAATAATTAAGAGAAATGACAACAAGTTCCATGAACTAGGTAAACTATATAGGATTGTAGATACTTACATACCTAATGGAGCAAGTTCTTTAGCTATGATTGCTAGTTTGTTAGCATGCTAAATGATATGATCAGTTTCCTTTATTTGGGTTCTATTAAATTAAAGTTGAATATGAGTTTCAAAAATAGTACCATATGCATTAGCACCAATAGCAGAAAGCATATTTTTAGCAAACTCATGTTTTTCAAATAAAATCTCGATGTTAGATTCCATAAAAGTGAGCATGATATCTTTAGCAATTCTATTATTATCCATATACTTTTTATATGACCTTCTAATATTAGCACTAGCATTTTTAGGAGGTGGGGGTGGAACATCGATATCAATCACATATTTAGCCTTATCCTAAAAAAGTATGTGACGGATACGATGTTTTTAAATTGAAAAATTAGTGCCATTCAATTTTTTAGTTTTACTCAACTCTTTATTAATAGTCTTACTAGTCATGATTAAAATAATCAAACCTTAAGAAAGGTTTAGGCTTAGATAACTAACCAAAGTAGAGGACCTTAATATAATCGTATGTATTGTTTTTCTTACTCACACTGATCTATGCTACTTTAAATTTTATTCATGCAGGGACCTCAATGAAGCTTCAGTTATGCTCTTATGCCAATGAAGCTTATCTAAAATTTTTAAATGACCTGTAAAATAAAAACTATTGACAAAATAAAATAGAAGAGGGATGTTGCATAGGCTTAGGATTTTGTTTCAGAAGGAGTCTCTCTTATAAAATTATCTGAATGTACGAGAGGTTCAATAGGGATCAACTTTCAATAGCATTCCAACTTTTTCTCCAACTAAGCTCTCATTCATATACACTAACCTATATTAAGTGGTAACTACTTAATAGTTAGTTTGATCAAATCAAACCCCATAATAACTAACTTGATCAAGCTAACATTTCTATCATTATTCAATATCTTGTTTACTTGAATCATACAAGATTTTGATTTATTTTAACATTGCATCAAGGACTATTTTGATCATCACTTCCATCATGAGGTAGAACCTCGACTCTGAACTTGGTTAGGAGGGGGAAAGGATTTGGGCATTCAACTCACATGAGCAGCTGGCTTGAGGCAACTCTCGGGGATTATACCGCTCAAGTAACTCGGAGAACAGGAAGTCATCAGCCATATCGGTCGCCATGGATGAACTGAAGGTGGGCATGGTGCTAGTGTTGCCACTCGATTAGAAGGCGAAATGGCTCATGTGGGACTGACTTGGAACGCTCTGATTGGTGGTTTGCATGGATGTTGTGCCGATGAGGAGCGCGCTGTGGTTGGGTTGGAGGTGGTGGCATTGGTGGTGGGATGAGATGAAGTGTTGGCGAGTGGAAAGGAGTGAGGAGGGAATGGAAAGTGGATATGGGGGCTGGTGTCAGTATTAGATGAGGTTGGTCCTGGCTTGGGTGTCTTTCATGCAGAGGGCAGCCTCTCGGGCAGTGTCAAATGTCCCAAGCCAATGCCTTTTCTTTGGTTGTGGGCTCCAACTTGCACACACTATGCGTAGCCCATCACTTGATCTCATCACGCGAGAGCAAGTGTAGACAATTTGCTTGAAAAGACATCACTTTGTTTACATAGAAATTCTATCCAAGATGATAACATTATTTATGGCTAGATATGTGAGTGCAAGGACCAATCCCACGTAGAGTTCGATTTATATGGGATGTGAGATGTGACATGGATATATATAGATATTATCCTATTCTCTATATCACCTTATCACCGCGCATGCGGTGGATGATAACAATGGCGATCCTGCACTCAAATTGCTATCAAACGTGCTGTTGTCTGTACCGCAACGTCTTGCACTCTTACTTCACTAGTTCTCAAGAAATCCTTGGTGGGGAGACCTAGGCCACAAAACTTCATGAGGTGGCATCCTTTTACCGATCACTAGGCCAAGGGCTTTTTGTAGTGGCTCCAACAATCATATTAAATTAATGCCAGATCAACACCTGTGAGTTAAGCCTGACAGCCATGCCAAATTTGAAGTGTAACTTATCTTCGTACCTATTAGTGCTTTCTTTATCTCACTTAATCTTGCTAAAATCCTCTGAGTGCTTCTTTATCTTGCTTAATTTTGCTCAAATCATCTAAGTGCTTTCTTACCTATGAAACTTGTTTATCTACTAGAAGAGTATGAATGTAACAACCAAAAATAATTCTATTCTGGATGGAAAAAAAATTGTTATATACTTATAATTCAAATCCATGTGCTACCAATTAATTTTTACTTAAGTTTTTGAATCACGTAATTTTATTTTACTAATGAAATTAATTTGATCAGCAGATGAGTTTAAGACGTTACAATGATAAATTTTAAATCTGATCATATACTTATAAAAAAAGACCATATATTTGCAAGGAGAGCATACTTTTCAAAAGAAATATTATTAGAAAGAGCAAGAAAACAAATATTTGATGGTCAAAGATTGGTGTAATATAGACCTAATGAGCATTTAAGTGGCTCTAACACATTAGATAAGGATTGGCAGGCAATGCTATCGTCATGTGATGATGCATGACGTCTTCCTAGCAGTAATAAATTGACCCACAAATAATTACAAGCAACATGCATGCACTTACGTAAGCCAAAATAGCTAAACACCTAAATTAAGTCGAGATGTGCATTAGGCTTGCCAATGCATGTGGACATACCATGTGTACTAAAGCTATAAATGTGATGATATGATATAGATCGATGTGGTAGAGAGATGGACTGATTGATATTGATGGCTGATGACGCAAGTTATTTATGATTTGATTTGGTTGTAGTGGTTTTCAAGGGACGAGTACCTGGATTCTAGGTGGTGTACCATTTGTTTGGCCTATATAATTGAGGTTGGCAACGAAAGGAAGGCCATGTCTCTCTCCCCATTAATAGCAGAACAATTGACGGGATATTCTCACCACCTTTATTGTTTGCATAGGGGTATATAACAAGGCCAGGTTAGGGTGAAGTTGCACTCCAGCATCCAGTCTACTGCCATTGTGTCCTTTGATTCTCTTTGTTCTTTCATTTTCTTGGAAGATCAAGAGAAGCCCCAGCCCAAAGATGCTAGTCATTACTATTAAAAACCCATGGGCTTTTGGAGTTGGTCTTTTAGGTTGTCCTCTCTCTCTCTCTCTCTCTCTCTCTCTCTCTCTCTCTCTCTCTCTCTATATATATATATATATATCTCTCACACACACACGCACACATACGCACACCCACGCACGCACACTCTCACCACTACCAACATTATTATTACTGTTATTTAGTAATTTTGGTCTTTGCTGTTGGTTAGAAGCTCTATGTTGTATGTTATGATAGAGCCCATTCCACAGTAGCAAGGGTTAGATTATGGGGGCAAGATGAGAAGGTTCTCTCTATAATTGCAATTCTTGGTACCTGTAATCTTGGTGGGAAAAGGATGACAAGAATCAGCAAAGTTCCTATTAGACGGCAGTGCAATGCATTTGGTCTCCAAGATTCATGCTAGAAGCTTGTTGTTAATATATATATATATATATATATATATATATATATATAAAGGTGACCATCAGTCTTTATAACACATAAGTAGGAAATTCAAAATTTACCCAAACATATTCACTGTAAACCAGTATATCTGAAGATGCCAGATGGTGCAATATCAATATCAATATACCAGCCAAGATTATCATATTATGAGTTCTAAACTGTAAAAGGGAATGGCTAATTCTTTTGAATTATTGAATATATTGGCCAATGTTTTGGCCACTTTATTATTATATATTGGCTGAAATATTAGGTTATCTTGGAATGTTTCAAAAATCTTTTAAAGTTCATCTTTATCACAATAAAGCAATATCTTCATTTATTTCGGTAGCCGCTACACTCTGAGATGACTAGATATATGAGCTGAAAAATTCCTAACAGTGTTGTATATAGGGCTTCAATATTCACTAATGAACACAAACTTAAAAAAATCAAGATAGCTTGCAATATAACCCTCATAAGTTCTCACTAACTGGATTTCATTGCTTTCTTCCACAGGTAACATCATATCATTCTTGGTGATCCTGGCCCCAGTGTATGTTCTTCTTGATATTCACTATTTTATCATATTTCTATTGTGTTTTCATTGTCGCATGATCATTGTGCTAAACTTTTCTCTCTTACCCTTCTCTTGGAAGGCCAACATTTTACAAGGTGTGCAAGAGGAAATCTACAGAGTCGTTCCAATCGATACCATACGCGGTGTCGCTGCTCAGTGCCCTGCTGTGGACGTATTATGGTCTCCTCACCAAGGATGCGTTGCTGCTCACCATCAATACTTTTGCGTGCCTCGTTGAGGGTGTCTACTTAATAATATACCTCATTTATGCTCCCAAGAAAGCCAAGGTATCTTAAACACTCTCTTCTAGCAAGAGATTAATGATACAGCTCCAGTCGCCTAAAGAAATGGGAATGAAATGTGACAACTCCGCGTTTAGGCTTTGCTTAAAATAAGAAAACAGCAACGTAACTTGCTATTCGAGGTAACGTCTGGATGCATCAATGGACGCAAGTTGATGGGCCAAGCAACCTGCCTCCAAAAACCAGGCTTGGGTTTCCGGCCCTGATGATTGATGGTGCCAGGAGTGGCCTTGACAAAAGCCTGTAAAATTGGTAGCTCTTGGCACAGTCAAGCTCGAAATTTCATCAAACATCAGGGCCTAAAATTGATGGGCTAGATTTGAGCTGGACTGGGCTAAGATAGGGCTGTCAGAAGGCTCCAGCCAGTCGAATTTTGGATCGGACCATGGCCTGGCCTGAACTAATTTGGGTCAACTTGGACATAAAATTAGAGTCCAAAAAAATTTTGGTTCGAGCTCAATCTGTTACTTGGCTCAATTCAAAACTAGTCCGAAGCTTGATCATGAGAAAGGCACGAAGCATTGACCTTTGATCAAGTTCGAATGAAATTCTAATACCTTAAAATATAGTGTGTTTTTTAAAATTTTATACTGAATTTCTTATCAACTATGTGAAAATAACTCTCTATGTCATAACAAATTTTTTTTGGATAATTAGGTATAATTATTTTAGACATTGCTTGCTTTTCTACAAACGCTTAAAAACTTTGTTTTTGGTCTAAATTATTGCTGTGAGTCAGCCTGATTGGATTTTGAGCCAGGCTTGTGTCTGAGCTTAGGTCGAGCTAAGCTGGGTTCTGAACAAATTTTCAAAGCTAAGCTTGGCTTGAAGCTCAGACTATAATACAATTTGAGCCAAATTTAAGCTTTTAAGAAAACTTATAGAGCCAGTGTCTTTCAAAGTGAAACCTTCACTTTTAAAGCCTCTCTCTTTAAGAAAGTTTTACAACATCTAGGGACTAAAATATCTAAAACTAAATCCCATAATTTTAAAAATCATGGCACCATGTAGATTTTCTATTTAGGCATGCATATCCAAAGTAGACTACTAGATGACTTTGAGTTTATCTCTCTTTTAAGATATTTATATCAAAATCACTTGTTTAGATTTTTCATTCTATATGATCTGTATAATTTATTGTAGCATGTTAGCTCTATTAGTATCTTTTATTTAGTTCCTGCTTGATACACGGCTAAAGATCATATAAGGCATATGAATTTTTTGACTTTTAATATGTAAAGTATTCCAAATCATAATCAACAGTTCGCATTTGCAACATGCATACCATACATTTATTCAATAGACAGAATTCAAGACTCCAAGAGCTAAGATTAGTTATTAAATCTCAATCTAATAGCTGATTTCTTTTTTTTTTTCCCCTCTAATTTGTTCTCAATTAGATCAACAATGATATGGAATAAATAAATAAAATAAATCCAAGTACATGTCTTACAAGGCCTGAATTATCCTTTCAGTGTCATTAATACCTCCAAACAGAATATATGTATAAAATCGCATTCTGTCACATAAAAACAAATACAATGTTACAAAATTATCTTCTTCTTCTTCTTTTTTTTTTTTTTTTTTTTTTTGGTACTTCCAGATGCAGTCCCTCTAGAGTTTGGTTGTCTACAAGTCAAGAGTAAAATTCTCATATGATATGGATCTTCCAAACACCAGTTAGCATCATCGGATGGCACTGTGAACTTTATTTCTTTTTACATGCACGTCACTTAAAAAGTAAAATTATTTTCTTTCTTCCATGCTCACACATAAATCATTGAATGCAGTAGCAATGATGCAAAGAACTTTTTTTTGCAGGCTTTAACCTTAAAGTTAATATTCTTATTCAATGTGGGATTGTACGGATCGCTAGTTCTTTTCTCTTCGATACTCCTGAAGGGAAGGAGGCGAGCCCAAGTTGCTGGATGGATTTCCGCAGCCTTTGCAGTCAGCGTGTTTGTGGCTCCTCTCAGCATCATTGTGAGTAAGCCCATGTTGTCATCCAACCATCATACAAATGTCTGCAAACATAATATTGAAAATAAGAACATCAGCATATGATTGAAATCATCATCAGAATAAAGCATAAAAAATGATGACTACTTTTTTAGGTGACAATATACAGCACTCCTGAAGAAATGCCTATGTTCAGGTTGGAAGGTTAGCTGGTATTCAACCATATTTTTGATGTCCCTGTTAGCCTTTATGTCCCTGTTAGCTGGTATTCAACCAATCTTCTCTGCATATATGTAGCACTCTGTCATTTATTTAGAACAATATAAATGTATAGCTCAAGCAAGGTTCGCTGTATTAGAAATCGATACCATTTGGATTTCAGATCGGTATAGTTCGATATGAGGTACATTATACCAAATTAGTGACCTACCATTCAGATGAATAAGAAGGCCCTAACTTATGAACCACCCTAAATTAGGTTGAATCAGATGATTTGGTATGCTGGTAGGGAGCTGGTACGGGCATGTCGGGATAGTTCGGCTAACCATCTCCAAGTAAAAAAATTTACTTTTGGATCCAGCATATGTGCATTACTGTGCAGAAGCTCTGAAAGACTCCATGGGAGTGGAACAAAAATTCTAGTTTCTGCTGAAGTTCTGATTAAAATTTGATCCAAAGGGGTGATTTCACAGTAGACTAATGAAACAATTCTGCTTGCCTTGATTGCAAGGGAAACACTGGCAAAACGCTTAAGTTTCCTGAACTTAAGATTGGGAACCAACTCATATAACTTGCTTCTGATATTAATAATGTATATAGAAGTAGCATCTTACTTCTGTTGAAAACTAACTCAAAATGTTCATCTGTTGCAGAAACTAGTAATAAGAACTAAAAGTGTGGAGTACATGCCATTTCTGCTGTCCTTCTTCCTTACTCTCAATGCTGTAGTTTGGTTCTGTTACGGCCTTCTCCTGAGGGATTTCTTCATAGCAGTATGTGGTCTATCTATCCAATACCAAAACATTCATTACTTAGATTGCATGATGTATTTTATTGTCTGGTAAACATACTATACTTGAATGATTGAATCAGTTACCCAATGTGGTGGGCTTCATGTTCGGAATGGCTCAAATGATCCTTTACTTCATTTACATGAATGCCACGAAAGATGGACCAAAACCAAAAGTCACCATCCTGGACCTGGAAGCCATGCCTGCAGCTACTCTGAATTCAGATGTAGAACTGGCTGACAAGAAGACCATTTCTGAAAAACCAAATGAAGCCAATAGTGCCTGATCTTAGAAAATCTGAAGCATGTAGTCATGAAGAGCAGTATGATGATCTTGTCTAATTACATTGAGAGTCTTCCCCTGAAATTCTAAGAACTGAAGATAGAGTGCTGTTAGCATAGGCATCATCTCTTATATGGAACACTCTCAATATATCGGTATTGCAACAGTTGTAATTGCATGCAAAGAAAATAAAAAACTCTATGACCTGCATGCCCTCGTATCTTTATCTTCTAGAATGAAACGATATGCAATGTAACCATATCTACAAGCAAGTAATTAGAAGAATTTTGTTTGTATGGACATTAAGTTTTATAATTTAGATATGCCGCACAATTAAATGTCCAGAATAATAAAGTGAGATACCTCAAGATGGAAAATTGCTTTATATTTTTTAACCCAATGCCACTAGTATGCAGTCATGGCTGACACAATATTACTTGATGGTAGATCAGCTTCTATAGGTGTTCATGCTAGATGCTTAGTCTTGACCATTCTTTTTTTTTTTTTTTTCCTTCAAAAATATAAACACATTCTTGTAACAAATGGAAAATAAGACTCAAAAAAGTTTCCATAGTCTTTATCTCTTTTCCCTCGTATGGACATACACAAATTATTATTTTGTATAGGACTGTTTTGCAATGAACAAGATTTTATGATGGCACTCATGTTGGAACATAATTTAAGCATGATTTATACTATCAAGATTTGCAAACCGTTAGTCTTATCCATTCACAAGTTCTTATCCTTTAGTGATAAGAATAGTTTTTTGAATCAAAATAGTTCTTATCTTCTAAGTGATAAGAGTAGATAGAATCCTTCATCAATTGTGATAAGTTAGAAGAAGATGCGATGGAATTCTTATTTTTGGGTATGATAGTCTATTTAGAGACATCAGTTAGTCTTCTATATCTCCGTTAGTAATAAATCACCTTCAACCATCTTGATGCAAAAAGTGTAAACGAATTTGGGGGAGTTGATCTGTACCAATTATTTGTTTAGAGTGCATGGATTACTGGTGGTTTTCTCGCAATGCAAGCAAGAAAGATTGAAGGCATGCTCCACAAAAGATAGTCTAGCATTGGTTTAATGTTGAAGCATATTTTTACATGATTGGGAAACGGTAACACCTGTGATCAGTTTGCTTTAGTTGTAAGAAGATTGAGTAGGTATTCTCTTTCCTTCTCAGGAGATGAACATTATTCCATTATATTACAAGCTTAAGCAAAAAATGTTGCAAGAGACTAAGACTCCATAAATACAAGTTCATCTGTTGATATTTTTTAAACATCCAGTACCCTCTTGATCACTATAGCATCATTCAGACAAGCATGACAATATTTTCGCTCGTAATTCATCTAATAAATAGCAAGAAAATTACTTAAAAAATATATACCAAATGATTTGTGCTTCTCTGGAATCTATAGGCAGCCATCATGATAAGCTCAAAATAGTCTGTCAAGCTATATGATCTCGTTTTATCCGATGGGTCACATTTTCCAGTACAATTAGCATGGCCTACCCATTGGAGATCTAGGTTGTAGCTCCATATGGGCCTCTACTTGCCAATCTCATATCTTTTTCTTAAATAATCTTAAAAAAGAGCCTAAAGCTGCATTTAATTTTCAAAAATATATATATATATATTTTATTTCTATTTCTAAAAATAGTTTTTATTTTTTATTTTCGTTACAAATAATATATTTTAGAAGGATAAGTAAAAATATTAAAAGGAGTACCATGAAATTCCTAAATTTTTAAGCTTTTTAATCTTTGTTTTCTACTTTCTTTTTTCTTTTGATGAAAAAAATGAGCACATCTTCAAACTACTTTTAATTTAAAAATTATATATTTTTTTAAAAAAATATATTTTTATTTATATTCATAAAATATATTTTTATAAGTATTTTCTTTTCTATGAAAATAAAAATAAAAATCAGAATCGATTTTAGAAGCCAAAGCATGCTATTAACCCACTCTAACCTAGGATCCTTAACTTCTACCCTTTTGGTTGTATTCTTGGAAGTATGCTCTAAATTTTGGACAACACGTAAATTGAATTCTAACCTTAGTGGTTAAACCTCAGGCCATGTTCCGCGGTAAAATGTTAAACCAGTTAACTGGTGAATAAAGTTCTTCATTGTTTGCTTGGTAATCACTGCCTGCCATTAATATCAACTTTAAAAAATTGGGAGGATGTTATAAAAGTAGGAGAGAAGATACGAGCTGGAGGTGTTATGTGAATTACTTCAGGGGATGTTATAAAAGTAGGAGAGAAGATAGGAGGTGGAGGTGCAATGAAAATTACTTCAGCTTCCTCTAAGATAACTTTAATTTGATTATCTACGTTTTTGGTCCGTTGACCACCAGATAAAATTATTCACAACTTTTTGTATGGTGTTTAACTGGTTAGCAAGACAATCTGTGAGAGGATTACCAAAGCAAATGTAGAGACATCAGCATGATAAAATAAACAATATGAGAATCCCCATGAAAGGATTATAAAAGTGGAATGCTGCAAAATCTTGAATATATATAACTTGATCAAGGTATCAACTCTACAATTTGGCCACCTCTTAAAACTCTTCATCATCCATTGGCCAAGTTAGTAGTTGTCATGATAAATAATAAGAGTATATAATGCTCTAAGCCTACCTGCTAACTCAATTAATTCCGTTAATGAACCAAAATTATATGGCCTAAAAATTCGAGTGAAAATTAATAGATAGTAAGTAAACTTAAGTTATAAGCATATAACACTTTCTTTCCCATCCAATTCTACTTGCTTTTCCATCCAATGTTGAACGGGTCATTGGTGCTATACGGATGGCTCCATGCTATAGTAGAACTCTACCACCATCTCATGAGTAGCCCTTTCTTCATATTCATTGACTTCTGCACACTCGGATCGGCTTTAATACCATTTATAACACTCTAAGCCTATCTACTGATCTAATTAACTCCATTAGCGGGACGAAATCACATGACCCAAAAACTCGAATAAAAGTTAATGATTAGTAAGTGGGGTTGAGTTATAAACACTTTTTTTTTTTTTTTTTTTTTTCATTCAATGTGAGATTATAATACTTTTTTTTCTATCCAATATATCTAATATGTAATTATTTTTGGCTGCTGCAAAGAAACAAGCTGGACATGGTTTATTGGAATAAAATAATCCACAATGGAATGCACCACCATACGATAAGTTTTTGAGGCCTGCAGCAGACCAGCTGCCAACCTAACATGAAGCATTGTCAGTTAATGCAGCCAAGCAGCAGACCAGCTACCAACCTAACATGAAGCATCATTGCCAGTTAATGCAGCCAACCAGCAAGATTTTCTTCCTTGATTAGATCCTAGGGGGGTTCAATGGACAAGAGTAAATTGTGTTACTAACCTAGCTAATGTGTCACAAGAGTAAATTTGTTACTAACCTAGCTCAAGTATGATGGCTAATTAAATAATGACCATCACATCCTCATAGCCCACTTGTGCCAGCTCAAAGGTCTAGGCGGTTGCTTAAAACCCTCAAAACCATGATCTAGGTAGTCTTTTTCATATTGCAGCTTTTACCCTGTTCAAGTAGTCTTTTGTATATTTTTTTTTAAAAAAAAGAATGAAAGAAAAAGGTTTTTTCTTTTTTTTTTTTCTTTTTTTTTTTGGTAAGAGGTGGTTGCACTCTAGTCACTAAGTAGCTCTCTTCATGGACAACACCTACTCTATTAAATTTTTTCTTAGGCAAAAAATACTTTTGATCCCATAGTATCATTCAAAATTTATTTGGATTCTCAAACTTTCAAACAGTTTGTTACTCATATTTTAAAAATATTATATTCCTAATATCTCATTATAAAGTCAGTTAAAATTAATGAAATAACTAGCATATCCCTTAATTATACGAGGTCGGTTAAAATTGACAAAATAACTAACTTATCAATCTATCGATCAGTTTATGTATACGTGTTGAAATGACATACTAACTATTTCGATAATTTTAATTAACTACATGTTTCATGAATATAATATTCTTAAAATATAAGGGAGTAAAATATATCAACTGAAAGTTTGAGAATCCAATTGAATTGAGTGAAAGTTTGAAGATCAAAAATATATTTTAACCTAAGATAATTATAATTTTTATGTCACTCCAATGACTCAAATTTTAGATGTTAGATTAGCTCGGTATAAAATGTAACAATCCTAACTAACACATCTAAAAGTGCTAAAATATTAAGCATGTCAAGGTTGAAGCCTTTCCTAGATACCTTTTGGGCGATGCTGGTGGAGCAATGGACTCTAGACCAATGATTGTTGATCTTGATAAGGTTAGCCACTTACTTAGCCTTCTCTCCCATCACTTGATTTAGAAAATTGCTTGGGATCCTGCCAACAGCGTCTATGGCCGAGGCCCAATTATTTATCGCATAACTACAAAGGCCATCCCTCATGTTGACTATAAAGTGAAAATAATAATAATAATAATAATAATAATAATAATGTTTTCATCAAAAGAAAGGGAGGAGTGGGGATGGCAGTAGGATAAAACAAGTACAAGAGAAGGTGCCTTCAAATTTGTACCGACCTCATATTCATTACTATATAAAATTTTATACTTAAACCCATACACATCTGATACCAACTCCATACCCATCATCTATCTCAAATTTTATTTCATTTATTTTATATTTTTTTCTTCAAATTTTAATTTCAAACTCATGCCCAAAACAATTATAGATTGTATTCTTTTTTCCTTCAGACTGAACAAATGGATCCAACCCAAAAAATTATAATTTATAGATGCTTATAAAATTTTTTACTGAAAGTTTATAACTATGTTAATAAATAAGATAATTAACTGAATTTACTATCAGCTATAATGGGTCTGAAGTAGGGTAGGGCAGGATGTGATGAAAATATCTTTACATCTATATCTATCCTATACTTCTAATGGGTATGGTCTGAAGATGGGTGGGTACCCAACTTTTAATATCCATATTCATCCCTAATGAGGAGAGGATGGGTGGGTACCCAATTTTTAATATCCATATTCATCCCTAATGAGGAGAAGATGGGTGGGTACTGGTAGAGGAAATTGCTGACCAGCGAGAAGGATGCTTTTGGTGGCGCCATGACTCGAGTCCACTATTTTTACTAGGCTTTGATCATGCCTTCATGGACAATTCATCGAAGAAATTAGGGGCGACTTGAGTAAAAGTTAGTGAGTAGCACTGCTTCTACTAAACTTTTATCATGCCTTCATGGAAGAAATCAAGGATAACTCAAGTAAAAGTTAATGGATAGCAAGTGGACTTGAGTTATAAGCACATAACACTTTCTTTTTCATTCAATGTGAAATTAAATTTGGGGTATCACAATCTTTTCTTCTTATAATGCAATGTCCTCATCGTATGCTCCCTAGCCGGGTCGGTGCATCAACTCACCTGCTGACTCAATAAACTCGTTAGCGAGCCGAAATCACGTGACCTAAAAACCTAAAAACTTGAATGAAAGTTACTGAATAGCAAATAAATTTGAGTTATAAGTATATAATATTTTTTTTATTTAATATGAGATTAAATTTGGGGTATCATAAAAGTAGAGAGGTTGGCGCTATGGTTTACGACATGGACTGCCCGTGATTAAATTGTCGAAGCAGATAGATGGGTGATGTGGGAAATGGATGGACGTAACCAAGAAGAAAGGTCCAAGATAATAAGATAATAAAACGGTACATGATATATTTTATTCCGTTTTATGTGGCTAAACACTGCAACATTACTTTGAGGAGAAGGCCCGACTTTGACTGCAACATTACGTTAAAGATAAGCCAGATATATGTTAACGGTCAAGCGGCCTCTTATATATATTTTTTTTCAAACAATAACGGACTGAAATCTTATTAAACTAGTACATATGCATTTATTATATAGCTTGACTTGACCATGTTGGAGGAGATCACCACTTAAATCTAGTTAAGTATAAATTTATATGATGGAGATTCAAATTAATGATTCTAGCCATTAGATATAAAATTCTAGTGTATAAAAAATTATGTGGTTTAAAATCTCTTAACATATGCATCAAGAGATTAAAAAAAAATATATTATTTAAAATTATTTAAATTATTTGATTTTTTACTCATTTGATGTATAAATTGAAGATCTTCAAATCATATTATTTTCGATGTGCAAGCATTTTAAAGATATTATATTGTATCCAATAGCTTGGATATAGATATAGGTCCTCCATGATCCTATATAGACATGATTGGATCTAAGTGGATAGTCCACTCAACTAGCTAGATCAAACTATACGTATACACATACGTACATATATTTGGCTACATTCATATATAGCTAAGCCCAAATTCAGTCGCCTCTCTCATCATTAAATCTACATTGATCTTAAATAAAGAAAGCTATTCGTTAACCACCATCATCTACTTTAAAAAAAAAAAAATCAAATGAAATAAATAGAAATGGATAAACAATAAATGCAAATATGATAGAAGTAAACACTAATTTTTTTGAAAGCAACAGTAAATAATTATTTTATAAAATAAATACTAATATATCCCATATAAATAGAGAGCTTGAACCGATAAGTACTTAGGCTAAATGGTAAATAGAAATATTGAAGAATAAATATAAACTATCAAACATGTGATACGTCACAGAAAATAAAGTATATTTATAGAGATAAGACAGATGAGACGTATATCCAATGCTTGTGCCACATATCTAGCCTCCATATACCTCATGTTTCGGATTACATGAAACATCACAACCCTAATCTAATAGTTTCTATTTATTCTTACAGTATTTCTTTTTACCAACCAAGCAAAGTGTTTATTGGTTCAAACTAGCTGCTTATTTTGGATGTCAGTATTTACTATGTGAAATAAGCTTTTATTGTCACCTTTGAAATAGTTAGTGTTTATTTCCATTATGTTTGTATTTATTATTTATCTATTTTTATTTTTTTATATATTTCTATTTATTTCATTAGATTTTTTAATCAAGTAACAGTGGTTAATTAGTGGCTTTTCGCTTTGAGATTCATGTAAATCAAATGGTGGGGGAGGCAAGCGATTTATGGACTTTGCTACATTTGCATATAGCTAAGCCTAAATCCGATAGCCTCTCCTACTATTAGATCTGTAAAGATCTCAAAGTCAAAAAGTTACTTATTAAATACTATTAACTGCTATTTTTTTAAAAAAATAGAGGCATTTACGAAACAAGACAATACACCCTAGGCCTCTACCATAGAAACATATCTTTATGCTGCTACATCATATCTCTATACTTCTGATATAGTAGCACAAGGATATGATACAATAATATAGAGATATGACATACTTATAATACAACGGTATAGGGATATGATATATATATTATTTCATCTCATAAATGATCTCTCGTCTCATAAATGCCTCTCCTTTTTTTCTTTTTTTCTTTTTAGAGCGGGAAAGAGTAATTAACGAGTGACCTTTCGGTTTCAAAATCTATGCAGATCTAATGATGGTGGAGGTGACTGGCTACACACAAATATATCTATCTCTCTGTTTATACATACATACATACATACATACGTACATATATATTTATATATATATACACATGCATACATATATATACATATACACACACACGCACATATATAGATGCATATATATACATACACACACAAAAATATATACACATATATACATGCATGCATACATATATACACACATATGTGTGTGTGTCCATTCTTTCCCTACTTTTTTTTTCCTTTGTAAAATTGGAAAGGAAGGAAGCCAAGCTGAAATTGTGATGAGGGGGGATCAAACTTAGGTCACTAAAATCATCTAGAAACTTTACCAACTTAGTCTATTATTTTTTAATAGACTTGACATGCCACTATGATTTTATATTTTTTTGAGCCTCAATCTAGGCCTATTGAAAATCTTGAGTTCGCTCAACTCAAAAATCATCCTTTTTCTAGCCCTGATACTTAGATTCATATGTCAATACATACATGTTTCCCTTTATTACCTATGTTGTACACCATCATCTCACATATTCTAAGAGCCAGGTACGAAAAAAATATGAGGGAAGCCAGAGAACACTGGCATTTTATCATGAGCATTGAATGAGAGGAGTAATTCTTTGCCTTTTCTTTTGACTAAAGTTTATATATCATATTATGGAAGATGTCCCAATGAAAAAAGTATGCCGGGTACAAGAGCAAGGGCCTATCTGCACATGATGTAGATGGAAACACTTGTACATTTGATGCAGCCACCACACATCAACTTCACCTAATGGATTATTTAACTAGCTTTAATTGGAGTAAGCATAACCAAAGATAGAACTAATCAACAAGCCTACAAGTTCTTTTGCAAGTACAACCATGTTTCCACATAAACTATACTAGAAGATATATTCCCCAAAAAAATTTTTAGCAGATGGAATCCCAGACCTCACCGATGGGGTTTGGTCATGAAGATACTACTATATACACCAGGAAAAGCTCAAGCTTAAAAGTTATAATCAAACTAAAGAAATTTGTAAGCTGTGTTGGGAACTCAAGGTAGTGTTTGCCCATCAAAAGAACTTAGGATGATCCAGTAGCTGAGTCTATAAATTATATGTTGCAAAGAGTATGAAAATATATGCATCCATAACGTGCAAGCTGGAATGAAAATTATTATGTGATCCTTTGGTTTCCCACAGTGAAGCTTTTTCTTCATAACCAACAAAATATTTCAAGATTACTAAGATGCTCATAGTCTTTACAAGGCCATTCATGAGTTGAAAGGGAAAAGAAGTTCTTAAAAGCAACAGCTGATACATAAAATGATCCTGCACAGATGAGCCTTTCCGAGGGCTCATGATTTGCATGGAACCACAAAGGACCAAACTAGAGGAGAACAAAAGCAGCCCAGAAATATCCAGTGCCGGTAAAACCTTGAGGCTTAGGCCACAAAGCAAGCATCCCTCAAGGCGTTCAGTGCTCAAAAGAGTGAGTAACCTAAGTCAAAAGCATCAGTTAGCGAGGAAGCTGGTGGAGAGTACGAGTCTGAAACCTGAGGCCATGACACACAAGCTGGACCTTGCATCATAGAAGAGCTCAGATCTCCCATGCTGCTAGCTGTGGTGGGAGGTAACTCGCATGCACTAAGTTCCCAAAATGGCTCCTCAACCCAGAATCCACTGTTCATTTCGGTGAAGCAAGGGAAGTCCTCAGAGCTCATTGCACCCATTCCACCACCATAGGCATCAAAGAGGGCTCCATTTGTTGCAGAATAAGAGGAGGAGGCACTATTGGAACCCTGACTCTGAACTTGGTTAGGAGGGGAAAGGATTTGGGCATTCAACTCACATGTGCTGCTGTTGCCCTGGCTTGGAGAAGAGCGTTTTGGCGAGGACTTGAGGCAACTCTCCGGGATTATACTGCTCAAGTAACCAGACCGACTGTCGTCGGAGAACAGGAAGTCATCAGCACTGTCGGTCGCCATGGATGAACTGAAGGTGGGCATGGTGCTAGTGTTGCCACTCGATTGGAAGGCGAAGTGGCTCATGTGGGACTGACTTGGAACACTCTGATTGGTGGTTTGCATGGATGTTGTGCCAATGAGGTGCTGTGGTTGGGTTGGAGCTGGTGGCATTGGCTGTGGGATGAAGTTTTGCGAGTGGAAAGGAGTGAGGAGGGAATGGAAAGTGGATATGGGGGTGTCAGTATAGATGAAGTTGGTCCTGGCTTGGGTGCCTTTCATGGAGAGGGCAGCCCTGTCATAGGCCAGGGCAGCCTCTTGGGCAGTGTCAAAGGTCCCAAGCCAATGCCTTTCTTTGGTTGTGGGGTCCCTTATCTCAGCAGCGTATCTCCCCCAAGGCCTTCTCCTCACACCAAGGAACCTCCCTGGCTCTGTGGGCTTTCTCCTCCCTCTCCTCTCAGTAGGGGAGGTGGCTGTGGTTGGAGATGATGCTGATGATGAAGAGGATGGTGAGTGTGATGGCTTAGCTTGACAGAAGCCCATCAGGGGTGTATTGCGGCCTTGATCTTTCAGTGTTGCAGTGTCCAAGGTTTTTGAGGAAGACATTGGTTGGAAAGGTGAGGAGAAGAAGAGAAAGGGAGCTGGAGAAAGGCAGAGGTGGTTATGAGTGAGGTTGTTTGGGTTTGGAGTGGGGTGGGAGGGTAAGGAGAGGTCTAGGGGATTTAAAATGGGTGCTGTTGGATATGATAGGAGGGAAAAGGACATTGTAGATGGTATAGGGGATGTCATGGATTCATGACTAGCTTCTCAAATTAAAATAATACTTTGACATCGTATTATTGTTGGTTTTAACTTCTTTTTTTTTTTTTAATCTCTCTCCTTCTTCTTTTAGTTGTCATGGATGCATAATTGAAAGGAAATACTAGATTTTGTCAGCTAATCTTCTTCAGTTCTTCATTTATTCTATTCAAGTAGACTGCCAGTTCCTCTCTCTTCAAAGTTCTACTTAAATTAATCTATCTTCTGCACATGGGCATACCGTGTGTTGGGAGTGCAAAAGATAAGCATAGGACTTTTGTGGGTCCTCCACAAATTCGCTGCTTCTCATTTGTAATTTAGCATGTATCAAGGAGTTTCCTGAGATAAACCATATAGTATCATTGGATACCTTGCAGTACCTAATTTCCTTGTTTAATAAGCAGACCCTGGGTTATATTTCTCTGAGAGCCTTAATCTGTAACTAAGATTTCTATGCATATATTTGCTGTGTCATAATGTGAGATCAATGCGATGTGATTGAACTTCTAAACAAGCCAAGTAGAGAAGGTGGAGATTGATATTTTAATCAGAAGATTTGAATTTAAAATAGTCTTACTGAGTCCTCTTTGCCTACGTATGATTTGCCATGTGCTTCCGGATTTCATGCAAAATAAAAATGGATCAAATTGCTGAGGAGCTACTTGTCTGCTTCAAGATTTTCAAATGGAGCAGTTAGGATGGTCTTATAATTAATATGGAAAATTTTCAGCCAAATCAAAACATTCTTTCCGATAGCATTATTGTCTTGCTATGTGGAGGCAATCTATAGCTCAAGTGACTGTCACATGAGGGGGTCCTTGGTAGACCCCATGTTCTTCTCCTTTTGACTCCCCCAATGGAGCCACCTTCTACTTGTTGCTTCATGTGCTTGAAGCAAGTGGGTTATTGGCATTGTCCCTCCAAGCCCATAGGATTACACTCTTAGATTATAAGAAAATGGTCTTAGATTAGTGCGTGGGGGCATGCTCGTTTAAGTCCTAATTATAACAACTCAAGAGACAATCATATCAAAATTAGCTAAAGAAGAGAGCTCTAGCTTTCATGTCTCTTCAAAAGTAATTTGGAAAGGCGATGAGGACATTGAGGGGTCAAAAAGAGAGAAAAGGATCCACATAATATATAATGCCCAATCCAACAATGAAGACTATATAGTGGGACACATGTGAATTTGATTAAAAGAACAATAACAAGTGGTGACATTGGAGTTGCCATTGCATCCTTTCTGCTCAACCTTATCAAACCTTGGGTCTTGACAGCAGGAACACCAAGCTCCAAATTTAACCCAATGGCCTTCCTCTATCTTTTCCTTGTTTTTGGGAATCCATAACACTCCCTTAATGCCCCACCAGTCACTACCATGGCCTTGGTCTCATTATAAAAGTACATCATTCTAATATATTCGATCAGAAAAGGAAGAAGAAACATCAAGAGGCTCACCTGAGGTTCCCTAAGAATTCAGAATAAGTTCATTGGATTTTAAATCATTCGATGATACGACACGGTCGGTCTCGGAATCTATGACCCTTGACTTCTCCACTCAGTGTTTTGTTTACTTTGATGCATATCATCAGCTCTTTTTGATCCTCTCCAATTGTAGGAAAAGGAACACGCTCCACTATAGCAGATGTTTTTGAGAAGTTGCCCTTCTTGTGTGCCTAGTTTACTAAAGCAGCATCTCAAGCGTTGCTCCAACCTTAGCACTGTCTGCCTACTCTTAACCTTAGAAACAGAGCCTTCACAAGCTATCAGGCTCTAACAATGCATAACGAACTGCGTAAAGGTTAATCTTTTCCTTAGGTGCATATTATCTTGCATGAAATTTTGATCATCTTCCCTTCTATGAGATTGGTAATATAAATTTGTGAGTGTAGAAAATAGTAGCTACAACAGGGGAGTCATGCTCATCTAAAAAGGTGTGAGGAAAGGTGGTCTATGTGGGGATGTAATGTGACTAAATAATAGAAGAAAATAATGAGGTTGGAGCGTTTCATTGAAAGGGTGAGAGAGTAATAAAATTCAAGTGGTGAGTTGAGTTTTTCTTTACCAAATTGTAGTAGAAATGGAATGGGCACAACACCCAAAACACATGCTTTTGTCCACACTATATAGGTCGCCCGGGATTTTGGGGATGTCTTTATACTACTTTGACTTTAGGTTGTAAGAGGTGAGAAGAAGTGGGGAGGAGAGAGATGGTTGGTGATTGCCCACCTTAATCTCCATGATTAATTAACATGATGAAACAAAGAATAGATAAAAGCTAATGAGGGACATTATAGCATGTTCATGGCTTCATGCATCTTAAAGCCTCAAAGGGTATGAGATTTCCTCCAATTAGCCTTGGATGGTTTTTCCTGAACACAGATTGCTTCTCTGACAGAAAAGCTGAAGGCCAGCTGAGAGCTCTATGTCTGGACTAACTTGAATCTGTGTGCCGGTCAAGCTATTTAACTTTAAGTTTCACTCCTGCCCAATATACTGGGCCATATATATTGCAACATATAATAATTTATATGGCATGCTCATAGTATATGTGCTGAACATGTGCTATTTAAGCATTCTCTCTCTCTCTCTCTCTCTCTCTAACGTCGTTAGCAGATCGAAACCGTATGACCTAAAAACTCGAAGGAAAATTAATGGGTAGCAAATGGACTTGAATTATAAATAATATGAGGTATCACAATTTTTCCTCCTTATAATACGACGTTCTCATGGGTAGCTCTTTTTTCATGCTCACCAACTTTTGCATACTCGAGTACAAAACCCATCTATCTGTCCAATTAATTTCGTTAACGGACTGAAACCACGTGGCTCAAAAATTCGAATGGAAGTTAATGGGTAGCAAGTAGATTTGAGTTATAAATACATAACACATTTCTTTTTCATCCAATGTGAAGCTAAATTTAGGGTCTCTCTCTCTCTCTCTCTCTCTCTCTCTCTCTCTCTCTCTCTCTCTCTCTCTCTCTCTCTCTCTCTGACCAGAAATGGACTGAAGTAGGTAAGCATAACTAGGACTCAGGGTGAACCACATCAAAGCCTAGACTTATGCACTGCTAAGTTCAGGAAACAACGTTAGTTTGGTCAAAATGCAGTACACGGTAAGAGGTATACATAAGTTGTTTGGATATTACTATTTGTCAGATATCATGCGTTAATCTACAAAGCAATTGACCTTTAACACCAGATGTTTAGTGAATTTGACGTTGCACTACCAAAAAAAAAAAAAAAAAATGGTCACTGGATATCAAAATCGCATTCAACACCAGACGAATTGAGATAAAGTTCCATGCATCAAAAGCATCCAATGTAGGCCCAGCACTACTTCAAGTTTCCATGAGCCTACTTTGAACACAGCTCATTCAGTCTCTCATCCCGCAAGCTATGATCAGTTGGTGCAACTTTTGTCATTCAATAAACTCGCCTAGGGAATGATAGATTTGTTTATATATGCATACAATCTCGTACTACTTAAGATTTCTGTCTTTATCCCTCCTTCTAGAGCAAAAAGTCTTACCAGTAGTCAGTAAACATGAGTCAATAAAAGCTATTCTTATTTAAGAAGTTTATAAGGGATTGTAGTTGGCTTGTAAGAATAAAAAAGTTGTTCTCCCAACTCATTTAGCCATGACTGCAACATATGTGCATTGGAATTGCTTTATTCAATATTATATAAATCTGGGGTTTCCATTGGAACTACTGTAGTTATCTAAACATCTACTTTGGGTGCAACAAAAGTAAGAGTATTTGGCTCTATCTATGCCATTAGTTTGAAGAATCCATACACCAAATGCATGGCACATGTCCACCTTGTGAGATGGCAAGCAAGGGCAAAGGCATGAGTGTTTGGATCACATTCTTCACACATTATAAACAAATGCCATGCATGTGATGCATAACTAGCACAAATGTTGCAGGTTGTCAGATTAACAACAAGAACAACAGTTAACATTCCTCATATGAATCTTAATATTTGTTCTCATTATGACCGCAACTCTCTTCCCCTCTGGCTCACATGTGTCTCTATGCTGGAAGAAATGGGAGGCCATCATCCAAAGGAAATGCTGAAGAGATTGAGAGAATGAAGCAGCAGCAGCAGTGGATTGAAACAGTGGAGAGGAGGGGGAAATGGGCGGCGACTACAGCGGCCTACTGGATCGTACGAAGGTACGTGGGGAGGGAGAGGTGGAGGGGGAGTGCGATCTCCCGACTGTACGTTCGATTTCGATCTCCACCAAGGTAGGGGAGGGGTTTCGATTGCGCGTGCTACAGCGAGATACGGCGATCGAGCCTTGTTATTATGTATAGAGTAGAGATAGCTCAAGAAGAAAGAGAGAGAGAGAGAGAGATTTATGGCCGGGTCTCCAGGATTTGACAAGTCCCATTGATGGCAAGAGGGATGGGTGCAGTCTGAGTAGAATATGCCTCCTCCTCTTCCAGAACGAAACTGAATGAAAGAAAGGGGTCACTGTTCCGGTTCAACTCCCCGGGTGTTGCGTGAGTGAGAGCAAACTTCACAAAAAGTTGGGTCTTGGACCGAAGGACTTGCACAGCCTTTGTACCTTGGGTTTTGCATGAAGGATGGAATCTGACAAATGAAAGTGGTTGTTGGCAAAAGGAAATGGTTACCGATCACTGAAGTCTCTCTCTTTCTCCCTCTAAAATCTTTCAAATATTAATTTGGACGTAGATAAGAATGCATGTTATGTTTGATCATTGCCTTACTTCCTTATGTAGCACATTATTCTTCTTCTTCTTCTTTCTTCTTTTTCTTTTAATAACAGCATAAGAAGGCCTAATGCCTCACAAATAAAACTCTTTTTAAGTAGCTGTCATGTCTAAATGAATTAGATGATTTGAAAACTCTCATACCCAGTTTCTTTCCTCCTTCCAGTATGCTTCCCAGTTTACTAATTAGTCTACAATCTAATTGGCTTCTTTATAAATATGTAGACACTCCACTTCTTCAATAAATTGAAGTATGGCCCGAAGTTCCTTTAGAAAAGAATGGTGGCATTCAGAAAAATTTTCTAACGATCGCTGAATCTCCTTTTTCACTACCAATTTTGACCTTTGAAACCTCCATAATACCTTTATAATCCTATGCCATGTACTTGTCTATTATGCCACTGGTTCTGAAATTGCAGATAATGAGATAGTCATATTATGCAAAATCTTCCCTATATGATTCCTGATAACCACTCCAGCAGTAGTAAAGCTTATATGAACTGACCCATCAAAGTTAATTTTTAAAAATTCTAACTGATGGATTACTAAAGACACAAATTTTGAAGGAGCCACACTAACATGCAGAGAGGCACCCCAGAGACTAATTCCAACATTGTAAGACATATGCTTGACAAAATCATTTCAGTAGCCTAACCCAATGCTTGTCTTGCCAGCCATGTCGTATTGAAAATTTTTCTTTGGAAATAATACTCATTCCTATCCTTCCATATCAACCATAAATGTAGCTAACTAAAATTTGGTCATCCTTTATATGTGCATTCCTTGGTTTCTAGAAGAAAAAATTTCAAATTGGCTGAATAGAGTTGAGCCCAGAGAAACTATAGTGCATGAATTGATGCCACACCTTAATGGATTCTACACAATGAAAGAGAAGATGATATACAGTCTCCTATTTTGACCCACATCTTTGATAGAAAAGTAAAAAACCTAGGATCCTGAAGGCTAATGTTGCTAAAGTTAGGAGCCCTTTTTGCCACACCTTTTAGAGGAAAAAGAGAACTCTAAGTTGACACTTAAGTTTCCAAATACGATAAATTTTAGTGCATACCTGCTCACTATCCATTTCTAGCAATGATTCATTAATTTTCTCAGTATATATTTTGGATCTATAACCTTGACCCCAACAAAGAATGTCATCCTGACTAGTACCACCTATAGGTATATTTTTGATATCCTGGACAACTGAAAGAGAAAATAACTGGTTTAAGAGAGCCTCATTCCAAACCCCTAGGGATGCCAATAAATCCTTGACTGTAGAAAAAGATAAGATGACTTCAATATCATACAGAGCAAGTTGCCTATGTAAGGGAGTAAAGGAAAATCATGGATGAACATTTACACTACCTTTATCCTCCTTTCTAATAAACCATAGAAGGTTCCTTGATAGAGGAACATATAGCTTACATAAAGATTCCACAAAACTGAAGCACTCCTAGGTAGAGTGCAACTATATCAATAACCATTAAATTAACACTTCATATGTAATACCTTTGCACTTAAGCATGATGAATGAAGCAATAATCTTTTTACTGTACACCCTAGCATTGCCTCCCTCTACTTCCATATATCTGGAATACCAAGCTTTCCTTCTTATTTTGGCTAATAGATCGCCTCTTAAGCAATTGTATAGAGAGCTCTTTTATTCATCTCATGGCCCCACAGGAAGCTTCTTATTAGTCTATCAAACTAGCCTAGAAAACCTTTTGGAACTACAACACTAGAAAGGATATAGATTGGAATACAAAATAAAATTGACCTTATCAATGTCACTCTCCCAGCAAAAGAAAAAACCTCAACTTCTAGGCCTCCATGTGCTTTGTTATTCTAGTTTGGAGGGGTTGCATATTAGTTGAATTGAGCTTTGAGCCATTGAGAGAAACTCCTAAGTAGACATTAAGAATAGATTGCACACATTTGAGTCTTAAAATCTCTAGAAGCTCTGACACTATATTATGAGGAATCCTATAGCTAAGTTAAACCATAGATTTTTGGAGATTAACTTTCTAACTAGATTGGTGACAATTCTCCTTAATTATTAATCTAAAAGCTAAGCAATCTTCCTTGCAAGCCCGAGAAAATATGAGACAGTCATCAGCAAACGTCAAATGACTAATATGTGGGCCCCTCCATTCTAGCTAGTGACTCTTGATCTTATTCTCTGATACTATATCATTTATCCCCCTTGTCAATATTTTAGCATATAAAATGAAAAGGTATAGTGAAAGAAGATGACACCCTTACCATAACCCCAATCTAGACTTGAAAAAACCTATGGGGGAACCATTGATCAAAATAATAAATTGCGGTTTCCATGTGCATCCTCGAGTCCACTCTATCATTTTTTGGGGGAAGTTGAAATGAGAGAGAACAACAACAAATAGATAGGTCCAGTTTATCTCGTTATAAGCTCTCTTTATGTCCAACTTAACTATCATCATCTATCTTGATTGTGAAGCTTTCATTAGAGAAAAAATAGTCTTTTGAGCCACAAGTATGTTATTTGATATAGTTCTATCTTTAACAAAAGCCGCCTACTCCTCGAAGACTAACTGAGGTAATAGAGGTTTGATCCTATTCATAATTATTTTTGTCACTATCTTGTATATGGTATTAAACAAAGTGATGGATCCGAAGTAAGATAAAGACTTTGGGTTTGAGCACTTTAGAACTAGGGTCACAAATATCACCTTCCATGCCTTGGACATCTACTGCTGGCTGAAGAAATGATATATTGCTGCACAAACATCCTTTCTTATAATGCTAGGGGAAGCTCATCAAAACCTAAGATTTGTCAGATGACATTGACTACAAGGCTCTTCAGATTTCATCATCCATCACCCCAACCTCTAGATTAGATTTCTCCTCCTCTGGCAACCTATGTTGCATTGTTGGAAGAAAAAGCCTTGTGCAAGGCATAAACCTTGTCCACCTATCCTTAAAATAATCCTAAAAACTTCTTCTTATTCCTTCCTCTATCTTAAGAAGTTGTTCCTTACTATTTTCAATAGCCCTTATTTTATTTCTTCTTTTTCTAATGATGCTAGAATTATGAAAGAACCTATGCTACTATCTGCAGTTGTTTCCAAAAAACATCATGAAGAGATAGGAGCTTACGACATTCTTTGATCTTCTGTCTTAATCTACTCAACTCAGATGAAGTAAGCCCACCCATTATATCCTCCTGATGCTGTAAGCCATTGATCTCTTAATTAAACAAAGAAAGTTTTTCGAAAATATATCCCACCCCATTCTTATTTCAAGCCATTAGAGCATATTTTATTTTCTTTATCTTTCTAACTAGATCCATCATAGGAGAACTATTTGAAACAAAATACCATGCACTATGGATAACCTAAAAGGATTCATTTAGGGACATCTACATATTCTCAAATTTGAAAGGGGTTGAACCATTGCTTCTTCTCTCTAGAGAGACCAAAAGGGAATAATGATCTGAACCAGCTCTAGAAAGATGATGAATTAATGCATCTAGAAAACAATGAAGCCAACTGTCAGTGACCAAAAGGGGACATTTTTTTTTTAATAATCTTCATATTTGTAAAGTAGGTTATACACACATATTTTTAATTAAAAAAATTATTTATTATTAGTTCAATTTGAATAAATTGTATGATGTTTTTTTGCTTTTTATTGGTAGTGCCATGAATAATATGAACTCTAAGGACATATAGGCATTGTACAAAGAAATGAGAGTATTGTATAGTGAAGATAAATGGTGAGGATTAGGGCCCTATTTTCTTAAAAAAATGAAAAAAAAATGATAGTTAAATCCTTCAACATAATATGGTTAAGTCAAGAAATTGAATTAGTTTGACTAACCTGAACTTTAACAAAGTCCAATATTTCACATGAAAATACTGAATTATATTATGTACTTAATGAATAACTATTAGCTAAATGAAAATTTTATACCCTTTGGGACATTGTATTTCTTATTCACTTGTGTTGCCTAAGTGGGTTATTGTCTTGAAACAGGATGCAGCTATCCTATCTTTCTTAAGAAGCCAACAATATAGTGTTGGCGAGCCTCTTTAGAGCCAAGTTCACTTCTTCCAAATATTATAGTTTTGATGAATAGATATCCTACTGCATCTTCTACTAATCTTCCTTTGTTCATGGATATTTGGTACACGGCTCTACATCTGGATAAACTCCAAAGCTTCCCATACTACAGATGATGGCATCAATATCATGTAGGAGGACCACATTGCCACCTGATATTTTGCTCATGGTGTTAACCAAAAAGCCCAGCAAAAATGTGCGCAAGGCTCACCTTGGCTTGCTATGAGCCGACCAACCAGTCCATGAGAGCTACTTTTTGCCCATTCTGTCTCTTCTTCATCATCCTGTACCTCACCTTGTCTATGCCTCATGCCTCATCAGAGCAATAATTTTAGCCTTTATCCTTCAAGGAACAAAAACCCCTAACCTTGCCCCATTGTTCCATTCCTATTTTTTTTTTTTAAAAAAAAAAATTTTTTAAAAATATACTTTAAAAATATTTTAAAATATAGATCGAAGATGAGTTAGGGGTAGGTTATAGGGCTCGAAGTATATATATCAGTGTTGCTTTAACTTCGATAGCAAGATTTTTTATTTTTTCTTAAATTCATCTCAAATCTAATCAAAGCTTAAAGACTCCACTCCAATCAAAGTGGATCGATACAAATCCTCATCCTCATCAGATCGGGATAAAATCACCATCCTTGAAGATCAAAATGAACAAAGATCTCAACTATAAAAGGTTAAAAAAATAATAATTGAGATTAATTAAAATAATCTCATATATCAAAATCTTAGCATAAATATTACATGCTACATCAATACTTTATTAAGATATAATCTTAAAATTTATTAATTAAAATTCTAAGTTAGGAAGTAAAAACAAAGTGATTGAAAAAATACAAATAAATTTTCTATATCTTATTAAATAGCACAACTAAGATATCTACTAAGATCTTAGTTAAGATAAAAGTCCTGCCCATCTATGTGATGGTTCATGGAGAAATTAGGCATAACATAATAATGCAATGTGTCCATGGTAAATTGGCTTATGACCGTTACAATATTCCTTGAGTCTTAGAAAAAATTCTTAAATTATTCTCAAGTTTTTCTTAATCCAATGATCTTTTGAATTATTTTTCAAAAATACATTGATCCAAAACTATTCAATTATTCTTCAATTACGCAAGAACTTTATGGTTTATTCATGAATCATTCATGACTCATTTTTTTTAAAAAAAATATATGCCGTATATCAATAGCATCATATATTTGCTAGCACCGAAGATTTTTGCTATCATTTGTTAGTTTTATCGTTTAAGTAAATAAATTTAAAAATATCTTTAAAAATTATATATATATATATTTGTGCGAATAAAAAAAAAACTAAAATAACATTATTAATGAACCTAGAGTTCAAAGCTGGATAGAAATCAATCCCCATAGGGTCTCTCTTGCATGAAGAAAAGCTAGAAATTTAGAATCCACAATTTAAAGTCAAACCCTCTTGTTTGTACTTTTTTTGAACTTTGTTCAAATTTTTTTTTTTTTTTTTTTAACTTCTGAATCATTGCATCAAGCCATATAGTTCAGCCATCGACGATCACACAAGCGGAAAGCATGCCAACCGTTAAAGCCATGATTGATATAAATTTTCCCACACGGTATACCCGGGAAACCATTGCAGATGATCATGGCCCAAGTTCACACCGCTGTCTAACCTATCGCAGCTGAAAACCTTCACATCCAATGAGCATCTAACACGTAAGAGTGTCCTTGTGGGCTCCACGTGCGTCCCACCCACTAGGACCAGCTGATCTTCATCGAAGGCCGAGACAAAGGTCGGAACCCCTGGCTTTTCCAGTCCCAAGTCAAAGCCAAGTCCTGCGTCGCCGACCGGCTGCTCCCGGTAACCAGCACCCCTTTCTTCGCAGTCCACTCCCCCGTGCGCCGGCGTTTCCCTGTCGCATACCCACCTACTCCCCAACTCCACGACATCTTTGCACACTGAGATTCGATCTTCACCGTCCATCCTCCATCATCCGTCCACGATCTCCTCTCGAACCACCCAGCCCATCCGAAGAACGGAGAACCGGGCCCCACCTCGCTCCCTGATATCCACGCGTCGCCTCCCCACTGGTCGTCGCCGAGAACCGAGCGCCTGGCACCCCGCGTCCATCCCCGTTCCCTTCGTGCCTCCCTGCAATCATAATGACGAGAATACCCCTACAGCCACCCCAAAACACCACTATGCCACTCTTCATTACCTCGCCCCCTCAAATTACCAAACCATCCCCCGTCCAGCGTTGCCGACAGTCTCTCATCCCCGAGGACACGGCGGATCCGCAGAACGCCAGAATAGGACGACAATCTCTGATAACGTATAACCATTCGCCACGTGTCCATCCGGATCGTGTATCGTGCCACAGGCGTCCATTTTATCGGTTCCCCATGAGGCAAAATCATTCCTGACAGCATACACCGGCGCACCATTACACGACGCGTCAGCACTGGGGGTAATCCTGTCCAGCTGGAAAAGCCAACAGGAGCGGCATTAAAGTAATTTAATAAATCGGTGAGGGGTTTTATGAGTAAAAGGAGAAGGCATTAATTAAATACGAGGACTAGTTGTTGGGTCTTTTACGGGAATTACCGTAAAGAGGGGCAATTAATAAATACGAACTTTTCCTTGGCTTGGCGGGTATAAGAACCAAGAGACGAGAAGAGCCGAACGAGCGAGCGAGAAAGATCAGAACGCTTTGAAAACGGGGGAGGAAAGCAGCGGAGGCAGCCGAGCTGCTTGTAGTAGAGATAGAGGGAGGACCCCAAATAAAAGGGAGAAAAAAAAAAAAAAAGGAGGAGAAAAAAAAAAAAAGAAGAAGAAAAAAAGATCGGTGAACGCGGTCGACGAGGAGGGGAATCGATCCTTTTGGAGGCGTTAATCTCTTTCCATTCGGCCAATCGCGCTCGATCGGGGGCTTCCAGAACCTTCGGGAACCTTCGAGAAGGCCAGCACGCACGGCCGTCCGCGAATCCCGGGATGGAGCTGTACGGACGGAGCCCCGCAGGGGAGGGCGCCCATCCGGATCCCGACACCGGCTTGGAAGGTAGTTGTTAATCCTTTCTTTTATAGATTTTTCCCCTTTTTTATTTTCTGGGGTATCTTTTGGATTGGAAAGTTGGGGAGTAGTTAGGGTTTAGAGTGGGGAATTGAGAGTGGAATTGAGCTGATGGGAGATGGTGGTTTCTGGTGTTGGTCTCTTTGGTAGAATCCATGTGGAGGTTGGGATTGGGCGGCGGCGGCGGCGGCGGCTCGCTGTACCCGGAGCGGCCCGGCCAGCTCGACTGCGCCTACTACATCCGCACCGGATCGTGTGGCTATGGCGAGAAGTGCCGCTATAATCACCCCCGCGATCGCGGAGCGGTAAGGATCTTTGGATCTTCCCTTTGCGATTGATTCAGCTAGGGCTCACTGTGCTCTTTTCTATATTATAAGCTATGTTGCTTGTAATGTGTTTGTTTTTATTGCTTTCGAGTTAATTTGGAAGAATGTTTAGTTCTTTGATTTATTTGTGTAGTTAAATGTGAATTTAGTGAAACAAGTTTGCATATTTATTCTATTTAATTTTGATAGCTTTTGCTGATAATTGAACAAATAGATAATCTTTCATTGAACTTATGGTATGCATCCGTACCTTGTCTAGCGAGCCAGAGGTGGAAGGACCGGAGTAGGAGAGTATCCGGAGCGCTTGGGCCAACCTGTATGTGAGGTACTATGCTGAGTTTGGCATATGATCTTGTTTAATTGTGGAACTTGATATGTTGAAAGAAATCGAAATTGGACCATTATCATGGTGGAAATGGTGTTTAGCATATAGAAAAAAACTTTGTTTCCTTCTCAGTTATGGCAAACCCAATGTTTTGCAGTATTACATGAAGACTGGAACTTGTAAATTTGGTTCTACGTGCAAGTACCACCATCCAAGACAAGGAGGTGGATCTGTGAGGCCGGTATTGTTAAATTATTTAGGATACCCACTACGACCGGTAGGTGATTTTTTGTTTTAGATTTGTGTTGATTACTTTTTTTTCTTCGATTAGCGGGTGCTATCTTGTTGGTTTGATGCAGTTTGTTTGCCATTACTGATCATAGTAGTGGTATTACAAAATGCAGGGTGAAAAAGAGTGCTCCTACTATATGAAAACAGGACAGTGCAAGTTTGGTTCGACCTGTAAATTCCATCATCCGCAACCTAGTGGTGCCTCAATGCCTTCGCCTGCACCCACATTTTATCAGACGGTGCAGCCTCCCACTGTTCCTTCACCTCAGTATCCACCTATGGCCAGTTGGCAAGTTGCAAGGCCTTCAGTGTTGCCTGGGTCATACATGCCAGGGTCTTATGGACCCATGCTGCTTTCATCTGGAGTTGTTCCAGTTCAGGGTTGGGGTGCTTATCCGGTTTGTAAAGTTCTTTTGGCGCATAACTTTGCCTGATGCTTATTACAATGTGTAGTGACAAGAGAGTGGGGCTGAGATCTCTTATTCTGTACTGTTCTATATGAGCAGGCGCCTATGAGTCCAGTAGTCTCTCCTGGTGCACAACAAACCGTTCAAGCAGTTCAAGCAGGACCTTTGTATGGGTTATCTAGCCAGGTAACTGCTTCAGTCCCTGCTTACCCAGGACCGTATACACCAGTATCTTCCTCAGCTGGACCTTCTAGCAGTAGTCAGAGAGAACACATATTTCCAGAGCGACCTGGCCAACCTGAGTGCCAGTTCTACATGAAGACAGGGGACTGTAAATATGGAGCCACATGCAGATACCATCATCCACGAGACTGGAGCATACCCAAAACAAACTGTGTTCTTAGCCCTCTAGGTCTCCCTCTTCGTCCGGTATGCATCTCCACCTGTTGTTAGTCACTTTTGTAATATAAATTCCACTACCTAGAAATGAGATTATTATCTATTACATTAAAGTTCGCTTTCTCTGAGTGGGATGTGCAGGCTGATGTGATATTTGCATTTGGTAACATTGCTTAAGCTGAAAGCAGTAGTATAACCTGTAATTTTTATTAAACCTTGATCATGCTGAGAATTTGTTATTTTCCTAGTACTCAGCATAAAAGTTTCTGGGTTATTAAACATATGTCGATGTAATTGTGGAATTTATTAGCTTTAGAACATTTAAAACATATCATGTCCTAGGGCTATAATATCAGGTAATACAAATCATAGGCTTAGTTGGAAGAAATGGTTGAGGTAGATATGTGCATATGGAGCATTTAAATATGTCTCTTTTGGACTTCATTCCCCTCCATTATTGCTTCACTTTGAAAGTTACATTAGGTTCATTTGCAGGGGGAGTCTTGTCATTTCTATGGTTAATAATTTTCTTGTTTTCAAGAGTTATGATTTGCATTATCTTTTTGTTGCATAGAAAGTCTCTTCCTCTGCTACCTCTAACTAACAAACTCAAATTTGTTAAAGGATGCCTATATATTGGAGAAGTATGCACAGTGTTGTGATAAGAGACATAATTTGGGGAATATTTGTCTTTTATAGGTAGAGCATTATGTTTCACACTTTGTGAGAGATTCACGGGTTTGACTTACAGAGATGAGTGGGAATTTAGATGAGAGTGATAGTACATATCAAAGATTCTAAATCATGTTATCTTAAACAATGGAAATGAGAAATCTTGATAGGGAGATGACCTTGTGAATGATTTGGCCTTTAAAGCAGCTATGCAAGCACTACCAAATAACTTGTAAGAGTTGGCTGGTGGGACAAGAATCCCTAGTTGTGTACAGAAGTTCAGGATAAAAAGCAATAGGACTATGAAGATGAAAAGGTATGTAGAGGAATTGTTACATTCTTCTAGGATCTTAACTAGTAATGGTGAACTTGATGATGTGAGTGTAGGACATGTTGGGCCCTTCTCTAAACAAGTATTATAATGGAAGGAAATATAAAGCGTGGAACAGGATCACTCTTTTTTGGTAAATCGCCATGAAAACATAGATTATATGTAGCATAAGAGAAGTATATTTGCTAAGAGACACAAAGCCTGCAAAAGCATACGACCCTTTGAGAATCACTATCCTCGGCCACTTTTGTCCATGTCATGTGCCTATCTAGAACTTTGTTTAGCTCTAAATCTCTAGTACTGTAGTCAAAGGATACAAGATAAGCTTGTATCACAAGCCTTCATTCTCTCCCATAAACTTCTTTTTTGGAGAAGGAAAACCCTAGCTTTAGGTCCTTTCTCTCTTACTGTGTGTATATGAGAGGCTTGGATGCCTAACACTAAAGGGCACCCTCCTTTTTATGGAGGAGGGAGACACCCCCTCTTGGAGCCCTAAAAGGACTTAGCTAAGAGAGATAAGGTTGTAGTAGGGACACCCATCCTTTGCCACCTCCTTTCTTGTAGAATCCTAGATGGATCCATCTTGGGGAGCAAAAGGGTGTCAGCCTTAGGGTGTGCCCCTTCTAAATATAGGCACATGCATAGTGCCCCATGTGTGATGCTCTAGATAGTAGGGGTGCTAGCCTTGAGGCCATCCCATCTTCTTCCAAGCATGGCCCACCCAGAGTGCCGAATTGGCAGGTTGGCAGCCCACCTTTCTTTGTTGGCTATCCCCACTTGGATCCAATCCAAGTGATCTAGAGTTAGCTCAAGTCCAATCTTGATCCAACCTAGCTGAGTTGTTGTATTTATACTATTTCTTTAGTTTGATCTCTTTTTGAATTGAATTTGGATCTTACTTCATCCAATTTATGAGCGAATAATCAATAGAATCTTATTTCAATTGATCTAGAGACAAATGACACATGCTAGTTGCGGCATTATAAGGACACGCCATCTTAGATTCCCACTCGCCATAGGCATGCCTTTTCAGATCCACTTAGTCACATGTTAGTTACATAGTCCATCATGTGGATATGGAGTTCATATCACATTATTGAACCTTTTGGTACATAAGATGAAACCATTTGGTCTTCCAATTTCTGCACAAGTTATGTCTTGCAATTCAATCTCCCATTGTTTCAATATTCCTGTGTGACTATTAAGCTTAGTACTCTTAGATCCTTAGCCATATGGTTCATGGCCCGTTAGAATTCTAGATTGTCTTAGACATCTTTTTTATGGAAATTATTCTTGCATATCTTTTTTGAAAATAATTAATTATTAATTTTACAAAATAATTATTTTTAAATTCTTTCAAGTTATTGTCTGATTGGGTTTAATATGTTTGATCATGCCTCTATTCTAATATAGACACTGTTATTATTATTTTTTGCATATTGGATAGCTTGACCCTTACTCGTATTTGAATCCATCAAAATGTTGTGCTTCTTAACAAAAACAAGGTCCACTTAGTCACACACATTATCTACATGGTCTAGCGTAGAGATATGGAATCCATATTACATTACCGAGCCCGTTGTTGAGTAGGATGGAACCTCTTTTACTTACCTTTATACTAGTTATATCTTGCAATTCAATTTTCCATCATTCTAGTGTCCCCATTTGACTATTAAGCATAAAGCTATTAGACCCTTAGCCATATGGTTTATGGTCCGTTAGAACCTTGGATCATACTATATATCTTTTTAATTAGAACTATTTGTGTGAATAACTATTAATTATAATAATTTTATAAAATAATTATTTTCAAATCATTTCAAGTTACCACTCGATTAGGTCTAACATGTTTGACCACATTTTTGTTCTCATATGGACACTATGCTGCTATATTGTTTTCTGGTGGGATGGCTTGATCATTACTCATATCCGAGTCTGGTATATAACTATTCTTGATATTATGGAGAGTCCATGGTGTTATTGTTCACATATAGGTTTGGTTGTAAATTTGTTGTCTTCCAAAGTGCAGTAAGGTGTTCTATCCTTCAAGTTAAGGGACGACTTGTAAGCTTATGCATTTGGTTCATGCCACTATCCTTAATAGTGCTTGGTGCGATGGCACGAAGTATGCCAATACAAGGTCTAACTCAATGAAGGAGGAACTCATCACCATCACTATCCACCTCGACAACCTTATAAATGAAATGCCTAATCTTATCTATAGCTATGAGCAAGTGTCAAGTATTTAGGAATATCCAATGCTCCTCACGGAAAATACTTAGTTCACTTAAACAAACTACGAGAGTACTTATAGACTCTTTTCTAGCTCTAGGTGATGTGTGACATGTATCTTATTTGTATATGACTATGTAAATAAGTGATAGCTATCATTTCTCAACTATTCTTAATATTAAATATGCAAATGTTATGATCTACCTCGTTTCCAACAATGAGATGTTGGACTTTTATAGGTGTGTTGTTTATTTATAAGTATAAGGAATTAATGATTTGAAGAAAGAGATATAAAATAATGGAGAAAGTCTGAATCGAAGGAAATTAATTTGCATTTTGGTTAATTGCTTTTGGCATATAATTGAGGATTATGCAACAAAAAGATTTATGGATTTTGTTATAATCAAACATCTTTAAAAGGAGTAAACCGATACCGATATTGTTGCTTTCATTGATAAAACAGGCAAATAAATTGCAGGATTTAAGACCTTTTAGTTTGTAAATGTGCTTCTTGAAATTGTAGCATTTTTATTCAATTAATGTTTATCAACACTATCATTCCTATTTTCTGCAACCAACAATATTTAAAACAAGAAGGGATTAATTTGTCTAAGAAACTGACTTGAAAATCTTGTATGATTGTAAACTTGAGGTACCTTTAGTTTGTTATGATTAGCATGAGTTTGAGGAAGTTGAGTTAGTTGAATAAAATAATTGTTGTGATTGCCAATGCTATGCTTGTTAAATAATCTATATAGATAGGCATTGGCATGCAAGACCATCTTTTTTTTTTTTTTGTAGAGATTAGCCTTAGGTGGCGTTTGGTTTGCGATAATATAATATTACTAAGAATTTTACATTCTTGATAATCTTACACTTGATAATCAGATTACTGAAAATATAAGATTACCATGTTTGGTTAGCCTTAATAATGTTAGCTCAGATTCTCAAAAATACAAGATTTCATATTACCATATTCTTAAATTCTACTTGTATTTTGTTATAAATCTTTTTTATCTTTTAAGTGACTATCATTTTTTTAGGCTTAAATATGAAATGTTCTAGTAAAAAATAAGAATTCTTTGTAAAATCATTTTAAAAATATTATATATTTAAATTTTATAAATATTTAATATACATTATATTTTATTTTATTTAAATGTTAAATAATATTTATAATATAAATAATATTATTTACATAAATATTTATATTATTAAATTATTTAAACTTATAATATAAATAATATTGAATATGTATTCTAAATTATTTAAATATAATAATTTAATATGTAAGGTCAAAAATATTAATAATATTAAATTTAATATGTTGATATTAAATTTAATATTAATATATTATATTATATATTTAAATATATATAAACAGAATATTTAAATATTTAAATATTACAATGTGCATATTAATATATAATTGAATTAAATATTATTAAATATTTATATGGAATTCAAGAGCGTAATATGAAATTATTAAACTTTAGTAATCTTAAATACCTACTTTTCAAAAGGGAATCAGATTACCATGATTTGTGGTAATCTTAGATTATCAAGAATCAAATATTATCATCTATATAACGATATTTAATTGGCAAACATGAAAATTTGCATAGTAATCTTAGATTACTAAGGGAGATTACTACCAATCAAATGACCCCTTAATGCTATTTACTTGCTAAATCAGGCATCAAGGTTAAACATAATTATAGAGTAAATATCATCAACCCTACTCTTGTCTGTTTGGTGCATACCTTCTCTTTGGTTGAAGGGAGCCGAGCACCATTAATAGATTTGGTGTTGCCAAAACACAAAAAAGAAAAAGAAGAAAAGGGATCTCATGAAAAAGTTCAATAAATTTAAAAGACATGACTAATTTATTTTGGGGGGGGGGGGTTTAAGTAATGTAATGGGAAAATTTAAAAATATTACATATTTACTTAATTATTATTTATAACTAAATTTTATTTTTACTATTACAAATCATATAATTTATATATAAAAAAGAATACATTTCAGCCACTATCAAAATCTAATGGTGGAAAAATATGATATTCATGAAAGATGTCATTATCTCACTAGATTTCATAAATGATCTGTTTGTAAGCTGCTTAAGTGTGGCTTGGAGCTGAATGAGCTGGTTCAAGCTCGACTTTATAAAATGAGCTGAGCTTGAGCTTGCCTGAGCTTGGCTTGTTTATAAAGCTATTAGAATCACTTAACTTGGTAAAGCTTTTAAATTAGTTATGCATATTTGATTGTTTTAGTAAATGATAGTGCTATACATTTCATTATAGAGCAAAATATGTTTTCAAGAATCATATGTTCCTAGACAAGAGGAGAGCAATGTTTAGAACCAAAAAGAAGATGGCCCTATGAATGAAAAATGGGTCATATAATCCCATAAAGACTTCTAACATGAGCCATGTGAGTTAGAATAGTGGAAGATGGTCACAATCAAGGTTTTGAGTACCAATTTTGGTATCCGTATCAGCACTCAGCTGGTATAATCTGTACCAGGTGTTGGTATGGTATATCCCTTGGTATGACACTCAGCACAGGGAGTATACCATGTACCAATTTCCTACTATAAAATAGTGAGCTTGTTATGGACTGGTACTTAAAACGATGGTCTCCATCAACACCAGCAGAATGGTGTGGATCCAAAGATCAAGCACTAAGTAATGAAACAAACCAGGAGAGCAAGCACGAGTAAATTATGGAGCATGTATTATTCTCACTAAACAAAAACTATAGAGCATGTATAATATGTGCACTTAATATCAGCCCAATATTTTTTAGCATAAATGCAGGTGCAAAGTCTGGTTTGTGCTATAAGTTTATTTTATTTTATTTTTAAAGTTCCAAGGTGCTACACCTGCATTATAATCTTGTCAGTATCTGCCACCATACATGTTTCCTATGTGGATTTTTTATTCTATTTCTTTTTTTTTTTGAGAGCCTTGCATCATCCCCAACTTCCACACCTGAGCTTGCTTTTGCAGCATCTTCTGGTTTAGGTACTAAAGCTTTATCTAATACAACTTCTTGAAACTTCATATTAAAGTAACTATATTTGGTGAATTAAATAAGCTGCTGTGTTATTGTCAATTTTTCTTGTAGCATGCATGGATACACACAACTTCTCATCTGGATGCTTCACTATCCCCCCTCATTTGTTTTTGCCTTATTGGACCATCCTTGTCATGTTTCCCAATAATAGATGGTACTGTAATGCATTCTTATATCCCAAAACCTAAATTCTTGTTTCCTTGCTTGAAAAACCCTGGATCTATGACATGTTTGTGGACCTAAACCTTTCATTATGTTAATAATTTGTTCAATATCCTACTTGACAAAACTGTCTTTATTAGGTATATCCACGGGCACTGATTTGATTTAGATTAAAAAAATAAAAATAAGAAATATTTTAAAATTAGAAATATTTTTTTTATAAACCAATTTTATATATTGATCAATTAGTTTATAAAATAGTATAAGATATATAATTTTATAAAATAATTATGTAATCATATTATTTTATATTATTTTTAAAAAATAATTATAAAATTTTATTAAAAATTAATCATGATTTTGTAAATAAATATATAATAGCATGTGTATGATCAAATATAATTTCATTTGCATTGATTGTTGTGTGTTTATTTAGAAAAAAAAAATACTCTAAGAATATGTTTAAAAAATTATAAATAATTCATAATTTTAAAAATATATTTTAAAAAAATGAATGAATGAATAAAATTTGGGGGAACCCTGTGCATGTGGCACTTGCTGTGCTATTGGTCCAGCGCAGCATGTCACGAGCACCTCCACTTTTTTTTAAAAAAACAAAAGAAGAGTAAAAGGGGGAATAAAAAGCAAAGAGTTAGAGAGAGAATACACAATTTGGGAGGAAGTGATTAGGAGAGTTGGGGAAGAGAAGGTCAGAGGGGACAGGAAGAGAGGCTATGATATGGTTGTAGGTCAGAGCCTAGCGTTGAAGCTCTTGCCACTGCGCCAAAGTAAGAAAGAAATGCTCTAGGAGCACCATCACTGACACACATTCCCATGCTTGCATCACCCATAGACACCACCCAAATGTTTATCATTGTTTCTACTGCCTTCTTTCATGTGGCCACTGATTTATTTAATGGATTGTACCATGGCCTCCCATAAAAAAGATAAGATTAACACAAAAAAGACATGCTGGACGAGAGGAAGATGGGTATAACAAAAGAAAAGAAATGAAAAGAGATATATCATATTTCATCAGCTTAGAAGTAGAGAAGAAGGGGTGGCTTTTGTGAGAATAGAGGTAGCCACTGACCCTTGCCTCAACTCTTGCACATAATGTAATTAATATACTCTGCTAGGCCTTGGTGCTCCATATTTATATAGGATAGAAATGTAACAACCAAACGAAAAAAAAGGAAAACCTTTTAGAAAGACTTCCAGGGAAAATGATTCAAATACCTCAGGAGAAAAAGAAGCATACGTTTAAAAGCATTCAATAAGGCTTGACATGGGCAACAAAAAGGTACTTCTTAGATTCTCTCTCTCTCTCTCTGTAGATTGTGAGTCTCTCATTTCATGTTGGCGTTGAAAGGAGGTTTCTCATCTTCTTCCCTAATTAATGCTCACTTGTGGGTGCCATTGATTGCAATTATTGCGCCATTGATTGCAATTATTGCACCATGATGCCTCATTTTTAATTCTATTTCAGCCTCTGCTATAATTGCTACCGTTTCTTTTGAAGTGTATAAAAAAATGAAAAAAAGGACTCGTGACAACAAGTTGAACTACAACAGAACTCAAATTGGTGGAGGCTTTGTTTTATATATACATACATATATATATATATATATATATATATATATATATAGATTCTAAAATATAATGGACTTCACATTGTTAGTTGAGTACTATATGGCATGCTTTACAAGCCTGAAAGGAACAAATTTCCATGAAAATTAGAAAATCTTGTAGGATCTATTGATTCTTAGTAAGATACATGTGCTTGTTACAAGTGAAGAAGAAAAGTTGGTTATGTCATGTTACATGTCCAGAACATCTCATGTTGTTACACTACTAATTACAGCCATAAATCAACTTCTTGCCACATCAGTCGTTTCAGGCAAATGCTGACCAATTACTCCTGCAACACAACAGAGGGTACAGTTCCATCTTCATTGACTAAATTGCAATTTCATTATGACATCATCTGCAACTGGTTCAATCTTCTCTTTTATTATTTTTTTCCTTTTCTTCTTTATTTACAATCTCTGCTGTCCACTAGTGTTTTTCTGACCTTAATTTTAAAATCAGCAGCCAAATCTCTCATGCGGGGTTCCTTGGTTGAACATTACCTGATTTCTCTGTTACTCTTCTTAATGGAGTCTATATGTGCGCCATTTGCTCATTTACCCCATTGGCATCTATCATGGCATGTGATTATAAAATTTAAAATCCTTGAAGTTTCCTATGAGATGAAAAGATTTTAGATGGGTTAACAATTGTTAAAAGGGGATAATGCCTCATGTAAGAAGTAAATTGTTTATGCCCTGCATTCCAATGACGATGATGAGACTAAAATATTTATTGTCATGTAAATATTGATTCTTTTCTTAACCAAATAAACTCAACTAATTGATGTGGTTAAGTCAACATTGTACAATGGAAATTTTCATTTTGGTTTGAATGTTTGTTTTGTATTTTTCTGACTGATGGTATAAAATACTCTCTCTAAGAGAGGTGGTGTATATGACAAAACCACCTTTCTTGCCAAAAAATATGCCTTGCATCGTTCAACAAGTTGAATCAGGTCATCTAGTTGGTTGAAAGAAAAGTTGACTAGGGGCATTGGTTTTCTCAGCTTGCCCAACTGGCCTGAAGGACCAGCCTAATGTTTGTGGTTTGAAGTTTGGTCTATTGTATCCTAGAGTTTCATGTTCAAATTGAGCACAGTGGTATTGCAGAATAAAGGTTTTATCTAATACCCAACCAGCTCTTAGAAGAGAACCCTTAATTCTCTCCTCTCTTCAGTTTCTCCCTAGCCCACTGCAGAATTAAGCTCCTCTCCTTCCTTAAATGTTTTATCTCAAGGCTACTGGCTAGGGAGTAGGCTATTTCACAGTGAAGTGCTGAAGCCTTTCCTACTGTATACCTTAAATTGCAAAAATGATTTAAGGTACACTATCTCTCTACTTTGGCACATGAATATTGTGTAGCAAAGAAAGTCTACAAATCTGAATTTGCCTTCAGAATTTTAGTCCATCAAAAATTTTGCCGTAAGTTTGTAGGACTTGTGGAAATTTCTGATTATTAAGCATATATGATCAGGAGAGGATAGGCCTTGGTACAACAATAACATTACTCCATTATAACTTGGGTGTCATGGGTTCAAAGCATGCAAACAGTCTCTTCATATGTGGAGGTAAGGTTGCGTACAACCAAACCTAGACAGGAGTTTCATGCATTGGGACCCTTTTTCTTTTAAGCAAATATGATGTTCTTCTGTGATTATTGGATAGCTCTCACTTTCTCCCCTGTATCTCTCCCTGTTTATTTCCTCCCTTCTCCATATATTCTTGTTATGGACAGTAACAATGTTCACAGGCATGGGCTGGCCATCTCAAGTCTGTTTTCAGGTCAGCTTTGGGTCATGTTTTAGTCCAAAATTGGAAATCGGAAGGTTAGAGGACCAAGTTTGAACTTTGTGATTGCAGATCAAATTGGCTTGGAATCGGGCTCAAGTGGATGCTTAGAATTCTAGGTTACTTAAGTCCATTCATTTAAGGCATCTTTTATGTTGATTGCAATGCCATTATCTTTGGCAATCATACATGAAGTGATTAAGGTTGAGGTGATTAAGAAGACATTATGTCTCTAAAATCTCTGTTGCATGAAGTATTTAATGTTGTAGAAGGTAACTTGCTGAACAATGTTAACAAACTTACAAAATATCCAGAGCTTTTAGTGAAAGAAAAATGATGAACAAATTCTATATTAAAACTCCTCATTGTTTACTTCAATAACTTTTCCTTACTACAACAGTATAGGTGATCCCAGCAACAGATTTTTTGATTAATTATTATCTATATCCACATAAATGAAGTCACTTTTTAGTTTCTGAGACAGAATAATGCACTTGAACAAATTTCTACTTGTGGAAAATCAGAACTACTTGTTGTTTAATGGACATAACTCATAGTAATAGCTTCTACTTATCATGTTTTATTGAAACTTTTATCGTTGTTTGAACATCATGGAAGACAATGACTCCAATAATTGACAGAATGAAAAACTTGAGTTTGTGAATGAGATCTTTTCTAATTTTCTTCTTGTATGAAGAACACCTATCTATTTTATATTATTTTTCCCTTTGTTTCATATTGTTTCCTGTCTTTTAATTTTATGTTGTTTCTTTCAAGGTTTGGAGTTTTTGTTCAAAAGCATGAGTTGTCCATTTCTGTTAGTTTCAGGTGATCTTGGGCTGCTACATATGGATGGAAATCTCTAAACAAATGATCTGAAAAATTGTAGATAGATGGCACATATAACTAGAAAAAAACATGATATTTAAAATGAAAAACATACTAGAAATGTTTCAGCATAAGCTGATCAATTGTGTAGGTTAAGAAAATTTTGTGTGATACAATTTGATGTACCAATGTTTCATATAGTAGTGATTGTAAGCTATTTAAACTATCAATTGTATATTCTGTAGCAAGCTGTATCTCACCAAAAAAAAGAAATCAATAGCATAGAGCAAGCTTTTGTTAGATTGTCCCTAAACAGAGTCTAAGTTCTTCACTTGACTGCTTGTTTTGCATGAAACCTGTGAAACAGGCCAAAAAAGATCAATAACATTCATATAGCTCTTTCAGCATCCATCTTGGTTTTGTAGGACAAAAAGCTGAAATTGTATATTGGGAAACATTTTAATCCACGAGCTGTGATTTCCTCTCTTCTGAATTCATTGTAATGTATTTGCCATGCCCTTGTATGCCAGCAATCATCTAGTCTATTTAAGTAAAGGAAGTACCAGAAGTTGTGTGGCTTCAATAGCAGAATCTATTACTTGATACAGGAGCAGAGACAGCTTAGAAAGGAGCTTTAAATAGAAGGCCAGTGATTGTACTTTCAAACTTCTAATGTCATGCTTGAGAATTCACTTTAGGCAAGAGAACATTATCTGTAATTTTTCATCAAGTTTGTCTGTTTAGAGTCTATTTGCATTGGTGGGATCTTAAGTGTGATGAAAGAAAAAGATAAAGTAATTAAGAATGTGAAAATAAATTGTCACGGAATAGTAGCATAAACAATAAAAGTCCTGTATCAATACGTACTTTCTTTTACCTTTCCAAAAAAGGGCTTCTTTATGGATAACTATTATAAAATATTCTGTTCACATTTGAAGTGTTTATTAGTGCTAGAATACTGTTTATTATGGCAATGACAATGGAGTAATCATTTCATTTTTTCTGTCATTATTAGCTGAGAGTTGTAATGGTTTGGTACTTGTAATGAATATCTTATTGTTCCGACAGGGGGCTCAGCCTTGTGCATACTATGCTCAACATGGAGTGTGCAAGTTTGGTCCAACATGCAAGTTCGATCATCCAATGGGAACTTTGAGCTACAGTCCTTCTGCTTCTTCTCTGTCTGATATGCCTGTTGCTCCCTACCCAATTGGATTTTCTATGGCTACTTTGGCTCCATCCTCATCGTCTTCTGATCTACGCCCTGAATTCATTTCTAGCAAGGAGTCTTTCTCTACCCGAATGCCATCATCTGAGAACACGTCAAGTAGTTCCGTTGGTTCAATTTTTTCAAAGGGGAGTTTCCTCCCCCACTCCCTCATTCAACCACAAACTTCTATGTCGAGTAGCAGCAGTAACACAGGGCATGGTGGTGAGATATCTAGTTCAAGCTGAGAAAATCTGAAGCATATTTTTTCAAAGTTTTCAAGACAAGTCTGGAACTCCCAACACATTTTACATTATTCTTGACACGAGTGGAGATGCAATATATTCATGTATTGTTTCTTCAGACGGTCTCCATTTCGATTCTTCCTTTGTTTCTGTTATCTCTTCCAGGTCTGTCCCATGTTCTGATAGTCTTTTGTCTTTATACAATCTTTATCAGCTGAACTTTTGCCACTCTAATAAGCTATAGCCGATATAGAAGAGGCATAGCAAAACACTAGGGTCTTCCACCTTTCCTTCAATAACTGCGACAGGAAGCCCTTTGATAAATTAAAAGCCAACTCTCTCTGCCTGCTGTTGTCCATTCATGCTTTGATCTTTTTGAAATGAACAAGGATCATATATGTCATGGCTTCTCTTCATACCCCACTTCGGTTAGCCATTTTAGCTTAATTGCTTTTGGGTTCTATAATTCTACACAGAGCAGGCTGCAAGTGTCTGGCTTTCGAACACGTCTGCACATGCAAGGCTGCCAGATTTTGCCTCTCCCAATTGTCCAGGTTCTTACCTTCGTATCTTTCTCATATTTATTTTGAGCAGAACTTTACAGACTCAATTGTAATATATGATTGCTGCCCACCTAACATTGGGGACAGTGTTGTCATGAGAAATTCTGAATGCTTAATTTAATCAGCACGGAAAATCCTGTCCATTTCTCTTTTATGTTTGGAAGTGTAAATTAGTTAGATCCATTAAGATTGAATTTCAGACATGATTGGATATGAATTCAAGTTTGTTTAGGGCCTTTCTTGTCAGGATTTCTTTGGGTTTGGGCATTTTATTTAATAATTGATAACACCGCAATATAATTTCTTCTTTTAAACGTTCTTCAGAAAAATAATATGTAAACTGAATATTGCTTTTAAAATAAAATGACTTTTTATAGTCCATTTTTTAGTTTCATAATTAAATTGTTGAACATCTTTTTTTCTGATGCTTTTATTATGATAAAAGTGTCTTAACCAATAGAAGCTAAGGACCATGACCTTTCCACATGTCAAGTTTCAAATTCCTTAAAATTTGATAATTTTTTTAAGGTTGTAAATTCGATACATTTGATAATTTTTAAAGGGCTGACGTGAAGAGCAGGAATATGAGATGCATGTTCTACATGTTGCACCTGTACATATTTCACATATGTTTCTAAATTGGTGCTGAATTACTCATGTAATTAGTTTGAATCTGGTCACATCTGAACATCACATAAACATATTGGATATTATTTAGGATCCAAACTTGATTACTTTTGAAATTAAGGCCGGACTATTGGATTATAATATACCACATGGAGTCATTTTGCTAGTGTTCAGTTTTAGTTTATTTGCACTGTTTAGGTCCTCTATGATCATTTGTTGGTGATTATCACCTCTTTATCTCGTAGTTGTTATATATCTTGAAGGTTTTGAAAACCCCCACTATGATGGTAGGAACATTTATGCAAGAACTATTTCATACTAAATTTGTTATCACTCGTAGTTTCTTAGCCAAGTCTGCTGAACTATAGTACTGGTTTGGTACTGTACTAATACTTGCCACCTATGACATCAGTTCCATACTTATATGCATTAATTTTTTTATTTTCTTATTATTAAAAATTTTTGAGAGAATAATGTAAAAATTAGTATGCTTAAAATTCATATTTTCATGCTATTTTCATACTTTTTTAAGGAGTATGATGAAGTACAATGAAATAGAGAATACAATGATATGATACACAGTGTGTATTATAAATAATTAAAAAGGAATATATTAAAATCAATTAAAGATAGTAAATAGATACTTAGTTCCTCGTGTTGCTCATAGATGTTCGGGTCTTGATCATAATCTGTAATTGAGATTTGATTCCATTTCAGATAATGCCTCTATCCTTACATCTGATAATCGAGTCCTTCTTTACAGCTACCTTGATACTGATTTAACACTTGATAATAGGATGGCCATTCAATATAGAGGATAATTGAGGCAGCTAAAACTGTTTTGTAATCTAGTTAAGGCAATGGAGGATTGATAACTACTCAAATATGATATATCAAATGAAGGATAACCGTATAAGTTATAATTTGATTGCATGAAGCAAGATTTGGTGTATAGTTTAGATTTAGACATATCCAAGAATTCTATCCCACATGCTATGTCATCTGCAGTAGCAAAAATGCATCTTGAACCATCACAAGATGCTCATCTCTAATATGACATTGTATTCTCGAGCTCTAGATTGTGTATCATGGCCTGTATCTTGTATGGCTTGAGTAAATTATGACTCGCTAGTGAATCAAATAGGATCATAAAACTATGATTTATGTGCACTTATGCTGTATTCACTCCTACCTCCTTAGCCACTAAATTCATCATCGTTTTAACTATCATTATCATTAATGCTAGTATCACAATATGATCTAAGCAATTGGTCATCTAAAGGCTTGCTAGTCTCCAAACCAAGGTGAATAGGCTCCTCATATACTCTCTCCAATGTTTAAGTAATTTTTTCCTTTCCTTTCTTGCTAACTTAAAAAACTGCTTTCTTATTTTATGTGCCTCTACCCAGCTGGGTGGCTTGATTGAGTATATCATTCTAACTAGCCTTACCTTCCTAACTAGACTGGGTATCATGTTGGCCTTTTCTGAACAACTTTCTATCAAACATCTAAAAGGATATCTTAAATATAGAGCCTTATGACGATGATTGGCTTTTCCCAAACCTTTATGCTTGGTCCATTGCCCATAAGCATAGCATGTGTCGTTCTATCCATTGTTCAACCTCTCTAGCCATGAAACTAGCCGATCAAAGCAATCCTGACTCATAAAGCTTAGGCTATTGTGAGTAATCCTCAAGCCATCTAATCACTAGATTATTATCATCTTATGTGAAATCATTGTGGGACGGGTCATCATACTTAAACTCTACCTTCTGTATGCACCTTAATTTGAGACTCAAATTATAATGCACATACATGAGGTCATTAGGTCACTTCTGAATGAAATGGTTCCTTGGTTTGTTGTGTATTAGGATGAAGGTCAACTAATTACGCTCGCATCCACTAGATGAGACTGTCTGGGAGAGGATTCAAATAGCTAATTGCTTGAAATATTTTGAAGAGAGTTAAAAGTGAAACCACTACTCAGCTATGAATACAATAATGCATGTTGCATATTAGGGACTATTTATTATAAATTACTAGATTATTTATTGCCTATGTCCAGAAAATACTTGGATTCATGCTATCTTTTATTGGCATCCTGCCATCTAATCAAAGTTATGAGGCTCTCAAACTTTAGCCTATGAAATACACAACATGGTAGTCAATGAGGTCCTCGACATTAGACAACAATCGTCGGATTAGGCTCTATCTTGTTTATAACATCACGCAAGATGGTTACCAATCCCTCATCCATGTCCATCCCTTGGACACAAATTTCTGTTTCAAATGGTAAGCTAGCAACACATATCATAAATGCTTGAGTTGCATATGAATGAAGCATTTTTAAATATTACAAAATTTTTAAGTGCAACTATCCAAAATGCAGAATTTTAAAGTTTTACAAATTCTCTATTTAGGGAGTTATTCTTGAAAATGCAATTTTGTTGGAGAATTGTAAAATTCACTATTAGATATATCACTTTTTCTCACTATTAGATATATCACTTTTTCTGTGAAATTACAAAATAAGATTTTAAAATTTCAAAAATATATTATTTACATAAATGATACCATATTTTTGGTAAATAATTCATTATTTAAAATATTATTTTTGTAATATTTACATCTTTTGTAAATAATTCATTTTTGTAAATTTATTTACAGTGATAAGGGTCAGGTAAGGTAAATATTATAAAAATATTTACACAAGTATAAATTTTTATAAATATTTACATAATTTATTATTTTTAAATATTTAAATATTTTATAATTATTTTATTTTATTATTTGTAATTAATATTATAACATTATAACAATGTTTATAATCTTATAATATTAATGTAAATTTATAATATATATTGATAAATATTCATAAATTTTTAATATTTGTAATAAAGTTATAAATATTTATAATATTATAAATATTGTAAATATTTATAAATTGTATAAATATTTTAATATTTATATTTATAAGTTGTAAATATTTTGGAAATTATAAATAACAAAAAATGTAAATATTTAAAATGCTATGTAAATATTTATTATAAAATATTTTTGACAAGCATAAATTTATTTACAAATAATAGCCCAAAAAATGTCTTCCAAAAATAAATTCATGTATTATTTGCAAAAATGCCACCATGTTTTTTTAATTACCAAAAAAGTCCCTGCATTTTTGTAAATAATTATTTTAAGAAATTTATAAATAGCATCTCTAGAGGTGGGTTTTAAAATAGAGATTTTAGGTTCTTCAAATTCATATATAAATTCTATAAAATTTTAGAAATTTCCTCTTGAGAGTAGCCAAAGAGTTTTGGTTTTGAAATTTTAAAATCCCTACTCTAAGTAAAATCTCTCTTGAAAATCTTCCATCCAAATGCAACCTTAGACTTTAATTTTTAAAAATAAACAATCACTGAAACTTGTATTAAAATTACTTACTAGATGTAAGTTTTTATCCATCTGGTAGACTTATCTCCACTCAATGATGTCGATCTATTCATTAGCATGCCTTAAATCATTTTTGTCTAGTCTTGACCTTAACCTTTATCATCATATGATAGAGGAAACCATCCATGCATACCTATCATTATCCATAGCTCTAAGCACTAGATACAATAGTGCAATTTTCTTTACAATCAGCTTGGCCGCTTCCAAAATTGTTCTCTGATTGTTAAGCCCTCACATGAGTGCCTTTATGCCACTATGAGCATATCCACTCTCCTACCACTTTGGCACTTATGAACATCTAATGCAAGCCTACCTTCTTCTCAATAAGGCTATTGAATGCAACATAATTTGCAACAAGTCGGGTGACTATTGGCCTTAGCATTTTACCCCCAATGTGCTTCCTTATTAATGAAAAAATTCATGTATGTTTGCATATAAATTTTGTGATAGGTTTGGCTATCTCCACTACTTGTTTCACTCTATATATCTTCCTAATATCCATCAATATGAGATCTATACAATGGATGGTACATGAGGTCCAAAATATTTGTGGTCTCTTTATCATCAAAATATCACTGATAGCCTTACATTGTGATCCATTATCTATGACCACCTGCATGATATTTTGCTCCCCTATCTGATCAAAAATCTACTCCATTATGTTGAGGATATAATAGGCATCATGCACCTTGTCAGAAACATCGACTCATTAAAAATGTTTTCTTATCATGACATGTTAAGAAGTTAATGACACTTTATCTATTGGGCTTTGTCCAATCATCACATGTCAATGTCATTCTATAAATATCCTGCTTGCTTGGATAGAAGGCTATCCATTTCTCTAGCTCCTTATTATTGTCTGGTAGACTGATAGTTTGTGTTATCTATAGTATTTGTAGGGTATTGCTGAAATCTCCTTTCTTATCCTTAACAAGCACAGTGTCAATCCCTAGTACTTCAAATCTTTGCTAAGAAAGGTATATAAATCTTTGTCATGTTTTCTAGCTCCTGCTGGTATATTTTTTTGCTTATTTTTCTTTTTAATACCGAAGGCTTCAAATATATTAGATATCCGGCTGCCACCTCTACTGGCAACCTAGAACCAGAACTTACCTTGTACTATAAGGGCCCAAACTAAGTCTTATACTTGGCCACCTCCCTTTTATCATTGGTCATTTAGGATGTCTTATATGGTAGTCTGAATACAAGCCTCCTTTACATCATTTGGGTCTGATGCCTCATAATGCTTTGAATCCTTTGAATGGTATGGAGATGGCTTAACTACTCGATGCTCAACCTTTACACATTTCTCAACACCTCTCTACTTGCTTTTCCTAAAGTCACTAAAGTATTTCTTGAACAATTGTCACACTTTCTATGGATAGTTCTTAGATGTAGCCACATCAAGATAATCGCCAATCAGATACTACTTCACTCTCAACATATCTCCTTCCATCCATTCAGCATTGCACCACTTGCACCTCCAGTGATATCGGCCTCAAAGCAAATAGGCAATTGAAGCTCATCCTATAGATAAAAATCATGGTCCAACTATAAGTTTGGTGCACTGGATTTTTCATTTCAAAAAAATAGCAATAATGCAAGTAGTAACAAGAAATATTTCTTTGATGAAAAAAAAACTCGGTTACAACCACCTCAATGATAAACAATATCTGGCATTGTTGTGATATACCTATTCGTCCTCCTTTCCTTGGGGATCCTCACAGCATGTTCTCTGATCTAGATGTATATCTAATTATTTAATTATTTCACCATGCCATGCTCTTGCGTTATTTGATCCACAACATCACATATTGGTTTATGTCATCGTATGGATTAATTGAATCAACTAGACTTTTATTGTCAGCATAGAAGATAATCACTTAACCACCCAAAGTTTTCATCAGATTTATAAGAGATTGATCTTTGACAGCAATTGGAGGATCGTCTGGTAAAAGCATAATGTGCAAACATAAGGTCATTCTTCTTGTCACGGAACACCATGAACTCCAATATTCCTTGCGGAGGCCCATCTATACAATCAACTAGGCTTGGCTTTTGCTACGATACTTCTTAATTATTTTTTAAAAAAATATAAATAAATCAAAACTATTGATATGCTGAGTGAAGGATTTTTTAATCATTTAATTACTTGTTCAACTAAATCGACAAAAGTATATATCCTTTCTCTAGCTTTGAGGCTACTCTTCTCTAATTGGAGCTATTTATCTCCTCTGCCACTATTGTCTCCTTAACATTCCCATAAAAAAAAGCCATCATCTCTTATGATCTGCAATCTCACCACAATAGCAACCTCTACAAAAGTATTAGCAGCCCATCATGAACTGAAGTGCAAATCCTTCACTTCAAGGGCCCATCTCTTTTACCTCCTTACCGCACTGCAGTCCTATCATGGTAGTGAGTTTAGTAAGAACGGCTTCTACAAAAGTACTAGTAGTCTTTTATTATGTAAAGCATAAATTCTTTGCTTTGAGGGCTTCTATTAGAGCTGTTGTTTTCTCTGACTTTTACAAAAGTACTAGCAGCCTACTATTGGATAGAGTATCCTTCACTTCGAAGGCCCCCATTAGAGCCTGGCTCCCATTAGAGCCTACCATTATCTCCTCTGTCTTCTATAAAATATTGATAGCCTATCACTTGGCAAAATATAGATCCTTCGCTTCAAGGAACCCCATTAGAGCCATTGTCTCCTCTACCTTTTTCACTATACCATGGTTTATCATAACTCTATCCTAGTAGTGGCCTTCGCAAGAGCAAGAAAGTCCCATTGTATGTGTAGGAAGTAGGAAGAAGAGGGTGAAGCAGTGTGGTTATGCATGGCAAAATATCTTTTTTTTCCTACGCTAGCCCTTGAGTTCAATGTTTTTAGCATGAGTGAAGCAGTGCAGCCGTGTATAGTGAAGTATTCTTTTTTTACTACACTAGCCTATGAGTTCGTTCAATGTTTTTAGTACATTAGCCATAGGCATAAGTGATGTATGCATAAGGAAAAATAAGGAAAATGATGCAACCACATACAACAAAGTATTCTTTTTTATTATATTAGCTTATAAAGTTTAATATTTTTAGCGTACCAGCCATGCATATAACTAGCTAGAATCGATTGCTGATAAAATATCTATATTTCTTAAAATAAAATCTAATGATTGATATTTTAATATTAAAAAAAAATAAAGGAGTATCGTAGTAAAATTATACATTCAAATTTATTTAGACCTCGGACAAAGTGGATTAAATGGACAACATAGGGTCCAATTTATGTCTGAGTTAACCCAAACATAGTCTCACCTTATGTTTGCTTTGGTTTGATATGATAAACTTTTTTTGAAATCTACATAATTTAAAAATGAAATACTAAAAAAAGTTAAACTTGCATGGTCTAATATGATTGACCTAACCTGGTCCAAATTGCATTGCTTGAACTTTTATCAAATTTAAAAAGGCTTTCAATTTATCTCAATCAGCATGGTATTTCATATCAGTATGTACCATCTCATTTTGAGCATATGGTATTATATTAATATCAAATTAAGACTTAGAATTTATGCATACATAGTCTTAATATACTGAATCGATTTATATATCGAATGTACCAACAGTATACAGTGTGGTACCGATATGAATTTGGTATCAAAATGACGAATCTTATTGATAAGTAAATTAGAATTGAATTGGCCTTGATTTGATAAGATAGGCATTCTTTTCATGAAAATAATAACCAACTCAAATGGAAACAGAGACAGCAAGCAGCGATGTAAAAATCATATTACCACAAATAGCAAGGAGGTAGATGAAAGGTAACCTTGCTGCGGCATGACTTCTCACCTGCATGTTTTGGTTCCTACTTTCACCAAGTCAGCAATGGCATGCATAATATTTAGAACCAATCTTAGAATCAACTCTCGGAAGGATTGATGGTTAAGTACTTGTGTAGCAATTGAAAAATTTTATATTTATTAGCTATAATATATTGTATATACCTTAACTTAATTCTTTTAATAGAAACGAACTAATGGGAACAAAAGAAATGCAATGCAATAATAAATCATCAAATATTACTTGATCATATGTCACATTATCAAGAGTCAAGTAATAAAGGTCTGTCTTTCCTTTAAGATCCCCTGTAGAGAATCCATCTACATATATTGAAAAATTGAAGTCTATTTCTCATAAGGTTATCTGTGAGGGCGACTTTTACTCCTATGATCCACCGTTCCTGGCATAATATGGTCTCCTATTCTCAAACACAATGTCTTTCGTTCTCAAATACATTTAGGAATATTAATGTTAATGCTATAAAGAACTAGGCAAGGCAAGGCAAGTTCCATGCCACAGACTTGATAACCTTTTAGAATGCATTTAAGGGCTTATTTGAGAGGGTTTGTGATTGAGAAACAACTACCTTATATAGCTGATGAAAAATCGTTGCTGCCGATCTGTGATAGCCTGGGCCCCATAGCTCAGGCTTTCTTTCGGCCACCGTCTTAAGTGGTGATAAAATTGAAATACGGATGCATTGCCCCCTATTTTTTTGTACGGATAAGGGTGCTTAAGGCGCACCCTCTTACTTCTTTTAGAAGCCGAATTCTCTCTCTCTCTCTCTCTCTCTCTCTCTCTCTCATTTCTTATCCCTCGGCTGCCTGCCCTTTTTCTTTTCTCATTTTTTCCCCATGCCACCCACTCACTCTCCTCCTCATTTGCTCTCTCTCTCTCTCTCTCTCTCTCTCTCTCTCTCTCTCTCTCCCCCCTCCTCTTCAAATTCCAAATATATCTCTCAGATCGTGACATGGCTTTCCATCTAATTGTTAAGATGTGAGAAACCCAGTGCAGCCTCTCATCCCAATAGATCAGAAGACTGATTCTTAGAATCGTAGTATCATGTTAAAAAGTATATTATTGAAATTTGAAGATTGAAAAATTTTAAAAATTTATTTCTAAATATTAATGTGATACTGATTTAATACCTATATGTTTTTAGACTATTAGGCTTCCGAGGGATTCCGATGAAGTAGTTAGTTTGATTTGTTATAAGCATATGTTATATAAGTAGTACTCCCTATTTATAATATATTAATACATTATTTTTAGGAAAATGCATTAGTTCAAATTTATCATCAAATTCAAGATTTATTACATTTAAAAAATATTTATGATGAAGTTATTTCTCATGGGATTTATTATTTTTATAAAATTATGAATATCCTAGATTTCTAAATTCTTTATATTAATTCATATTTGGAGATTTGAAGTGATATTTATCGAACATACCGTTGAGAAATTATTGCACACTCTTTGGCAGCATCAATTATAGAGATTTAAAATTTTATTTATTTTATAAATGTTTAGGATATTTATTAAACTTCAATATTAGAAAGATAATTTTGAACAGATGAATATTTATTTGTGCATATAGACTCTCAACTAAATTATATATGATATGATATTAATACCATGAATGCGGTATAGAGAAGTGTTAGTACTTGATATGGACCTACTCTGTAGAGTTAAATGTGATTTCAAACATACTCTGCAGGAGTCAAATGCAATGTCGGACCCATATCACAATGATTAAATGCAATCATAGTCCTTAACTTTAAATGTTACAATTTGATATTTGAATATCATATTAAGATTTCTATTTACTATTGAATTATCATTGTTAAACAGATGAAATTTATGTATTATGAGTTACTTTGACTGCGATGTGGAATACTATTTTCATTTGCAATAATGATAATTCAATTGTAAATAGAAATCTTAATGATAATTCAATATTTTTATTATTTTCATTTGCAATTGAAATAATAAAAATATGATACTTGTTACATATTTTAAACTTGCATCATTCTTTATTTATAATTATAAAATTTTAATATTGAATATAGCTTAATCCAATTATATTAAAATAGAATGCTACTTACTAGACTCTTGAATTCATTATTATTATTATTCATCTATTTTTTAAAATCGAAAGCTAAAAGATAAATTGATAAAAGATTAGGAGTGTATTTTGAGAATATATATATATATATAATTATATTAGATAGTAAAAAATGACACTTATATACTTTTCATTATTATTAGAAATTTAGAGATTGTATAAAGTATTATCAGATAGAAAAGAGCTAAAATATGCGTGTGTTATTCTGAGGATGATCGCTATTGCTTGTATATGAAGTTTATTATTATTATTATTATTATTATTATTATATTTGATATATTTATTGATAGATGAAAATGTCTTACATATTTCTAGGAATAATTCTTGGAGTGTATTGATGGTTGCTCTATTCCGAATCTAAGGTCTTTTTAATAGCTATTCCGAGCAAAGCCTAAAATTATAAGAGGCAAGGCCTTGATGGGACGAGAAAATAAACCCATCAACCATTCAGAATCAAGAAACTAAAATTATAAGTGTGCCTATAAAATTATGAGGCGAAAATATACCTTTTATCGCGGGAGAAGAAATGGTTCTTCTTCGAAAAAATGCTGTTGCTGTTGTCCTGCACCTTCGTCCTCGACCCCCTACTCTCCTCCAATGGCGATTTCTGCCCTCCGGCGAGCCCAGCAGCGTTGGCGGTGACGACATCGAAGGGGGAGGGGGAGGGGGAGCAGAGGAGCCGGTGAGGAATCTTGGGGTCCTCCTCCAGAGCGGGCGATTTCAGGCCTCTCTAACCCTCGCCAAAGCCCTAATTCGGTCCAACAGAAGCTTATTTCCTTCTCCTTTCCACCTCTACCAAGCCCTCTCCTCCTCCTTCCCTTCCCCGACCCCCTTCGCCGCGAGTCTCCTCGTCGCCGCCTGCGCCCACCTCAAATTGGCCGATGATGGCCTCCATCTCGTCTTCCACATCGCCGAGAGCCGACACCCGTTCCCTTCTCTCACCTCCTGTAATCTTCTTCTCGAAACAGTCGTCTCTCTCGGAAGGTACTCCGATGCCGAATCCCTCTTCTCCCGGATCGTGGCGTCTGGGACTAGTCCTGATACTTTTACCTATAACAAGGTCATCCAGTCCAAGGTTAAATTGGGCGATCTCAATGGAGCGTTGGCATTGTTGGACCAGATGGAGAGGAAGGATCAGCTAAAGCCCAATACTTTCACGTACAACGTCTTGCTTTCTGGTCTGTGGAAGGAGGGTCGAGGTAAGGATGCTGTCAAGCTGTTTGAAGAAATGCTTGAAAGAAAAATTGCAGTGAAGCAAATCACGTATAACACTATGATTCATGGATACTGCAAAGCTGGGAACTTGGAAGCTGCTTTCGGGCTTCGTGGCCAAATGTTGGATGCAGGATTCAAGCCGAACGTGATAACCTACAATGCTTTGATGTCTGGGCTCTGTCGTGCTGACCGTATGGAGGAGTGTAGAAAGGTGTTGGAAGAGATGGAGGCGAATGGGCTAGTGCCAGTTGGGTTTGCTTATAGTATTTTTTGCGATGAACATGCAAAATGTGGGGATTCTGAAGCCTTTTTTGCGTTCTTTGAAGAAATGTCAAGGAAAGGTGCCCAGATAGGAGACTACACATCTAGCATTCTGTTAAATAGGCTTTGCAAGGATGGGAGGGTTTCAAAGGCGGAAGAGATCTTGGAGAGGCTTGTGGAAAAGGGGATGGTTCCAACAATGGTGATTTACAATATGATAGTCGATGGACACTGTCAAGTTGGCAACCTAGAGGGGGCATTCTCGGTGGTGAGGCGGATGGAGTTGCGTGGACTGAAGCCGGAGCGTATAACTTACAATTCACTTGTGAATGGGTTGTGTAAGTTGGAGAGGATGGCTGAGGCTGAAGAATTGGTGATGGAGATGGGGAAGAATGAAGTGGCCCCAAGTGTGGAGACTTACAATACTCTAATTGATGCCTATGGACGGGCTGGCCAGTTCGAGAGGTGTTTAGAAATTATTGAAGAGATGCCAAAGAAGATGAGGATTAGGCCAAATGTGGTATCCTATGGCTCTCTTGTGAATGGCTTATGCAAGAAGGGAAAGCTTCTTGAAGCAGAAGCGATATTTCATGACATGGTGAATAGAAAAATTTCACCCAATGTGCAGGTCTACAACATGCTTATTGGTGCGTACTGTGCAGTAGGTGAGATCCAGAAAGCCCGTATGCTGATTGAGGACATGAAGAGAAGGGGAATTTCTCCGAGTACTGTGACTTATAATATGCTCATAAAAGGTCTCTGTAAAGAAGGGCATATATCTGAAGCTGAAGAATTGATTCTTTGTCTAAAAGATGAAGGTGTGAGACCCGATGTAATTACATGTAATACAATGATCTTAGCGCACTGCAATATTGGCAATACACACAGAGCTTTGGAGGTATATGAAGAGATGGAGAGGTTAGGAATCAGACCAACTCTAATCACGTATCATGCATTAATAAGTGCAATGTGTAATGAAGGAATAATGGAAGAAGTTGACAGGTTACATCAGCAGATGTTGCGGAGGAATATGGTTCCTGATGAGAGAATTTATAACTTAATTTCACTCGGGTACGCAAAATGTGGAGATGAATTCAAGGTTCTTTCTTTACAGAAAGAGATGGTTGAGAGGGGCATATTAACTGAAGAGATGAGTATTAATAATTTGGTAATGGATAAAATTCCAGTTCAGATGTGAAAAGTAAGTGGCATCATTCTGGGTGTAGAAACAAAAACTTACACCAGCAGTGTTACTGGTGATTTGGTGTTCAAAGGGCATCCCAAGCTAAATGGTGGCCTTCAATATATATTCTTGAAACTTTTTCTCTTGACCAAGTGATAAACTGGATGCTGTGGTAAGGGATCCGAGCAGGAAATGAAATGAAATGGAAACAAAGAGAACAAGAAAGCAAGAGAACACTGTAATTCTTTTACAAGAACAAAGGCATGTCTTTTATAGACAGCCGCTGAAAGCCTATATTTTTCGGTGCCCTTACTCGGAGACATGAATAACCACTAAACCACCCCGGGAGATTCTTTTGGTTGAATAACAGAGAAAAGAGAGTAAACATGGCTAAATTCTGACATCCGTGCTTTCCAGATTTTGTAGTGGATATATGCTTCCAACCCTGCATATCACTTCTTCAGATATCTTTGACATATTGTTTTTTTTCAAAGAAGAAAGACTGACAGTAGACTTATTCAAAGTTTTACTCCATTACATAGGAATCAGGATACGGATAACTAATATCGTTTTTTGAGGTTAGGTAAGTAACATCTTGGAAGCAATCTCTTTTAATCTATGAATTCTGTTCCTTTGTGTTGTATATTTACTAGGGTCATTGATTTCTAGTTACCTTTGTTGAATTTGCATATTTATAGAGAATGAGTAGATCATTGCATCATGATTAGCATATTTCTTTTGCTCATAATCTTATTTTGTACCATATCAAACAATGAACTTTGAAGCATACTACTCGAGGTTTTCTTGCTATTCCCAACAGAGCATTGTTAGTTCCATCTTGTACACCATGCAGGATTTCTGTATATATAGCAATGACTTTGAGCTTATGTGAGCATGGAAAAATTAATTATAAACGTACATGCATAATTGTACATTTATTTCCCCCCTACAGAAAACTGTACATGTTGAATTATCAAACTCCAGATTCTATGTTTATGGGTACCGACCTTCTGATACTGTAGCTGCTGCGTCTGATACTTGATGTTTCTTATGTTTGAAATGTGCATATGATGCAGTTCTGAATTTCTCTCGGAATAAGACGCAGGGGTCATTGCTCCTCTTACAGTGGATGTTTGGTTGCTCGCTGGTATATAATAATGTGATTGTCGGGAAGAGAGGGAAAATATGTTTTGAAATGGTATGGCGTCCAAGAGACTGCAAGTCATTACAATGAGTCATATGCGGTCTTATTTATCCTTGGATTGCAGGATCGGCAGCCTCTTCGAGCCCTTTTTCTTCCATTCTCCCTGCCTTCTTTGTTGAGGTGAATAACGAGGATTCATCATGTTCCTGGGCCGTGTATGGGGTGCTTGCATGAGATGCTCGTCCATCACTTCCCCGAAGCCTGATGGCAAGACACCTTGTGAAGGTGGTTATTAAATTCAAAAGAATTTTCAATGTGGCGTCGCTTCCCTTAAGTCTGATCCAAATGGCGCTTCGCAAGGAATAGAGAATTCAGAGAAAGTTTATGTAAGATGATGAGGAAAGAGCATGCGGCCGCTGATGGTGTTGGAATTCGATGATGAGACCCTGGTAATGATGATGAGAATGTTGAACTGAGACGATTTATTCTTTATTGATGGATCACACCAAGCCATTGAATGTTGAGATTTAATTAGAATGGTGCATCACAAACCATTGGTATGCAACAGATCAAATTAGACAGAGATATGAATTCTCCAATGTCCTCTAAATTGCGCAGTTAGTCAATGCCGACACCATAAATCAAACTGGAAATCCGTCCTTTATCATCTTCAGATTACCCGGAAAAAGATATTAACGGTTTTTCAACAGAAGAGATGGTTTACACCCACGGTTTTAGCTTCTTTCCAAGTTGCCTTAAAAACTGAGTCTTGCAAGGAAAGAGAGGTCTTAGATTTACAAGCAATGAAACATGAGATTTTTATTTAATCATGCTGATTTTCAACTTGCCTTCCCTTCAGTGCATTGTCAATCTGATAGGTAATGAAAGCAGGACATTAACTATGACCAAGATTTGAACAGAGCATCATAGAGGTTAATAATTGTTCTAGCTGACAAAATAGATATCAACTCAAGACATGGCCTTCCATATGGAAGCTCTCTTAGCAAGTTAAGCTCGGTTCTTTCTCACTTTCAGTTCACTGAAAATTGGGACCGTTTCACATTTTTCTCAAAGAGTTCCTAATCCAGCAGGCGACCACATCTAGCTTAAATGATGGACATTTTGTGTATAAAAATGCATGCCTTCTTTCCAACAGGGAATTATGGTGTCTTCATCGCTCATTTTGCTGATAAACATTGGATTTTTTATCACCAAACTGATGAGTTAGACTACCATCCGACTGTATCTTGGAGGCCATGGAAGCTCAATAAGCAATATGTGGCTACTAAGAATTCATCAACAACTTACTGATAAGTAATTTACCACACCTGATCATAGCAAACTACACACTAATTCGACCAAGTTACACTTCCCTGGGCAACATATCAAAATCTGGAACGCATACACGAGTTATTTGCCACAACTAACCACAGATAGCTATGTCAAGTCCTTTATATCGATTTTGTCACAATTTCCTCAGTAAAATAAATTACTAAATACAAATACAGTTAAAAGATAATTAAAAAAAAAACTGCAGCTAAAGTTCATCTGAACTGCCTACCTTTCTCTGCTGCCATGCAAAAGATACTTGTGGAAGAGTGCTCAGCCAAACATGGTAGATCATACTCAGCTAAACATAGTAGATCATACCCACTTCAATGAGGCTGATATGAGGGATGTTTAAGGCTACTGCTGGGCCCCTGCAATTCTTTCGGAGGAAAGAGTAGGCAACATTGATGACAAATTTCTTTAAAAACGATGAAGTTCTCCTAGCCTTTATATAGGAGTGACCCATGATATATGCAACTCCTGCCTGTTTTGCTTCCACAAGGGTCATTAGCTCTTCCCTAACCTGTGGGTCCATATACTCTGCTTCTGACAGCTCAAATCGAACCCGCCGTCTTCGGGTCGCACTCGGTGATTCTTGCTCATACAATGATTGCAAGGTTCGTAGAGTTTCTGATTTGCTGCTCCTCACAATGGTAGAGTCACCTGCATTCTCATCAACCTCCCTCATTACCAGCCTTGAGCCAGACATTTCAGAAGTTCGTATAACAGCCATTCTTCCTTCAGGAGATGTGTCATAACTCCCTGAGGATGTTTCCTCAGCTTCCATCTGAATGAACTTGGCAATGCTCATCACTAATTGGTCTTCAAAGTTGTCATCATCCTTCTGCACATCCTTGTACCCGTATCTCACAATGCACCTGTACATACGGTAGGCTCGAGGACCAATCCTACCTATGAGATACCGTTCATCCGGTGGAACATATGGGACTGGCACTGACTTCACACAAACAAAGACAAGAACTTCATGGAAAGCAGGAAGGTTGGTGACGAAGTGGGAGAAGATAGCAGGTACTCCTGTGACCAGCTCTGTGTAGATAAGTCCGATTCCAGGTACACGAACAATTCCAAGGCTGGGGCCAAGAGTGAGGATCCATTTCATAGAGACCTTGTTTTGTAGGTCAAATTGATATTTCCTTCTACTGCCATAGTGCCAGACATACATGATGACCATAAAAACAAAGGAGAGAACAAGAGGTGTCCATCCTCCCTGGGGAACTTTCATAATTGAAGATGAAAGATAAGCAGCCTCAATTGATCCGAAAAATGTAAGGAACAGCAAAGCAAGTAAGACATTCATTTGCCATACAAAGATGATGACCAGTGCCATCAACCATGTGGTCACGAACATTACAGTTATGCATGCAATGCCTGAAATTGCAAAAGTTTCCCACTTAGGAATTGATACGAGTAGGTGACCATTAAATTGGTTAGCATTGAAGTATACAGAAGAGCTAAGACTAATACACAAATTAAGAGCAGATGTTAGAATGAATATATGCACACAAATTTAAACACAATATCTGGGATAATCATGAAAATTTATAATAATAAGAGAGAAAAATTAGAGATTAGAGAGAAAAAATTAGAGCTTTTGCTTTATAATATTTATCAAGTTGATGTAGTCAGTTGAGCAGAGTTACCATAAGCATTTCCAATAAGGGTTGTGTCATGGAAACCGATAGTGACAGCCAGACAAAGGACCATGAGAATCCAGTTTATTTCAGGGATGTATATCTGACCATAGATCCACCTTGATGTGTGGACAACCTTGACACGGGGAAAACAACCCAAAGCATGGCACTGCTTCACAATTGAAAATGTTGCTGAGATGATGGATTGGCTAGCAACTATAGCAGCAAGAGTGGCTAACACAAAAACAGGCCAAAACACGGGTTCTGCAACCAAAAAGATAAACAAATATTAAAAAAAACGCCAACACAACTACACGTATTATGCCCAAGCAAGTGTATGGTGGACAATCTAAAGGTATTGAGGCTTACCTGGAATGGATTCATAGAAGGAAGCATGTACAACAGAAAAATTTTTAGAAAGAAATGCTGCCTGCCCCATATACTGCAGCACCAGACATGGGTAGATGACAGCAATAAAAGCAACCTGCACATAAAAGGAATATCATTTTCACAGTATAAATCACATAAATCAGACAAGGAAGTGTGCATGCAAGGATTGTTGATGAAATACAATTGGGTAATACTGGATAAGTGCTCCTCCCAAAGGGAAAAAAAAAACAGTGCCAACATGCCCACCGTAACAAAATCTATGTACTCCTTTAACCTTAGAATGAATTCTCCATGGAACAAACATTTGCCAAGCACGGAGATTCCTTATAGGATTGAAAGAAATACAGGAGAATGAGGTAGAGAGGAAGAAGGAAGGGGTGGGAGGAACTTGAACAAATGGTGGGAAAGGTAAACATAATGCAAAAAGGGCCATCTGGTGCTCTCTCCCTCATTTGAGAACAGCAGCAAAGAACTTGCACTTTTATCAATCCTCTTAAATCTGATTCATAGGAAAAGAACAGCCAAACCATCCCCCTCCACCCCCCACCAACCCCCCCCTCCTTTCCAAAAACAAAATGAAAGAAAAAACACCTTCTCTTTTTGAAATTTGACCAATAATACAGATTCTCATCAGCTTTCTGTTTCTTGGCGGATTATGCATGCCATCCTCTCTTTTGCTAGGGATACCACTCCTTTCAAAGTCATTTGATGCACATGCAGCCTTCAAATTTAGTGTTTTGACACTACCCAACTACTTGTAACGTTTCAATTGCTCGTAGTTCAGTTGTCTTTTGTTCATGGTATCACAGCCCATAAAATTTATAGAACAATCAATAGCTCTTAACTCGGTTGGCACCCCTCTGCTAGGAGCTTGCTCATGGAGAAGATCTAGGGTCCAAACCCTAGTGGTGACACATTATCACCATATTGCTCCACACCAATAGAGCTTCATGAAAAACTAATTTTGCTACATGCACATTATGTTCTATGTTCTCTACAACCATGTTTCATTATCTAGATTTTCTTGTCATAAGACATGATTGTCATTATCTCCTTCCTTGGTCGTTACTGGTAACTCATCTCCCATTTGCACTAGAGTGCAGCCATATTTCCCCAAGAACCACTGCAAAAAGGCCATACACCTGGTTTTAACTGCAGAATAAGGTGTTCATGGGGGTCTGATTGTTAATTGGTTGCAGCTATTTTGCAGAGGTTTTGGGGGGAACACCAAGCATTTTCCATTGGATTAGTTGCTTGCTAATTTTGGCATCAACTACTAGCAGTTTCAAAATGCCTCTAGAAAGAAATTTGCCTCATCAAGGCCCATACTGAGTTTGCATGAAAGTGCCATCAAAACCGTATGCCATTCGGATAGGTAATGCCCAAGTCAAGAAAACATACAATGTTGCGCTGTTTAGGTGCAAAACAGGATGATCATGCTTTGGGAAACCTATTTCACCCTTTTTTTAATGTAATGAAACCTCTTTAACCTAAAACTTCATATGTATCAATCGTTTTGCTTGACCATGTGCTCTGTCCCAGTGCCTTCCTCAAAGCTTAGAGTATCTCCAAATGCCTCTCCTATATCCTCATCATCATGCAAATAAATCTCATATGCTTCATGTGGGGTTGTAATAAATCCTCATCATCATGCAAATAAATCTCAAATGTTTAATGTGGGCTCCTTAAATAACAACTCTGTTTAGCACTTGTTGTTGTTCACAGAAACTCTTGCAACCTTTGTTCATCAACTGCAAAGATCCTGTCTATCATTCCTCTCTTATTAATGGTTATACATGCTCAAACATCACCTTCACTCTAAATACAGGAAACCTTAACCAATCAATATCCAGTCATTCTTATCTTTGTACACTTCTCTCACACCCTCCTCATTGTTGGGCTATTTTATTTTATGGTCTTGCTCAGTAATATTTCAAGATTTGTGTTCAAAACAAATTACAAAAAAAAAAAAAGTAACTCAAGAAAATAAGAAAATCAAAGAGAGCCAAACTATAAGCAACACCTCTATGAATTAAGCACAATATGATAAAATTTGGATGATTTCAGAAAAATGCTCATATTTGCATGGCATCACGAAACGCTCATAAAAGTCATCATATTTCACAAAAGCATGTTTCCATCAAGTCAGGACAAGAATGGAGTGAAAGAACTGACTGAAAATTCAATACTAACCAGAAAACTTCTCTATAAATCAGATGATTGTAAAAATAACGATGGTCTACCTTAAGATGGAAAAGGGGCATCGACAAAGTAGGTTTGTTTACAAGTAAATGCATACTATGCTACATAACTCAAGGTGATGCCTGTATATATCATTTCATTCTTATGTATGAGTTATAGCGTGGGAATTCCAGATTATAGGTTACTGATGAATTCTGTATATGATTCCTTTGCTCACAAAATGTGCTTTAATTGTGCAATATTGGCTTAATGCCCTAAAGCATGCAAGCATTTACCCTTATCACTTTGCATCTTGAGTCTCAAAATTTTAATGTTACATATGACATATCACTGCTATGCATCATCAGAAGCTTTGAACCGTAACACCTCTTGAGATTTGAAGAAAATGGAAAAGAAAGAGAATGTACCCAACATAATGGGCAATCAATGCTGTTGACTATACCATATTAACTCAATGGAAGCAGTAATATGAATGATCATAACCATAACTCTATCTTTAGTCATGAGAAGTAATTTTTTTTTAAAAAAAAAAAAAGACAAGCTTGCCTTTGCATTACTTAATATTTGTTTGAAAGAAGCGATACTTTCATTATATTCACGATGGCACTGTATTCTTCTAGACAATTTCTACTTGAACTCTCATCTTTCACAAAGACTAAAACTTCTAAGAGAATGAACAGATATGTTTAGCTACCAAACCTTAATAGATGAATCAGTGAAGTGGCCCAGATCTGCAAACATAGCTTCAGTACCTGCAGATATCACAAAAACTTGACATAAGATGCTACGAACAGATGAAAAATGAAAAGCATCTTGAGCATGCTACTAATAGATGAAAAATGAAAAGCATCTTGGACCGAGTCTGTCTGCCATTACCTGTGATACAAAGGAGAACTCCCCCTAAAGAAATCCAGCCATCTTTTCCTGTCCTTCTGAAGAATTTAATGATATAGTGTGGAGAGAGAGCATGATAAATTGTGGGGTTCCAGTGAATGGTATTGTATAGACCAATTAACCCAATGGACAACAGCCAAAGGATGACAACAGGTGCAAACAGAAAGGCTACCCTCTGAGTACCTCTATGTTGTAAAGCGAACAGGCCAACCAGCACAATGCAGGCAACAATAGTCACCTCAGCTGTACATTAGATAATATAGCATTTTCAAAAGTTAAGCAAGACAATCATGATAACTATCAAGAAAAAGTTCAAAAATCTAGATGGTAAGCAGATTGATGATGTTTAACATCTGTTATATAAACAGCTAATATAGATGCCTTGACAACCAAGCATTTTCTGATGCATGAAAGCCTAGAATTACTTCTTCACAAAGTTAAACTAGAGTATTTTCTCTGTAACAGGTATAAAGCTATAAAGGTTGTTATTAAGCAGGCATTATTAAAAATGTTAATTAAATAATTGAATATCATCTTTCCAACCAACAACAAACTGACATATTTTTTGGAAAAAATAATTTTTATTTAGCCCAGTGATAGTGATAACCCTTGCTAAGATCGGAAAATCCGCAGAATCCCCAAGTTTTCTTAGAGGATTAGATCCAATAACAGGAGGGCAAATTAGCACCAAGAAGGCAAGAACAATGGATGCAAGGATATATAGGGGGACAGGTTCATCGCACTAACCAAGAGATTTCGACACAAAAAGAAAACAAACAATAGCAAATATTAAGAACCACAGGAACAAATTAAAAAAAAAAAAAAAAGTTGCCTTTGATTTTTAGGGGTTACAATAGGTCAGATCAGGTCTAGTTTTGATGAAATCATGGTATGTCATACCACCCTATACAAGTGCTTACAGGGCACACCATACCATGCTGGGACCAAACTAGTAATGTAGTATGGGGTAGGTACCAAGTGTCAATATGCCAAATTGACCCATATCAAGCGTACCATCATTGTACCAAGATGGTACTTGTACGAGGTCCAATAATGTAATTGTGAATCTTAGACCAGATCAAATTCCAAGTCATCTAAAAAACCTCCAACCCATACCTGACCAATTTATAATAGGTTAAAAAGGATAAACCCATGTCCAACACATTTACTGGGGGCAGCAATCAAGTCAAATACAGCTCAAGTCAGTTGTAGATCGGTCAAAAATTTGTCAACTCAAACATGACCCATTTATTAAACAGATCAAAAACCAAACACTAACCTAACATTTTTATTGAATAGGTAACCCGACCAGAACTGCATAACACGTTTAATAAACAGGTTGAATCTAGTAAAATGGGCTAAGTAGGTCTTAAATGGGTTCCATGGTTTTTAACAGGTTAACAAGCCTTAACCGGATGAAACAAGTCGGGTCATGATCTAACCCAATTATTAAATAGGTCAAAATGGGTTAAAACATGTTAGGATTATAAACCTAAACCGGAACTGTTCAATGAACCAATTAGGTTAGGTCAACTTGTTTAAGACTCAAACCCGTTTATGTCAAAGCTAAATGAATTGTTTATGGGTCAATTGGTGATACAGGTCATAAATTGCCATCTTTACTATTTACTTTACGAGGACTTGTACCCAGCCCACCAACCCTATTAAGGCTTTACAAGTCAAACATGAAACTTAACTATGGCAAAAAGAGAGGATCTAGAGTTGGGCATCCAAATAAAATGAAAGCTAGGGGGTCAACAAGTCAAGTTTGGGTTCGGTTTGGTTGTATCCAAACCCAAACCTAAAAATATATTTGTTAAATCCAAACCAAAACACCCAAACCCAATTAAAATGCTATTTCCATACCCAATATTGGACCCAAAAATTAACTTGTTTTGAGTAGAAATTGGGCATTTAATAAATTATTTTGTTACACTTTTGGACTATTTTTTTTCAAATTATTTAATTCATCCAAAATGCTACCTCATGAACTAGGAAACATGAAAAAATATAATGACATAAAAATACAAAAAGTTGAATCTAGAAAAGGGCATCCATTTAACATCCACATCATAGAAAGATTATAAAAATACTACCACAAATGACAGATAGGAATTTGGTGGAACAAGATGGAACAATTTTGCTACACTATTTGATTATTTTTATGATTAAAAAGAAAAAATAATAGAAACACATGTGTACATGTATTTATATATGTATTTATGTATTATGTGAACGACCACATATATACTTGATGTCTATATGTATGTGTATGGTCGAGTTGGGTTTCGGGTTTTTTGGTACGGATCTACCTAAATCCAAACTAATTTCAAAATCCAAACCCATCCTAGTAGCTTATTACATTTATTTTTTCATATTCAAACCCTATATTTTGGGTAACTATCGGATCGGGTTAGCAGGTTATTGGCCTCCATTGACACCCCTGCATGAGAAAGATAAAGAGAGAGAAGATACAATTTGAAACAGATTCTAAAAATATAGTCAACTCCACTTTTTTTTCAATAATGTTTAATGTCTCTTAAACATGAACCGCATGACCTTCCTAATCATCCAACCCTTGACCAGCCCATAATTCTTTGAGCTGTTACCGCTATCCTAGGGCCTACGGGTGCTTCAAAAGCTTGTCAACTTTATGTTACATAAGCATCCTAGCATGCTTCTAACATACTTGTTGATGTCATCCTATATGTCCCTATGCTAGACATGGAATGGTTGACACCATATGGTTAGAAGAGCATGCACAATGCCCTGTATATTTAGCTTGCTTCAAACCAACCATATGGTTCGATCTTTCCCACCCTAACTCCTCAACACTGAAAGCGTGATCCAATTTTATCAAGGTCACATGGTAGCCTAACTAAGGACTTTATGTTCTGCTGGTAACTTTAAAATCATTACCAATGCGAAAGAGCCACTTCATATTCAAAATGAATCAAAAAAACGCAATATGTTTGATCTATAATATGAATGACAAGATGATTAAAAATGTTTTATCTTATGATTCACTCTGTATGGCCAAAAGATTGCCCTTATTCCTAAACAAAGACAAAAGTTTATTGCCTTATATATTCATATTTATTATGCTTCATATATGCATAAAAACAAATTTTACTATATACATGATAGACTCAATAAACAGGGTGTTTCAAGGTGGAGAAATGACCAAATAGTGCTTTATCTTACATGATGTGAAAAATATCAAATGACTTTTGAATCCATACATTAAATGCATCCAAGGTTAAAGATCATTGCATAAATTAAATGATCATAATTTGCTTAGGCTCTTCCTAGCACGTACTAATAAAAATAAATAGTGGATTAGTATATTCACCATTGTATACACAAGGTTCGCAATCTCAATAACAAAACCCATACTACTACCATCATAGTACAGGTTTGGTATGCCCAGTATTGGAATCAATTCGACGTTTTAATACTTGGTACACCCGCATACTGTATACTAGTTCAATACCAACACCATACGATATGCCTGATATGTATCAGTACAAGGTGGTCCAACATACCATAATACACAATACCAATATAGCCTACCATAACCAAACTCACATATACATACATTCAAGATGGTTTACCAACATTATACAATCACATATAGCTTCAAATGTTTAAATATATGAGGAATGACTTAAAAGTGAATATTCAAAATTCAAGATCTAAGTAACACTTTGTTTTAGTACTCATACATGTTTTTTTTTAAAAAAAAAAGCCTGAAGTACACTTTTAACCATTAAACTTTGGAGGTTGTTTCACTTTAGTTCCTAAAGCATGAAAAAATTTTAAGGTATCCTTAAACTATCTTTTTGGTTCACTTTAGTTCCTATCATTTAAAAAATTGATGTCATGTTTCTTCTGCTGAGGTGGCAGCCCTACATGGCAGAAAAGAAACACTTTGGTAAAGGAGATCTTACGTGGCAGCCCACTCTCACTTAAAAGCTTTTTTATGGCATTTTTCTCCTTGTTTGATCGAACCTTAACCCACTTTCCCTATCACTAACCCCCATCCCTAACTAGCCACCATCTCCAACCAGTCAATTAGTCGGCGGCATCAACGACGTCGAACTCCTCTCCCTCTTTGTTGATGGTGTCAGGATATTATGTAGCAAAGGAGTAGAGCAACTTCTATAACTTTGGGGTATTTGGACCTAATCTACCACCAGTTGTTCCAGCTAATGAAGAAGAGCGACGTGCATCGCTTTGGAGTGGTGCTGCCAGAGCTGGTGATGGGGATGAGGTGGACCTAGAGAGAGACCAAAAGGAGGTGGCACCGGTCGAACTTTTTGTGGCTAAGATTCAGGTCAAGGTGCTGCACCGAGTGGTCGACCCAGTGCTGCTGCCAAGGGCAAGGAGGCCACGCCGACTGTGGAGGCCATAACCGAGCTCACGTTCAGGTGTATGGCTGGGGATAAGGATGACCAGCGGGACGTGAGGGAGTTGGTGGAGTAGTTGAAGTGAATCCACAATCGAATCCATGAAGCTCCCCGAAGATCCTACCGAGGAATTCTAATAGAATCAAAATTAGGACTTTGCTGTTCGGTTGTTATAGATCAGCGTACACTGCATTGGTGGCGGAAAAATGATTTTAGAATGCGAGGCCAATTAGGCTTTATATTTAAAGGGATTTTAGCTTGGTATTGAGATTGCTATGGTTCTTCTCAACAGCATCCTCTAATTGCAATAGAGGAGGTAGAAGCTTCACATGGTGGACGTGTAGAAGGTGACACAGATGAGGCAGAGTGGTAGGCAATGCTCACTTGCATTCTAAGGAAAAAAATTACATGTAGTTTTGACGAATTTATGTTTAGTTGATTCTATATTGCCAGAGTAGAGTTTGATCTCAGGCTAAAAGTTATGGTCGCCATCCAAGGATGGTTCTTTAAGAGTTGTTTGCATTGCTGCTGCTGCTGCTCTCAAGTTCCATTAGCTAAGACCAGAACATCTAAATCCCTGCAGGTATAGTTTCATGATTGGTTCGCCAGCTGATGCAAAATGAGAAATGAAGCAATTTAGATTATGTTCTCAGGCTTTGGTTGAAATGGAATGGAGAGTTGAGCTAGGAGAATTGCCAAGGTGAAGTTAAAGTCAGGGTAGCCACCGAAGAAATTTAATCAACTGTCAGGATGGCCAGCCAAATAGGGGGGTAAGAGATGGTGAAAGAAGGATTGCCCTGTAGAACTAGCACATCGGTTAAAAAAATACGGCGTCAATTTTTTTTAATGGCAAGAACTATAGTGAGCCAAATACGATAGTTTAAGAATGTCTTAAAACTTTTTCATACTTCAAGGACTAAAGTGAAATAACCCCTAAAGTTCGATAGCTAAAAGTGTACTTTAGCCCAAAAAAAAAAGTCGAACAAAGGGAAATCTAGAAAAAATTGAGTGAAGATGAGATTCAAACATAGGCCACTGATACCACTATCATAACACATTAGTTTAAATGTCACAACTACTGTTAAACTATTAGATAAGAAGAAAGGTGGCGGGTTCATGCATCAAAGATTATTTCTCAGAACCTTCTTCCTTCTGGAGCTAGGTTCAATTACTCAAAGAAACACCTTCAAGTTCAAAAAGGAATCTCCATTTGGAAAAGGGAAAAGCACCGCTATAAGTTTTAGAAACTATAAGTTCCACATTAAAATATTAAGCAAATCTCTAAAAATCATAGTTACAATATTCTTTGAATTATTAAAAAAATCTCAAATTACTCGTGATTTTTCTCTTGACCAAATGATTATCCCAATAGTTCTCCAAAAAAGAGTCAATCCAAAACTATTCAGTTATTTTCAAGCTATACACAAATGTTATGATTTATTTATGAATTATTCGAGACTAATTTGAGAAGTTTTTGTTATAAATTAACAATAGCATATATCATTGCTAAGAGTGATGTTTTGTGCTATCTTTACTATCATTTATTACCATCAATGATTGCAAAATAGACCCTAACTGCCTGATTCAGGATGCACCATACCAACTAATGTAGAGCCAATTGGTTTGATAGTTCGGTATGGGAACTAGTCCGTACCAACCCAAACCGGTCCATATCGAGTAAGACCACTTAGTTACACTCAATACCAACCAATATCACCTCGACACTGACTTGTACCACCTCATACCACCTTGATTTCAAATAGTGCCATCATAAAAGTGCTTCAAAGTTGTCTAGATATGAAGTGCATATCGTACCTTACCAGCCATATCATACCAAATTGATAATGTATTGGTACAATATTCAATATCGAGATTGCAGACCTTGATTATTATCACCTCCCTTATACTAATTTTTAAGTAAATAAACTCACAAATATTTTAGAAAGTACATATGTTTTTCAATTTCATTATTTTTTTCTAATTCTTTGCTACCCAAACTCTTTCCAAAGTTTTGAAAATCTTCTGGATTTTTCCTGAATTCCAAATAATTACATCCAACTGAATGTTCCCAAATGTCAAATTGTAAACAGGCATATATGCAAATATATAAGGGGAATCTTAAGATAAGCCATGCATACCACGATGTAATTTCTTTGCACGAACATGCAACCCAGAAATGGATGACAATACTGCAAGAAAAAAAAAGGAAAAAAAAATTGAGGTCTAGCATGATGCCAATGAAATAATTATCATGTACAAAAAGGCAACATAAATCAAAATTAACAAGCATCATGCAGAAAATAATCAAAATGTAGAAATAAAATGTAAGCCTATGGAATTGTTACCAGAAATTGCTGGTGTAAGAACACCATCACCTATCACCATGCAAGCACCAAATAGAACTATAAGAAGTAAGCAAGTTCTCAGCCTTTTATGCTTCTCTAGAAACCTTTTCAATGGCGAGGTAATCACATTGCGAGACATTTGTCCATGCCTATAGTAAGTAGAAAGCTCCTCATCAGCTGCTTGCTGATTAGGAAGCAAACTAAACTTTGCATGTCTACAAAGGAGAGAGTATAGGGCAAATGGTCCTCCTACACCAAAAACCACAAATCATTAGTACAAATTGAATAAGAAAAAAAAGAAATAAATGGAGAGTAGTTTCCATGCTCACCTTCACCATTATCATTCGCACTCAAGACAATGATGACATACTTCAGTAATGGGATCAGAGTGAATGTCCAAAAAATCAAGGAAAATACACCATATATTGTCTCTTCATCTTCATAATTGCGTAGCTTCCCAGAAAATATACTTTTATACACATAAAGAGGAGATGTACTCAGGTCACCATACACCACCCCAAAACTTTGATATGCCAAAAGGAACAGGTTTGCGTAGTAAGTCTTCCAGTGAATCTGCAAGTAGATGGACCAACAAATTCTCCATTAGTGAAGGATAATATTGCATTTTATTAGATACATAAACCGTATAACTGAGAGGTTCCTAAGAACATCTCAAAGGAAAATTATCGTTCAAACCTAATAGGCACAGTCACCACATGTTACTTTGAATAGTTGATTTGTTCCACGAATAGTGAAGTTTTCTCATGCAGCCAAAGGTACCAACATTTTGCCAGTGACCTGAGACTTTCATCTTGCAGACAACAAACCAGAAGAAGAAGAAAAATAAAGCAACTGAATTGCTTTTTGCCTACGTGATGTTTCAAAATAAGTATTTTCCTTTGCTAATTACCTCCTATGTAATCCCCTGCCTGCAGACCCCTTCTCTAGGGCACCAGAAGCAGAAACCAATGAAAAAAAAGGATTCATGTAGCCGACCCTAACTAGTTTGAGAGTAAGATTTTGCTGTTGTTGTTGTATCGAAAGAAAAAACCAAATACCAATGTTCAATGCAGAGATAAAAAAAATCCAAAAATGCAGGTATAATATCTAAATACCCAGAGCCATTTCATACTTATCTCTGTTTGGCTCTGTTTTCTTACAGCATTTCCTTTCAGGTGAACTATTTAAATTCGTATGATAATATATATCTATCAGATACGGGTCCCAATGTAAAATTATAGGCAACAAATAAAAGTATCAATTATCAGGTTTCAATCATGAAGGACTGGCAACTGTAGAACATCAAGATGAGGCATCTAATTTATGGATCTCAGCCAGTTGTGCTTATTCATTATCTCTAATCAACAGAGGTAGCTTGATGAAAGCATACTGCATAAGATCACCCTTAGTATATTATGAACACTAATAAAATAAAATTTTGTCAACATTTCTTAGTACAAAAAGTATCAGATAGTGCCAATAACTGTTAGCAATGGTTGGTTGACACCTCACCCCTACAAGGCTGCCCTTAAGGAGGTGTAAGTTCAAATCTTGGGTATTGCTCTCCACACAAGAATTTTTTTTTTTTTTTTTTTTTTAAATGATAGTAACGTAGAGCACCTTAATTTGTGATCAAAATATCAAATTGCTCAACTCCAAAAGATAGGTCAAAAGTTGTAATTTTTGAATTAATATTAGCACAAAATTACACATATCAGCTTCACTGCTAAATCATTTCTGCCTTCTAAAACAGAAAAGGTACTTCTAAGATCCGAAAGTTAGATACTAACAGAAGCCTGCTTTCCATTTATTTATACAAGGGTATACCTGACTCATATGTTGTCAGATAAATGTCCAATTTCCTTCTCAATTCTTTTCCATTTGTTTAAGTTAAAATTCTCAGTAAAATCTTAACTCAATGGATCCGATGTCTTACATGTTGATAATGTATTACTATACAAACTTAGGTGCACATGACCATGAATATGATTGTGATAATAATGATGACATTTTTTCCAGTCTTAAACATTGAGTATAAGCAAAGAGATAAAGAAAAATATAATTTATTAATACATCTGGTTGTCATATTAATATAATTTATATCTATGTAGTCTATATTATGAAGATTGGTATGCTTTGCCACGAGTAATGTGATACACTCAAACTGTCACGTGGGTCAGCAATATTATTCCCTACTTTTCTAATTACGATCAATAATTTCCCTTGATGAATAATAAATCATCTATTTTATATGGTTGCATTTTTGCCAAAATGGCCACCATCTTCCTTGACCCATCACCTCAGAATTAACCTTCAACTATACAAGAGGGTTGTTCCAATCAATCCCATCATATATTCTTCCATGCAAGAGGGAGGTTCCAATTCAACCAATCAAATGCTCTTCCAGTCCCCTCCACAAAAACCTCAATACCGTCTTTATTTTTTTCTGCCCCACCACCACCACCACCACCACCACCCATACTCTTTTCATCTCTTCATATTACAGGATGAAACCATACCAACACAGGTACCAAATCCCAGTTGGGCCAAAAAAAAATTCCAAACTTTGACTAAATTTCAAGTCCTCATCCAAAATTTAAACTATTTTCACCGGCAACCACAAAACAAAGAAATATATCATTAAATCCATTACTTGCCAATCCCCAATTAGATAAGCTCCTTTCACTTCCAAGTATAAATATCGTCTAGCTTTAACCATCTTAGAAACCAAATTTTTTCTTTAATCCCATACTATACCATGTCAAAAGAAAGTTATCAAGCGAAAATATGATTCAATTGATCATCGTAGAGGTAGAGACAGTAAAACTCCTTCAATCACGTGAATTTATGAACAGATATTCAGAGCAATAAAGCATGGAAAACTGGACAGCTACACTAACATTAAGACCTAACCCTAACCCTAGATTTATCGGAAAATAGCAACAGACTCTGCTCACCCTCTGGTTGTCGGACGTCATCCCTCTCTCCTGATCCATTACGAGCTACTCCGCCGCCGATGCTCTTATCTATCACGGAGAGCGAATCGAATGGATTAGAAGGAAATCTCCATTTCAAATACTTGGCAGGTCGCCACGAAACGAGGAAACGATCGCTCGGAATCAAAAGAAATTTGGAGAGAGAGAGACAGAGAAAGAGAGGGAGAGAAGGGCGGCGTGCTGTTGGTTAAAATAGAGTGGCGCTGGAGATTACGATTTGAGCCCCGGCTGAAGCCGGTACTCAAAACCAGACGCCCACTGCTGAGCTGGAGGGATGTGGTCACCGCCCATGGGTGGCAAGTATGGTTACCGTCATGCGTGGGGGACGATCCCACTCGCCCAAACTTCCCAACCTTAACTCCATCCTTCTTTGGTTTAAAATATAACTAATCCCAAGCGAATTACAACCAAAAGACAAGGCTAAGCTTGAACTCTCCCATTAATCTTGTCCCCTATTATATTAAAAACCAAAATCCAGATACTATTATATTAAATTTAATCCATAGTATATATTCCAATTTTGATCGATTCAAAGGTAGTATTTTTCAAATTCTCGACAACAAGCTTAATTTGAAAGTAATATAAAATATAAAGTTTTGTATATTCTGTAATTTAAGATTAAATTAGAATATTTATATTGCAAGACATAGAATCCCACATGATGGATAGGATATTATTTTATATTTATATTCAATCTTTCGCAAGACACATACAATTACGTAGCTTCACATTATATATAAATAATCAGTATCAATTTATAAATCCAATTACACTTATTCTCAAACTACAAGCGATTATGATATTATTTTTATTTTTCAAAGTAAAAATACTTTATTAATCCGAAGGATTAAATTTATAGATTACTAAGTTGTTAATAATCTACAATAGATTGTAGATTTAGTTTTCTTCAATTGAGATAGCAAGGGATCAATTGGATGAGTAGGGTTAGTGAGCAAGAAAATAAATATATATATATATATATATATATATATATATATATATATATATAAGGTGTGGTAGGGTGAGAGTGTTAGTAACAAAAGGGAGGTGAGCGAATTCACGGTTACCCCATCTAAGATAACTACAAGAAGAAGAAAGGGAAGAAAAAAAAAAGAAGGTAATTATTTTCTTTTCTTTTTTTTTTTTAAGGTGAACGGACAATTTTGGGTCTCAGGCGATGATAGGGAGACACAAGGTGGACGGCTGAGATTTGTGTGGCAACGCTGCGACACCGCGAGGCTTTTTGGCCACATGAATTAAAAGAAGATAGGAAATACTTGATGCACCCACTCGAGACGCACCCACTTCCATACCCCGAATGCTCGACCAGATAGGGCCCACGAATCTTGACGTTTCGGACGCTTGGAGCTTGCGTTACGTACGTGGACAACGTACGGACAAGTTGATTAGATTAAACGTCCAATTCAATCCTATCTTTGTCGTGGCAGCATGGAACAAGATACGGGCTCGCTGACGGGACCACCGAGGAGTTTTAATTCCAAAAGGACTCCTCCTCTCGCCGGAGAAAGCGACGCGTTGCTACCTTTTTTTAAAAAACAAGATTCTTTTTTTCCACCCAAAAAATGTGGTACTTTTGTTTAAAACGATTATGGAAATAAAAATATAAAAAAAAATTACCTAAGCGTGAAAATAGTTATGCGAAAATTTGTATCAGACGAAGATATTTTTTTTTTTTTTTTTGTCCCGAATCTTTACATAAAATTTATTTTAATCATTAAAATTTCAGTAGTTATAATATAATATTTTATATTTAAAAAATATTATATTTTTTATATTTTATTATATAAAATTAGTTAAAATTAATAGGGTAGCTGATGTGTCATCTTACCTATCAATCCCCATGCGTTAGTATCAAAGCGCATTAAAATGCAGATTCTTTAAATACGAGAAATTAAATTGAAATCGACGTGTTGCTACCTTATTATAAAAATAAAATTCGTTTTTCTATCCAAAAAATGTGATACTTTTATTTAAAACAATTATGAAAATAAAAATATAAAAAAAAATTACCTAAGCTTGAGAATAGTTATGCAAAAATTTGTATCAGACGAAGATATTATTTTTTTTGGGTCCCGAATCTTTACGTAAAATTCATTTTGATCATTAAAATTTCAGTAATTATAATATAATATCTCATATTTAAAGAATATTATATTTTTTATATTTTATTATATAAAATTAGTTAAAATTAATAGGATAGCTTATGTGTCATCTTACCAATTAATCCATGTGTTAACATTAAAGCGATACATCAATTATTCCATCAATTTTAATTAATCTTATAAAACAAAGCATTAAAATGCAGCATTCTTTAAATACAAGAAATTAAATTGTAATAACTGAAAGTTTAGGAGTAGATTGAATTTTAAGTGAAAATTTGAGGAGTAGAAGTATATTTTTACATTCTTATTATTTTTGCAATGGCTACCATCTCTTCATGCTTTTATAATGTTTAAAAAAATGTCATAATCCCACATGAAGGCCATCTCATAAATCCAAAATCTAAGGCAATGCCCCATTAGGACTCTTAATCCAAGCTTAAGCTCTTCCCTTCTTTTTCCATTTAAATTTGAACCGTTAATTTATCAAGCTGAATCCTTGAGACAATATAGTAATGGATAGGATGAAGTCGGAGATTTCAATTTTCATTCTCATTAAAAAAAAATAATCTACATCTTATTCTATCCCCATAAATAAAAATTTTTTCATCTTATTCTCCATCCTATGGAGAATAATAAATCTTTGTTCCCACCCCACTCCTCTCTTTTTAAGTAAAAATTATGAGAATAGTTTTACAAATATGAAAATAAATAAGGACAATATAGTATCTTAAATACAGTACGGGCTAATAGGGTAGGGATGAGTAGAATGGATATATATTTATTTCCATTCCTGCTTAATTCTCGCTAGTAGGGATAAAAATATTTTTCATCTCCTTTCTTATCTTCACAAAAAACAAAGAACTTTTGCTTCGAATAGGATGAAGTGGAGTAGGTTTCTACTACTTTATGAATTGAAATTGTCATCTGTAATGATCCTTCAATTATGCTTTTATGCATAGATCCATTAAAATCCAATACTCTTACAATGAACCGACGAAGAGTCCAAGCGAAAAAGGTTTGATCATTGATCGAAAATTTCGGGCCAAGCACCACTAACCTCCATGTTTTCACTCTTGGCAACCATACACAAAGGCATTCATAATTGATAGCTCACATCAATGTCATGGGTGATTTTAATCTTCTTATGATCTTATTGTGATTTTATAAACTAGAGATTTTGCTCAAAAAGAAAAAAAAAAACACTCAAAAATCGTACAGCATTATGGTTTAAAATGCAAATGGATGTAATTGAACTATTTCTATAATTTTTTCTTAGATGGGCTGGTAGTTTCAGATGTAACAAGGGATTGTAGGTGAACAGTCATCAATGATAACAATAAATCTTGTTTTAATTATTTTTAATGAGAAAAATATATGAAGATTCCAAACTTACTATTTCTTTAAAGAGATTATTTTTGATGTTATATAAATTGTTAGAAAAATTGTCTGTTTCAAGTAAAAACAGTATGATAAACGTTTAAAAAGTTATTTATGTATATATTTTCATGATGGCATCCCTTTGACACAATATTCATACAATACTTAAAGTAAAGGAAATATTTATGATGCACCTCTCAACCTCTCAAGCTATATGTTTGAAACTAATGTAATTCTTGCTAGATGTGGGAAAACATTAGAAGATTTTTTAGAAGAAAAACAATGAAGATATGTTGCTACAATATAAAGCTAGGTCAGTCCATGGTCTTTTAAGAACATGTGATTACTCTTCTTCGACCGTTATTATCCAATCGAAAAGCAGATAATTAATGCATTCCACTTATTGAACAGGGTCTACGATCGATCCGCAACCCCACTTCAATGTCCACTATTAGGGAGATATGTATATTAGCTAAGCTTAGATACAGGTATTCTAACTTGACTGAAGCATGGGTTGAGGTTGTGATTATGGTTAGTAAGCTCAATGGAATGTCTTAGCTCGATTTAATTCTCTTATATATTATATATCTATAGTTGTGATAATCCAGTACCTTATATGAAAGATTAGTTAAAAAGCATTATTTGGTTCGTACATTGTGCATGTATTCAAAATCAATTTGATATACAATCGATATGAGATTAAATGCGAGCTAATACAGGCGTTCACATACCCTCTTCATTTAAGTTTTAATGTATTTACAGGACTCAAGGTCAAGTCTAAATCCAATCTAATGAAATTATAAATAGTACATTTAGCCCATGGATAGTCTTAAAAGAGTCCACCTATAACGTTTCCTAATTCATATGGACTATGGATTGGATTCATTTTGATATTTTGTAGCAACTCAAGATTTCAATTAAAAAAGTATGTAATACCCCAAAAAATAGTTTCACATCAGATGAGAAAGAAAAGTTTAAAATGCTTATAACTCATTCCTCCTCATACTGCAATCCCACCGACTCTCAATTTTTCATATGAAAATCGAAGTTGTTTAATGCTATTTTATTAGCTATATTTCATGAAGCTTCACTCCTTGTGGTAGATTTGATTTGATGGTGAAAAAAATTTCTTTCAAACTTACCTCTCCATCTTCTACACAATTACTAAGTTGGTCAGAGAGTAAAAACAACCAATGCAATGCATCCTCCTAACAAGTAACGAGTCCTAAAGATCTCATCTATTCTCTTCTCTTGCTCCAATCCCTATGTCCCCCTCCATCCATTCCCTTCTCCCTCATTATATTCTTTAGAAACTTAAGCAAAAATATTTGTTGAACTCCACCGTGGGTTTTCTCGAATTGTGTACATAGTTTCTATCCAATAACTCTGGATGTTTTCATATTTTTCTAGATTCGAGAATTTTAATTACGTAGAAAGCTGTAACAACTTCAAAATGTTGGCTCAAATATTTAGAACATTGTTTGCCTCTTGTATACTTGGTTCGTGGGGGAATTAATTGTTTGGAGATGACAGGGGACGTTGAATTTTATAAGATAAAAAGTATACAAGAGGCAAACATCATTCTGACTACTCCTGAGGTGAATGGAGAAAATTGCCTCTATATATATAAATATATATTCATGACGCAAGGGATGGTTTTAGTTTTCTTAGTGATGTATGGAGTTCACCTGCTTAATGACCCACGTAATGCTGCCTTAGAAGCAGTGATTAGTGGGCTAAAAATTCTTTCTCGCATCTCTGAGAAGAGCTCAGGTTCTTTGTCAAATGATCACTTCCTGCAGTTTCTGTCACAATTTCAAACAAGGAGGACCTAGAGAGGGTGTATTTTCTTCTGAAACTCATTCTTTTGGTATTATTTCATAATTAACTTAAATTTAGTAAGGGAGGCATCATGTTTTCTCTTTCAATGTTGACATTTCCAATCTTCAACGGAGAGGTTGTTGGTCCCACCTGAGGGGATAATGTTGATGACCATTTGAGAGCTATAAAACCATTTGAGAGATGTCTCTTCCCTTCTATTATATGCACCACAAATCTGGAGAAGAGATGAGGCTAGTAAAGTTGATGACCCAGGTTTATGATATCCTTTGATAAGGTTTTAAATTTTCTGGAACGAGGTTGTTCTAATTTTTCTATAAAATAGGATGTACTACCATCTTGCTCCATTTCAACATATAGAGTAGAAGGTATCTCAAGGCGTACCGATTGAGAATTGAAACAATGACAGCATGATTCTGTTCCAATACTTAAGGTAATAATCCATTTCAATGCCTCATAAGATATTCTATTGGGACTTTAAAGCATGCCCTTCAATTTTTCTACCCTACCTAAGAATACTAAATACAACTGATGCATAATATGCTTTAGCTAAGATTATAATCTTAGCCTAAATTGGGTCACTAAATATATAAATAAATGTCCAATACCCTAAATAATAATTTCCAAAGTCTTCTTTGCGTGCCTCAAGTTTAAAATTAGTATATGCAGGAGGCTGGCTCCAAAGAAATCGATAAGATTCTCAGGTAATACTTTTTTTCTTTTTTCATATTTTGGATAAGATAAGGTAAAACTTTGTCACTGTGCTTTTAGTCTCTCGCATAGTTTCTACTTCGTTGTTTATTAAAGTGCTGAAGAATTTTCTAGGCATATGATTTCTGCTATATTCAACAATTATTTCAATCTATTTTCTACTAACATATATAACTTTCAAATAGTACATAAAATAAATATGATTAAAATAAAAATATCAAAATAAATACATATTAATATAAAAAATTAAATAAAAAAATAAAGATAATATTAATAAAAAATAAATTGAAAGAATGATGGTGTATTGAACATTTGCAATACAAACATAAGCACATATCAATATGAAAAAATTATATAGAAAAAATGTGTTAAGGAAAGGTTTAATATTTTTATATCTTAAAAAATATATACATGATTCTAAACCAAGCCGAATGAAAAAAAAAAAAAAAAAAAAAAAAAGAATTTATATAACTGGAACGAATTAGCTTGAGAACAAGCCTTTCTTATTGTTATATTTTCTGCTATCATTCAAAATTGACTAAAAGAGGCTTATAGTTAGTTGTTTTTAAATACACCATTTGGATCACGGCAAATATGGTAGCAATTGTATTACATTTTTCTACGAATTGTTTGCACTTGACACTAATTTACAAGTCGCAACATCTGGTGACATTACGCCACCATCAAAAATATAATCCTGAACCATTACAATTTTTTTTCTAAATATTCTTCTTCCTTTTTTTTTTCAGGTTGTCAATAATTGTTTAAATTAAAAAAAAGCCGTGAATGCCTTTTGTACTGTTTAGTAAAAATCTTCTAGCCATAAACAGGCATTAATCTATCATAATCAACATATTGCTTATGGTTGCAACCCATATGATCATGATTTTACAAGGAACAGCAATTAATCTACTCAGCTTATGCAAAATTTGTCACCTGACATGCAGAGCTACAAGAGTGAAACTTAAAATCACAAAATATAAACCCCAATAGAAACAAAAAAAACAATGCCCTAACCAAATTTCCCTGCAACCGAATATGGGGGGAGGAACGCGCCCTCTTTTCTGCAGCAATATCTAAGATTTAAACCCGACCTCATATTAGGGATGGGGATCATTGCATGGGCCGCTATAACAGTGATAACACTATTATTTTAAAATATTGAATTTTGAATGCTGTCTAATTTACAGCATCAGCTAATCCAGCCTGATGCCAACCCAAACCTCATCAGCCGGATGGTAATTGCTGCTCGCCTCGACGTCGCGAGTCAATCAAGATGATAAAATTCCAGCAGTTAACGAGCATGGCGTGACCTGCCACTCAATTACTTCAACAGCTTGGATGACATCAAATTCAGCTCATCTCCCACTTTCTACTGCTTTCCCTCTTTCTTCCTTGATCCCATTTCGTTGGTAGCATGCAGATCGAGGATGTAGGGTCTAATTTAATCATCCAAGCCAGCAAAAACATAGACATAGAAATAACAATTATGAAAAATTGGGGTAAAAGAGAATTCCTCACTTACAGACCTCTTGTGGCCTTCTCAACAGGCACCAGGCTCTAAACCAATGAGGCCTATTAAATTAAAAAGAAATGAAAACAAATAATTCCATTTGCCCAGTAGGCCAATGGTGCGATCACAAGCCAGAATAATAAATTAGTAGTTACTTGTTGATGCTTGAGGTGAACCAAGCACGAATCTGAATACATCACTTAGAGAAATAATGCCTTCTACACGCTTGCTGCCAGCTTCTACAATGATAACACGCCGAACCCCTAAAATCGAAGAGGATATCAAGAATATGATTGCAATTGAGAAACTAGAACTCTCCAAAGACAAGATATTACCTGGATTTGCCAGTCGCTCCATCACTTTCTGCAGAGTATCGGAACGAAGACACATCTGGCACCGCTGCCCATTGAAGAATCCATATGGAGCACTTGCATCTTGTCCAAGTTGCAGTGCCTGAGTTTCAAAAAGGTACAACTAAAATTTTCATCCATTTAGGACATGGTTGGCTACATGCCATTGTAGATTCAGCTGAAGAAAAAATAAGGTTCTTGTTGGCAATTTAGTTAATTTATTTGTTCTTGGGGCAAGTTTACGGCATTTGTTGTGCAGAAGTTGAGGTATACAGATGATAAGGCAACTCAACACAGGACAGCGTATGCAAAGGTTTAGAAAGCACCAAGGGTGGAAAACAGACAATGAAATACTAATCAAACTAAAACTTAAAAAACCAAATACAGGCTTAGACCTGGAATCATTTAGACAAAATAAGACTTCTTTACACAAACTCAAGGGTTATAAAATGACAAAATTTCATATAACATTTAGTCAGACTAACCATCTTATGGATGGGGGAACTTAACACCTGATCCTTTGTCCGTCTACCATTTGACAATTAGTCAGCCATTTGATTCACTCCCTTCTGCCAACTTTTGAATATTAGGCCTGTTTCTGTATATCTGTTTTATAGACTGATTCACAGGCCCGGGATTAAACAAAAACTGGAATATATTTTTCAGTCAACAGGGGCCAAACGTAAAATAACAGTCAATCGTGGGGCAGACCTCAGTTTCCCTTGAAAATAGAACATAGACAGCAGATAATTTCAAAAGTCACCTGCCTGACCCGTTCTTACGATGAAATTAACAAATAATGATAAACAAATATAATAAAAAACCTCAAGAAAACCCTAGAGCCCTACACTTTCACACACCTTTCAAGATCCTCACTCATAGTCATAGCCATAACCCTCTAAAACCATAGAAGGGAACATGATCCGACTCTTCTTGCATGAAAATTTTTCACCATTCCAAATATAGGTGTTATTACCGGACCTGCAATCATGGTCATTACAGTACAGGAACACCACCTACTTTGCTGAATCCCCTTCAAGTGTAGATAACTTGAAAGTGAATGTTGAACAACTGTATCTTTTAATAGTGACATTTATACCGTAACATAATATTTTTAGTCTACAGAACATTGATGGTCTGGTAAAGAAAGATAACATCAAAACCAATTAAAAAGATATCCAGTTTATGGATGATAAGTCAGAACTATTAATTGAATGCACTTTTCCCCAAAGTTTTACAAAAAGAAGTTTCAGTTTTTACCTGGTGAACGCTAATTTCATCAAGGTGAATCTGTGCATAAGCTCTGTCTTTAGCCAAAGCTGTAATATCACTGTGTGCAGAATAACAAAAGTTTTCATATTACAAACAAAAAAGGAACTGAAACATTCCATCCACACGATAATTTGAAGCATAGGGTACCTTCTAGAATATACATCCAGCAAGGAGTCATTGTCATCAACTATTGGTATTGAACTAACTCGAGCTGTGAAGCCAGTCAATACAGTGGCGCAGGGAGAACAAAAACATAAAACTCACACAGAAATAAGGATAACCATGTATTTGGAAAACAACAAAAATAAAAATCAACATCCTTTCAGAACTTAAAAAAGAATACTACAGATCACCTAAAGACTGGTAACATGGAATTTGTGTTTGCTTCCAAGTGATATATGAGAAGGTTTATAACAGACAAAAGCATACATGCCAAAATATCTTGTTGATCCACCAAGCAACTCAAAAGGTGCATTTATGCAATGAACAGAAATAAAAATTTCGCCCCAATATGTTTTGCCACCTTCACAAGCATCTTTTGAAGTCATAATGGTCATATACTTGTCTTAAAAATCCTCTCTACGAAAAGATGAACAATAACTTAATAATTTACAGTATTGTTTGATGTATCATGCTTATGATGACCAGAGATTTGGTTGCTATGATGCAGTGGCACAAGAAGATTGAAAAAGTTGCTGAAGGATACACAACAAGCTATGTTGGAGAAGTTTTCTTAATCTAGACCATTTATACATGCTTATAGTGATTAATACACATATTTAATATATTTAAATACATCCACCTAAATGAAGTTTTCTTAAATCGGATTGACCATGAATCTCTTTGATGATCAACATAACCTAAACATATTATCATGTGTTACTTAAGTTCAAGAGATTGCCTCACAGTATTACATAAAAAACAGTCTCTAAAGATAGCTAAAAGCATAGGTTGCCATCCCTAGTAAACAGGACACATATGGCCTTTTACCATGTAAAAATTCTCACGATGGAAGATGAACAAATCAATTACCCACAGTAGCAAAAATGTAGAAACAACTGATTAATGGCACTAAGATAAAAATAGAGGTCTCAGACTCTTGATGTTTCTTCCCATTTCTCTCTCATCCCATCTCTTGAAATGCATGTGCATCGCACGTGCTAGATACTATGTTAAATTATAGTTGTAATATTGAACTCCAATACATAATGATTTTGTTTGCTGAGAACTTTGTTCATTGTTTAAATTTTTATTTGACCATGCTCACAAACCTCATTTTGGTAAAGCAGCGCTTAAACATGTTTCATCACTTATAAATTGGAAATATGATAACAGACCAGGGCATAAGGCCCATATTGAAGTCATGTATTGTTTTACATGAAAAAAAATTAAAAGTATCTATCAGCTGCCATTCCTTAGTGGTTAGAATCCTCTACCTAGGATAAGACACCTGCTTCAGAATCCTCCCAGATTCTCAAACTAGCATGGCTTCCCAAGTGCTTCTTTACTAAAAGTGTTTCTAAAATATGCGCAGATCCTCATCCCACACCTGCTCCCAATTCTAACAACTAAATTACATTCTGTTAAATTTGAAATACATTTTGAACAATGGAAAACTTAGTTCAGAAACCCTTTCAAAATGCTAAATTGCAAAGCGTAACTTAATAGAAAAATAATAGCTAGATGCTCATATAAAAGCAACAATATTGGGGTAATATGGAGCCTTTGAAAGTGATGATATTGTTCTTAATAATCTTGTTTTATTGGTCATCTTTAGTGTAAATAATGTGGCTCTGCTGCAACTGTCACTAGGTTGTTGTTATGCTAGTTTGGTGAGATCTTTCTAAGAATTACAAGTCATCCTCACAATTACAAGTTTTGTCATTCCTAGTAGATGCACAAGCCTGTTAAAATGAAAATGTTTCCTAAGGCATTAAAAAAAAAAAAAAAAAAATCCAGGACCATAGTGGCAGGAATCTTCCATCTAGAGTGGCGCACCCACTTCCAAAACTCCTTGGAAACTCATCCCCACACCAACTTTCTAAGTGCTTTCTGATCCTTTATTTTTTTTTTTTTGGCTTTAAGAGATTGTTTCCACTTACCCACACCCAACATGCTTCCAGTAATTAAGCCAAGGCCAGCGTTCAGACTTGAGAGTTACATTTCTAGCTATTTGTAATAGTCCTAAGACTTGAGAGGTTCTTAACCTAGGAAATGCAATATCAGCCTGCCTATTATCTTATTTTTTGCCACCAATTATGGCACGCAAAGTGCTAACAACCCAACAAAGCAGACAGAGAGAGTTAGGAAAACTAAGAAAAGAGAAGAAACAAAGAACGGAAATTATAGACAGAATGCTTGATATACATTTATCTGCACAAGTATAAATAATATTTCAACCTTTGTTTTTGGCCTAATGAAAGTGATGATAACGCAAATATATAAACAATTATTTACAATACTTATTAAATAAGTATCAAAGCTCACCATGAAACAAATGGTAACTACAATGTATTTGTCAAGATTTAATTGCAAGTAATATCTAATTCGTTCAGTTATTAAGAATTAAAGAGAGATCCACCTTGCACTAACAGAGATAGGGCAGTGCCAAGGGTTGCATTTGATCTCAACATTGCCAACGGTCTCCCATTTGATTCCCCAATTTTTGGGACCCATGTGCCCAGAGGAATAGTACATATAGGTTGTTGCAAAATGGGTAACAAACTAGAACAATGCCTGAAGTGCCTACAAATACCTGAAAGATAAGATAGCAGCACTTGTGATTACATCAATAATACAGACTAAATGAAGATTGCAGATAAGTACCACCAAAAAAAATTCCAACTAAACTGCAAATGATCATGGACAATGGAGATAGTATAAAGCTTACATTTGAGTATTCCTGAGAGGGATGCGATATGCAGCAACTGAGGAAATGACCCATCCAATGAAGACGAATGAATGATTGGAACAGTAGCAACCTCATTTTGTAAAATCTTCAAAGCTACATCTTTCAAGGAAACGTAGGGGCCAGCCTATAGATGCCAAGTGCACTCAATAATATAGACCTCAGGCAGTTATAAAAGATGTATGGAAAAATGACAAAAAAACATCCTAGATATTTTTTTAAAAAAATATGTCATATTTAAGACATTATAAATGTCACTTAATTGCAACCAAACCATACCAGATTTCAAAAGCAACAGAAAGGAATCTCATGGGAACTTACATGGATTAGCTGCCTTTGAAATGTTCTTCCATGTGGATCCATTTGCCTATTGAGTTGTTGTTTTGCCTCCTTCCAAGCAGATATTGTATGAGTTTCAAGCTCCTCATCTGTTAGAGTTGAGCCACGGTTACCAAGCTGCAAAAGTTACAACAGTATTATATTTAAGAACACACATCAAAAAGATATGTGAAAAAAATTATGGTACAAGAAGAAGAAAAAGAAAAAGGAAAAATGAAACAAAAAGGGAAAAAAAGAATATTCAAATTACTACACAAATCCGATCATGACTGATTATTGTAGAAATATTGATATAGATCAAACCAAATATGCAGCATATACCAGAGCAAAAGACAACCGAAATAATGGAACCATGCATGTCCAAACAGGAATGAGCATAAAATGAACAGGTTGAAGGCCACGGTGCAAAACTAGAAAAGGAAAATAAAGGTAGTTGTTAGCAACTAAGACCAATTTTTTCATTCTACAACCATTTCTTAGTATTTAAGTTTCTATTTCCTACTATTTACATAATAATCATTAAAAGAACTTCAATCTGTGATGCATTATTTTTCACCAAATAATTTCAAAATTACTCTATTGCTGAATCGGTGACTGGCACCAAAAGGTTAAATCTTGAGAAACTGTTACTCCTAACTAGGATATAAATTTATAAATACCACATGCAGTCCAAAATTATGACAACTACAATTTCTTTAGGAACCTACCAAAAAAACAAACTTTCACATATAATGTTTTGCATATTTTCAATTCAAATGTAAAATCAAACACTTTGTTAAGTTATATAAACAAATTTTAACAAGATCAAGAAAATGATTTAACAAATCTTTTGATATGAATTTATTTTAACAAGTGAATTTAATTTGCCCATTTAGTCAATCAGATATTAGGTAATAGAAAGAAAATTAAGAAATAATTTGAAACAAAAAAAATGATGAAATCATAGCATATGGTTTTGAGATAGCTACCGCATTTGTTTAATATTGCACCTTAACAAAGGCAGGATTTTCAATTGATGAGTCATTTGTGAAGATGTATTTGACTCAACAAAAGATCGCTAAACTAATAATCAAGCCAACAAGCTCGAGGCAAGGAAATAAGTTCAAAAGAGTTTGAAGTGAGCTTGAGCAGTGGACGCCTCACCAGTAATATAAGTTTTGTATATTTCATATTAGCACCATATTGGACAACAAATATTTCATCTGTCTGCCGCTTTATTTCTTTATGATTAAGAAACATTTCAGGCAGTGAGGGTATGAACTATTACAACTCGTAAAGCCATTCGGGTTGGTATTAATGACCTGGGATTGAGTCCTGCCATCACCCAATTTTCAGCTGGGCGTTCTCCCATTCTAGTTCTCAAAAAGAACATTTCATATACTAACTCGAGGTCTAACAGTTACAACTAATTCTCTATAAGAAATGGAAGGGCTATTCCTTGGAATTGATGCGCATCAGCTCTATCGGTCTACTGGCTGAGATCTTATCCCTAAGAACACGGGATATGGGACTGCACAGTGAATGGTGGAGTCTTCACCCCCAAAATTTCACCAGTTTTTTGATCTCTTCAAAATCTCACTCTAGCACTGCTTCCAAGGTGCTGCTAACTTTTAACTTTTTTGACAGCTCAATATCTCCACTCTAGTACCCAAATCTGCTCCTACGCCTCCCCTTAATTCATGTAATTTAAATTGGAGTATTTGATGTGTTGTTTGCGAGTAGCTCATTTATGCCATGATATTAATCAAGCGAAGCCTGAGATTGAAATTGGAATCAAAACAGCAATCAAGTTGAGAAAACTCAAGACCATCAATATAATGCAAAGCTTAAGCTAGATCAGGCTTGCTGAAGTTGAGCTCAAAATCACCCTAATCAAGAGGAAACATGCATGATAGAATAGATTATGACCATAAACATGTATGTGCAGGCACATAATGAAAGATGCTTTCCCCTAATCAAGAGGAAACATGCATTATAGAATAGATTATATGACCACAAGCATGTACATGCAGGCACATAATGAAAGATTATTTCATCAAGCCATAATATGCAACAATTTCTCTGCACAACACTAATTTGAAATTTGAAATTTCAATAGAGATTAAAGCCAGCCTTGAATAGCATTACAGGCAAATTGTTGAGCGCATGGAACTGTTATTCTGACCCCATGCCGTCCTCCTCAACCACACTTGCACATGTAATATTTAAGCAGAAACAGTACCTTTTTTAATCCAAAATTCATGTAAAAACATTAGTCATCATAACAAAACACAAATTTACATGGGAGTCCAAATGAACCAGACAAATGTCCAAATAGCACACCTTCAAGGGATGCTCATAGGTCATTGGAGTTCACCTTAACAAAATTACATGCAACATTCAGATAGAAACATGAACGTATGCAAGAAAAGTGGCAAAGACAAAAGTGAAAATTTAGTGGACATTAGCTAACAACCAAAAATGAGATGAGCAAACCAAAATAAGCAGAAAAATGGAAAACAATTTGATTGTTTTGCCTAAAGCAATACTCTTAAATTCACAGGATTTTGACGAAGAATTTTTCAATGATGTATTAAAAGTACCAACATACTTGAACAGCTATCAAGCTTGTTCTTTGAAGGCATGCAAATAAAAGTAAGTTGCATGATAACAACTGCAGGAAGACTCCTCAAATGGCCCCCAAAACTGGCAGTTAATGAACTAATACCTCTCTTGACAAGTTCTAACCTAGGGTACTCTAAATGGATTACAAAGAGGGATTACAAACACACAATTGCATGTGCTACCAATTCAAAAAAACAGCAGATGGAAGTGAAACATTAATAACCATAGCCATAATCACCAAGCCTAATCCAACTCCCAAGTATTTAGGATCAACTTTGTATATCCTCATTCGCCAATAGTTCCTATTTAGAGCTACCTACAATGCAACTCCAAGCTCTTCCATATCTTTTTTCACGACCTCGATCCATGTCACCTCAAGTCCATCCATCCCGCATCCTTCAATAGAAATTAAAGTACCTTTTCTTTTATGGAGCCACCTCATATCTTCATTGGACATACCCATACCATCTCAAATAATTTTCCCATCACTTTGACCTTATTTTTTGTAATTCCAACAGCTCCTCTAATATTCTTGTTTCTCAATCTCCTTTCTAGTTCTATCACACAGTCATCATGACATTATAATTTCTGCTAAACTGTTTTCCCAAGCCCTCTTTATTGTCCCATTTTCTGAGCCATCAAAGTTCGAGCGTTCTAAGCCTTATTGTTTTTCTATAATGGAATCAAAATGTTAGTCAAAGTAACAAATCTCATATCACACACAAAAGAATCTCATAAAGAACATCAAATTTCTTGGATAATCAACATGAACTGCCATTTGATACGACGGATTTATAATTATTACAGTGCTCCCTTCTCATTTGTGTAAGTACATAGGTGACATGTGAATCTGTTCAAATCATCCATCTTTAGATAAGTGGTTTTAATTCTTTAAATTTTAACAGTTGGCGCCTGGCCAGCTGTAAAAGTATAGGAAAAAGATGTAAGCATTTGGTGATTCAATTCCACTAGGAGGGAAGTTAACTACTTTATAATGGAAACCTCATTCATACACTCAAACGTATCTGCCTCCTCCTTCCATCTTTTACTGAGTAATTCCTCCATCACTTCTAGTCACCCCCATGACCCCAAAGCTACAACATCATGGTGCTTATCTTCAATGCAACGTCATCTACTTTGCCCCGTGGCCTCCCTAACAATGTTTGCACCAATCATGACCCCTCCTCCAACAACTACCTCCCATTTCTAAACCTCGTCAGACCGCCCCTTCACCAACATCAAGTCCCTCTACGGCCACCTGTTACTATTATAGACAATTACCCTCTCATCCTTAACAACCTTGCCCCCTTCATGCTGCCTCCAACTCATCAAAATAGTTTCTAGATTGGTCTGCCATTGCTCATCCTTGGAGTTAGTTGGTAGGAAGGAGTGTGGTGGTGAGTAGAGATGGAACGACACTAAGACCAACAAGGACAATGATATTGACGAGCAATGAAGGGAAAGAGTGATGCCTAGTGGCAGGAAAAACTAGTCAACAATGGTATTGAGACCAAAAATGGCCAAACCGTATCAAACGGATGGTTTGGGGCGAATCGTATCAAACCGACCTGAAACCAGTACAGTTCAATGGTTCGGTTCAGTATAAGGGTCGAATCACCTCAAACCAACCCCGAACCATACTAAACCGTCCCATACCATGCCAAGCCACGTAGTTCAAGTTGGTACGGGGCAGTTCATGGGTTGGACCTCCTAGTTCATTTGACCAATGTGTCGTCATTTCAGTATGATATGCCCTGTATCAAACCACATTGGTCTGATAATGGTACCAGTTCCTAGTAAGGCGAACCTTGATTGAAACAGTGGAGCATCTTATAGAATAGTTGAAAGGTGCAAACAAATAGTTAAGATTTTTTCTTCTTTTTACCTTTAACAAAACCAATAGCCAAGATTAAAAGTTATACCAACTTAAAATTAAGACAAAAGTATTGTAGCAAAAACTCGATACAAACCAAATACATAAGGTGAAAACAAGACAAAGCACATGAATTAAGAATCAAGAAAGGCCATAGTGATGGCAATGGTAAGAATACCACATCTCCATCCTAACGTATGGAACTGGTTTGTCAATAAATTAGAAGGCATTAGGGTTAGAGAGGAACTATGTTGAATGAACAGGTGCGTGTAACTTTTATATTGGGCAATGGTTATGCTTAGGTAGTAATACAACAAATCATCACATTTTTTTATTATTTTCTTGGCAGAAATGCACCACTATTTTTATGTTTCCTACACAAGTTCTATGCTTAAAAGTGCTGAACGTGAGTTGGGGTAACCATGAGTATTTGTTCAAGTTCTATGACAATAGAATCAATCAACTAATTATTTTCACTATTAGAATTTACAAAAAGAGTTTAACTAATCTTATCAAGAGATAAGGAAGAATTTAAATCATGTAAAATGAAGGATAAGAGAGCAGATTAATCTGATGGGTCTTGCAGCTAATAAAGTTAATCAGACTCTTATTCTTCAAAACAAGTTTAGTTAACCTTTTGTTTACTAAGTCTTAGGGAATGAAAATACTAGATGTATTATTTTTCACATTAATTTCTTCACTTTAAGGATACAATTTATTGAAGGGTTATGCAGCATATTATACAATCTTAAGTGCCAATGCAGGAAAATCATTCAGTAGACATGCCATGATGAAGAAACTGAAGATTAGCCAGCCAGTTCACATTTTTCCCTTTCTAAGTGAGCACATTCCATGATCCAGAACAGCTCCATACATAAAGATTTACTTCATTTAAGCAAACTAAACCAGTCATAATTCATAGTTAACAGTGCAAATGACTAAAGAATCAACTATGACAAGAAATTTTCCTGGAATAAAGAATAATATGGTCTTGGCTAAGAATAAAATCAGGGAGAAATGGTGTTCCCTACGCACCTCTTTCAGAATTAATATAAAGTCCAATGCACTGAGTACTCCAACAAACTGGCCCTGGTATGAATTCCATAAAGGAGCCACAGGAATTCCCTGTAAACAATTTGATTCCAGACAGCAAGTATTGATGACTATTTGACAAAAATAATGATCAATATGCAAAAGTTATCATACATCAAATCTATATTTTTTCAACAGCGGAAGAACATGACCTGATCTAAAGATATAATGTGCCTAAAAAACATCTGCAAATAAAAAGCATCTTGAGAAGGACATATGTAACAAATGTTTAGGGACATTAAACAAGAGCAGAAAAATTCTATTAAAGAGAGCCAATTAATTTATAGGCCGAGTTTCAATTATCTTTCAGCTAAAGTTCAAGGCTCCCTGGAAGGCATTTAATTTGACTAAGGTTTATTATATCAGGAACCATTACCATTTTGATACCGGACCGGTACGGTTCTGTAAGGAGCATACCATACTAAACTAGTCACGTATAAATGTATCAGAAGGCCTTAACCCCTAAACCACCTTGAATCAAGCTGAACCGAATGGTTTGATTTGGTTTAGAGTGGTTTGGTTCAATTGAGTACACCGGTATCAGGTCGGTATGAGCAGTTCACCCCACACACTGAATAAATAGGCCAGACCATCTCAATTCCGGAACAATTCAATTTGGTTCACCCAAACCACCCGGTTGGGGATTGTTCAGCTAACCTTGAATTTGACCATATCACAAGATTCCCTAAAAGGCATTCAATTTGAACAAATTCACAAATATAGGGGCAATTTTAAACCTTAGTTAGACAATTTAGAACACATAAAGGATCTAATAGAGATTATTTCTAAAGGAATTCAAGGAGCGCTGATAGGAGGAGGAGATCCATGGAATTCAAAAGATGAGACAACAAGAACCATAAAGCTGAGATAACCTTATCTAGAAGTCTAGAAAAGAAGAGAAAACCGATCATAGACAATGCACTATCAAATAGATGATGCCATCTAATAAAGGAGGATCCCTAATGGCAGATTGTAAAGCTTCTAGGCTCTATAGATTCAGACAAATAAGAAACCAAAAAGGATGGATATAATAGTAGCTATAAGACAGTGATTATCAGAGCTATATCCTACTGCATTAAAATTAGCCTATAGGGTCCTCTGCAGAAGCATTCCATTGAGAGGGCATATTTATGGCTGTTTTTGGACGAGCAACTAAACACCCACATGTGGTAACACAAGAATGGCTATTACGGGCCTGTTTGGGATAGCTTTTGGCACCAACTGTTAGCCAACAACTATCTCAACTACCTATTAGGAAACAGCCGCTTAAAAGCATCGCAATAGCCAATGCAAACTGGGCCTAGGTTAAGCCTAGCCACCATGGAGGCAGCCAGGACAAGATAATTAAGCACAATTACACATATTTAACTGGTCTGCCACCTCTCCATGAACATGATTTCTCCCCTTAATTTTCAAACTTCAAAGTAATTCTCTTCTAATATATCTGCACAAAGAAGTAACCAACTGAAGCCACTTTATCCTAGTTATTTTATATCTTGCTAACTTTAGATGATAACACAGCAGATATAGATCAGATAATGCATAGTCATATTTGCATTTGTACTTTGCTGTCAGATGAAAAGGATACAGATAAACATAAAATTTGATATTGATATCTAGATCTATATTTAGCAAAAATATTAGTATTGATAAGAGTAGGATACAAGGAGGAAACATACCCAGTGTAAACAGACACAAAGAAATAGCCAAAAATAGTATTAACAGATTCAGATTGCCAATGTGTCTGGTGAGTGGTAAATATGTTGTCATGATGTCAAGCGACCCATAATCATGGGCCCACTAAATTAAAATACTAATCAATTGGACAAACCCTGAGAGTACCCAACAAAACCCTGTATCAGTTTCTCTTCATGGTTTCTTGTATATCATGTTGCAAACTTATGCTTCAATCTGCACTTTGGAGTTAAAAAACTCTCTCTAGAACAACTCAACAAGAAATTAGTTTTAAGATCAGCCAACCAAGATATGCACATCTTTTTCTCAGAGCTTGGAGATAAAGCAGCATTTCTAAATTATTTTCTAATAATTATACACCAACGATATCAAAAATAAGTTCAACAGAACATGAATAAATCAGATCATTCAATTTTTGCAAATCAAAGTGCCTACAGCCTATAAGAAAGTGGCTGTATCGTTCACTGATGAGAAAAATATCAAAGAGTGCATATATCCCATCAGTTTTTAGCCTTTAACATCCTGCAGTCTTGCAGGTCATAGAAATTAAGACAATAAGATATAATGATCAATAGAGGAAAAAAAAGCTGGAGCATAGAATGATCAATTCCATCCTTTAAGACTAAAGGTACCTGCTCATAAAGAATATGAAAAGCTTGCTTGACGGGCAAATTAATATCAAGAGCAATGACCTGAAACCACAAATGCACTTTGAATCAGAAGATGGATGTGTCAACATTAGTACAATACAAAAAATATGAACTAATTTATTGAGAAGAAACTAATTATACCTTCCCTGACTCTGGAAGCATCTCATAGGCAGTATGTGAGGCCAAGAATGAAGAAATACGATGGCGAGAGACCTCTATATCAGCCTCTGATATCCTTATAGTTGTCTGCTGGAGGGCACCACCTGATGACATGGCCTATTTGGTATAACAGAATTTGCAACAAAGAAAACATCAAGACAATAAACTCAATAATATGTTAAGGCACTAATATAAAATTCTGCTGATTCAGAACCATTTGCTTTTTCTCTGGCTATATAATATCTAAAAACATAAAACTAGAAAAAACATTAAAGATTTTGCCTGTTGGTTTCTTGCTCGGATAGGGGTTGAATTGAGCCTTTTTGAAGCATTTTAGAAAATCTAAATGTTGATTCTATGCTCACTTTTGGAACAAAAAAAATGGATATGATAATTATTCCTTTTGGAATAGTTATTCCCATGGTATGTCATAATGGACATACCATGCTGTACCAGTACCAAATCAAGACTCAATATGATTGTCGTACCAAGTCTTAGCATGCCAAACCGACCAGCATATCAGGCATACCGACACCACATCAACGTGGTGCTGGTACGAAATTGGGCACCAAGATTGCAACATCCTGGTTATTCCACAATTTTTTTCCTTTCTTGCAATAATTTCTAGAATAACTCAAGGCTGAGGGTGCTTTTTGCTAAGAAATACAAAGTAGTATTAGTAAGGACTTTGTGCTAACAATAGCTTGTGAGAACTGTTGGTAAAGTTATGCCTGGAATAAGCTGGGTTGACAACCATAAAGCTCAACATAGACCTTCCACCTACTTCATGCCCAAACTAAATGCTGCCCAATTTTGTTAAATTGGCTTAAAATTTAAGCATATAGGTGTAATTAGAGTAAATTTTTAAAGCATGTAGGCGTTGGATTGTTAAGAACACAAAAAAAAAGGCATTTTCAAAGAATAGTATATTAATGCTTTAAATCCATATGTGCATGTAGAAGTCCTCATTCATTCCTGTATGAGTAAGCAATGTTGTTAAAAGCGCTAAGCATACCCAAGCGCGAAGAGCTCTTGGAGCCTAAGCGTAAGGCGCAAAGTACAAGCGCGCGCCTCATTGAAGTGAGGCGCATATTTTTAAAATAAATAAAATAATTTATATAAGCAAAATTTATAATACATAATAGAAAAAAGCTAAAAAAACTATAATAATAATATATTTAGCCTATTAGCTCAATGAAAAACTTCCTCTTTCTCAACTGAAATTTATAGTCCCTTAATATTTTCTCTTTTTTCTCAAATGATAGCATAATTTTTCATGTTTCATTTCTTTGTCTTCTAATTTTTAGCTTTTCTATAGGATAAAAAAAATAATTATGCATGAAATAGTACATCATAAAATCAACATAGTCTAATAGATTTAATATATTTAAAAATATATATATTATAAATATAGCTTATGAAGAAGGGCACACATTTCTTGCATCTTAAATCAGATTAAAAGTATACGTTTTTTTTCACCTTATGTGGGCTAAAATAAAGGCATCTCGCCTAAAGTATAAGAAGCACTTAACCTGCTTTAAGCGCGCCTTGTACCTTAGGCGCACCTTAGGATATAAAAAGCGCCTTGTGCCTTTGACAACATTACGAGTAAGTTTATACAAGTTAAGGATATCTAAAAATATGCAAATGCATTTTACATACTTATGTATGTTTATATGCATGGTTAACTTAAATCTACACCATAAATCAGTCGCAAAAGCCACTTGCTAACTTACCGCACGTTGGAAGGTTTCGTACTCCACATCCATGTTCATTCTGCTGCCAGGTGTCTCGGGACTTAAGACTGCAGGAATCAGATGAGGGTCATGGACTGCAGGAATCAGATGAGGGTCATGCGTACGTAGCGTGTTCACTATCCCATAATTTCCCACCACATAATTTTGCCGCTCATCGTGCCGCCATTCACCATCAACACAGAACTTATACTGCATGTAAGAGGGCATGAAGAAAATAAGCTAAAGGCCCAAAAGAAACAGACCGAACATTTAACACATCTAGAAGCATTATACGATTATACACTGTTCCTCAAATGCATATGGATACACACCAACAATATGTGATGATGAACACCACTCCTAGGTGCCTTCAGTCACATATCTGCGTCAATATCCGCATGTGGTACAATTTTGTATGGATATGTGCATTCATAAATACTTCAGATCTTAGTACTTATGCAGTGTAAAGAACATAGTTGATATCAGATCAGAGATCTTAAACATTTCAATTGAGAATGTGAAGAAGTTAACTATGTTATGACATAAGCATCCAAAGAATCAACTTAAAAATCAGCATTTATATAATCCACAATTCAATTAGAAAGGGAGAAAATGTACAATGCATACATCATAAATTTATAAAATGACAAGGTTGATGCTAACAAACCTAGCATTCATAGGAACAAGAACCACATGCTAACCTGGTGAATGCCGGGCGTCAAGTTATACATAGTTTGAAATACAGAAGGACAACCTTCCATAGGAGACATCGGTATAAGGTCAATCCACCTAAGTCAGATAATTCAAGATGAGCAGATCAGTTAAAATTAAAGATGCAAGTTATATTGAAGCATGTACATGTACACAATTTCAAAGTCGAGAAATTCATGGTATGACCAAACAACATGTTTGATGTCTAGCAAGTCAGAAGCACATGCATACATGAATGAGCATTAACTTGCATATATATTCATGCATGCATGAAAATATCCATCATATTATGTATCATCTTGGTATGAATTTACAACATTATGGCCATGCCACTTTTCCACGAACATATCAATGGCCTACACCACATATTTAACGACAGCATCCCTGAATTTTATGATACCCTAAACAACAAACTCCTAGCACTCTATATTGTTGGATCAACTTAGAACAATTCTAGCATCTATGAATACTATTCCAATATTAAAAGATAATAGACCCAAGTGCAGTGACAGTAAATCTTCATCTGTAACAAAAGAACAATGTTTTCTACAACAAATACTAAAAAGAAATCTAAAAACAAGTAGACACATAACAAACAAAACATTAAGAACAAAAGGAAAGGGTAGGAAACAATTGACTCTGACCTTGTGAAAGAGCCAGTGAGGAGGACCCTTGTCCCCCCATAAGGCCACACAAACAGTGTCGGAATTAGCACCCCACCTGAGACTCCAGTTGCATCTTGCGAAGGATTTGTCGTGGGGGAAAACATCTGTTCAAATCTTCCAACAAGAACTACACAGTAAACGATGCCTCAAGATATACCTCTGATTTTCTCAGGGAAACTAAAGAATTAGCCCTTTCGAATAACCATCTCCTGCCCCAATGCCTTTCTTCAGCACCAAACCTCATGGAAACTGAGTATCGAGTAGCGGATGTTCCATTACTCTAAGAACCCTACAGGAAAATAAAACCCTAGCCCTAATCTGAGTTTCTTTTGCAACGGGATCCTCTACAGCTTAGGAGAGGACCCTTAAGGGATCGCGCATTCCAAGTCAGAAGATTACCATAGAATCACCTATTAATCCCGTCAAAATGCCAGCTTTCGCATCCAAATGCCGCTCTCTTACGGAAAACAGCCAGAGACAAGCTAGCTTAAATTTTCAAAACTTAAAACCCTAACATCTCGATCCAAACTCGCTGCTCCTCGTCTTGTCTTACCCTCAATCTATCAAATCAACAAAAACGTAAACAACAGCACTAAAAATTCGGAAAGCAACTGCGCCCGCCAAAAATAATTATAAAAAGAAACTCAAAACGCGAAATTTCAGATACAAAACAAATCGAGAAAGCCAAAAGTACCCAGAGAACAAATTGAAACCTTAACCATAGTCGAATCGGGAAAGAAGCACTCTACGGCATATTCGCATTGACTTTAAATCGAGATCGAGTGGAATTTTGGGAGGGAATGAAAGAGTAAGATGAAAAGGGGGAAAAAATGATGACGCGAAGCCGGGAGAGAGAGAGAGAGAGCGAGCGAACTACGGAGAGAGAGAGAGAGAGGGGAAAGAGGTGGGTAAAGATTAAAAGGATAAATTCTGAAGTCTCCGTTTATTTTATCTCAAGGGTAGGAGACGGAATCATAAAATAAAGGGGGGAGTCAGCACATCTGGAAGATGTCGACCGCAGATATCAGATCGTGCGGTGGCAAAATATGCATCCCAAGGGCCCGTGAACGAAGAGTTTGTTGGTGCGAATCGGCTGTTACGTCTCAGACAGCTTTCAGATCTCATTGATGACGTGGCAGTGACTCCGACAGCAGATGCAAATCCACACGTCACGTACCGTGGACGCACGTGACCGATTGCTCCGGCTTTCACGCCCTGCCGACTTGATAAAAACACGCCTGCTTTTATCTAAATCTTTCCTCGTATTTCTGCGCCCACTGAGCCTACGAGTAATTATTGAAAACTCGCGCAGATTGTCATTAAAAAAATAACCAAATTAATGCTTATCTTCATAATATTTTTAAACAACATTTTTTTTCTTTCTTATAATTATATTTATATTCGCTCCATGTTAATAATAAAATAAATTAATCATATTGATGCTTCTTTTTAGTTTATCAAACTAACAAATAAAATTTATTTTTAAAAAAATTAAGAATCCTTTGGGATCCTCATCCAACAATTAGTCCAAAAGAACGGACTTAATTCGAGGGAAAAAGAGATAAGTATTACTTTTGATGAGATATTTATAGATGTGGAAGGTGAATTAACTTGATGTTGGATTTTCTTGAAAATGAATTGCTCATGAATTTTAAATAGATCATCTTGATCGTATGAAATTTAGTTAGGATTTTGTTTTAGTTAAACTATATATTTCTTTAATGATCAAGGCTTTATCTTTTTGCATGTATCTTCGTCACAATGACTTATCAAAAATTTTCTATCATCAAATCATGTTCATTGAATATAAATGACATAATATAAACAAACATTTCATTGAAAATAAACGTCTCCTAAATGTTCACTAATTGATAGAAACAAAACTATTTACACCATTTTCAGATTCACATATTTATCAAAAACATGTTACAAATTAACCCTATCTACTAATAACCCATGGCACCATAGTTGTGCCAACGATGGTTTGATGCACAATCCTACTCCCAGCTCTCGACAACTAGAAACCTCTCTTTGTTTTGCTAAAACCAATATGCCTTCAACTAGAAGATTGAAGCGCAGAGATATTTATTTATCACCAACTTGTCACGGGCACCTTCAAACTAATGCACTCATTCAAACTAAATAATTAGTCATAAGGCTCTTCCTCAGTTTAGATAGAATGAGTATATTTTATTCCTTAATTTTTAGGACTTAACAAACGATCACCGAGCTTATTCTGAGATCGATCAAGGTTGATAGCTCAGTGAGCACTTTGGTAGGCTTCAAGTTGGTCTCTTAAATTAGATATACAGGGGATCATGTTCTAGACCAAATTCATTAGCAATTTAATGCATCGAGATAGTATGTTGAATAACTCCTAATAGATGCCAAAATCGAAGGTGACATTGAGGCGAGCTAGATTGGTCAAATCTTCTATAGAATCTTGGGAGCTAACTGGAGCATACCTGCTTGAATATTATTCCTCCCTTGATCTCGATATTTCGATAGTATAAATAGGTGCTTCTACTCGTTGTTGCTTAAAAATAATATAATTTGTTGACATCCAAATTTGGTTTTCGCATACTAATAAATTAGATTTATCTTCACCTGAATGGTAAAGTACCTTCTAATTAAGTTGCCTGCTTTCTACAAGAGAAAAGGAAATGTAAGAGATTCTAAAGTTTTCCTTCAAGGAAAAACCTCAACTAGAAGTGAACAAGGAGAAATCGTAGACCTCTTGGATGAGCTACCTAAAATGTTAGCAAGGAATAAAAAAATTGTTTACTTGTGAACACTTGGGATGCTTTTATAAGCACTTAGAAAAGTCATGGAGCCGAACTCTTACATTAGATAATGACTTTGATAAGCATGTTCCCTAAATGATGCGGCAACTATGAAAGAATCTTCCTCCAATAAATTGGTTGATTCCTTCTCAAGCTAATTTTACACCTGATAAATAGAATCTTATCAAAGAAAGTAACATAGGTAGGTGGTTTCGAAGGTGAAAACCTTTCCTAATAAGGCTTCCTTGCTTCATATTAGCTTCTAACTCTGTCATGTACCCCCACAGAATTGGCTAGCTAAATCGAACCATATTATACTTGATTAATCAAGAGAGAGAAGGGTGGAGGATTGTAAGAGCCATAGTAAGGGATTTGATGCTGATTTTTTGAGTTTCTTATCTTTTGAATATGGAGAGAGCATAACAATGGAAGAGGATCATGAAGGATTTATTAAGTTTTTAAAGTTCTTGATTTTTTTTAAAAAAAAACTTACATGAAGATAAAATATAATAGGCTAATTAGGAGACGAAAGGCTGTAAAAAAAGGCTGAATTGATTAGTAATTAAAGAATAAAAAATGATCATTTAGATAAATAGCATAGATTGTGAAAGAAATTCATAAAAAGATGAACCAAAAGAGTGATCTCATTAATTAAAAAATAGAAAGGTGGATGATCGTAAGAGTCTAAATAAAGGCGATAATTAGATGGGGTAGAGATGAAAAGATAATTAATCAAATGCAACCAAACTCTCCTATTTTTTCCTAATTTCTTCAAAGTTTTGGTGAATTTCTAAAGAGGAGAGAGAATTCTCTCTCCTTTCTATTAGGTATTAGGTATAGAGTTTAAAATTTTAGCTAGAAAATAAATTAACTACTTTTTGGTTTTTAGGAATAGCCCTTTAGAATCAGAAATAATGATTTTGATTTCAAACATTTGTTTGAATAGAATTATAGATTGATTTCGATTTCATGTGAAATTAAAATATTTATTAAAAGAATTTAAAATTTGAACCCCTCCACTTAAGATTGCAAAATCATTCCAGCCATTCAAAAGAAAATTGATTGGCTATCAAAAAAAACCATCAACTAAAATTACAAATTTATTTTAGCCATTATAAAAAAAGAATAAAAAAGGATTAGTTATTAAAATATTCTCTAAATATAACCAACACCCTCCATCCTTCCATCCTTTTCTTACCTGGCATCTTCCCTCTCTTATTTCACCCACCCCTCCTCTCCTTAAAAAAGCTCTCAACCATGATGCCATCAAGGGTGAGCTGGTGTAGTTATGGTTATTTTTTTAATCAGATTCTAGCAAGTTGCAGTCGGATCTGCATGGTATATTCGGCAAAACTATTTTTTTCTTTTTTTTTTTTCCCTCATGGTTAGTTTAGTTTTTAGATATCCTCAGTAAATTTCAATGCATTTCTCACATACTCGTCTAAAATTTGACATATCCAAAATTTTGGTTTGGATATTGATTCTCAAGTGAATCAAACAGGTAAAGGGAATGAGTAATTTTAATTCGAATGCTAGTAAAATTTGATTTTGATTCTAATTTCAATTTAAGTGTTGAACCAAAAAAATATTTTTTTAACAGTATCACATCTTACGCTACTATAAGGTAGGTAAGGCTGCAAATAGGTCACAGACTTGACTCAATCTCAATTCGATTAGACTCGATCCAATGCGTATTAAATAACCCGCAGATTGGATTGAGTTTGACAATTAGACCAAATCTAAATTTTAGATTGGGTCCAAATCTTTTATTTTTTGACTTGACTGGACCCAAACCAAATTTATCTCAACCCATAAAATATAAGTCTTATTTTCTTTCACTTTAATTATCTTTATAAACTCATTAAATAAACTATAATTTAAATTAATTCTCCTTTTATATTAACAACTAGATCTCCTCCAATATTTTTTTCACTTATTAAATCTAAATATTTATATTTTATTATTTATTTTGATTAATAAATAATATCTTTAAGTATATTAATAAATAATTTAAATATCATAATTTATAAACTTAAGGATAATCATTTACTTAGATAGAATTAAAATTTTTTAAATAAAGATTTAAGTTTAAGTTGATTCTTTTTAATCTTATTTAAATTTTTTAATGGATCTATATTTGATTATCCATTGCTAGATTTTAGCTATAAAATAATAATTAGATGTTTGACTTAAATTTAAATATGATCCGATTTAATCCTATCTCAAACTTTAATATTTTGAGTTGGATTCGAATATACTTGAATGACCCATTAGATCCAAAATTCCTTCCATGAACTTGATCCAACCCGATCCGATCAGCAAATGGGTCTGGATCTAAAATTAAGGTTCGAATATAAAATCAGATCAGATTGGAAAGTATGATCCAACCCGACTTGACTCGACCTGTTTGTAGCCATAAAGGTAGGATTTAGGATTGGTTTAAGTAGCCTAATTGTAGTAATTATAACTGAATGTATAGTTAAAAAGATAGTAACTTAGCAAGTAATCTCTAAGAGATTTTTTTCGTGCCAGTATTCATATTTTCTTCTAATTTAAATAATTTATCTTTTACTTGCATTATTAAAAAAATTTTAGACTAATAAATCAACATGACCCATATTTTTGATGCTTAATAGGATGTCTTAACTATAGTTTCATGCCATGTCGTGTCTAAAATGTCATTATTATGATGCAAACCTATGATCTCTCTCACACCAAGAAACGTGCAAATTAAATAAAATAACTAGTTAAGTGTCAGAAGGTAATCTTCCTTTCTCTCTCTCTCTCTATATATATATATATATTCGAACTCATTTATACTTCATATGCATAAATTGTATGGTGTAATAATAGTTTGAGAGCCATTGAGGGGAAATAGAATATTGTCTATAGAATAAACAATCCAATTTTATTAATGCAAGACCAAAAATATGTTCTAAATGTTTAGGATACATGTCATTAGTGACAATCTCTCAAATTACCTCAAAATATTTTGTCTGCATATAAAATGAACACTAAATTTTCTTCACTTTTTGTAAGATAAAATAGCTTGATTTTACATACATTAAAGTTTAAAGCATATTCAAATGGATGGACAACATTTATATTGGGACAATATAATTTCTAGCAATCAAAAATCGTCAAGTTTAGTATAATATATGCTAGTGATTATAAATTTTTAGTAATATAAGATGATCACATTTGATATACCACGAGAATTCTAAATCATCAATCATAAAATACCAAAATTGTTCCTAATTAGTTAACCTCTCTTTACCTTAAAAAATAACTATCCTTAATATATTTTGCAAGTATCATGATAATTTATCATTATTTCATATCATTTATTATTATAATATTTATATTAAATTATAATACTATTTTTAATAATATAATAATATATTATTATATAACATCATAATATAATATAATATAATATAATATAATTATATTATATATTATTATAATATTATCTTATAATATTAAAATATATCAATTAATATGAAAAATAATATCAAGCATTTTTTGTATAGATGAGAAGCATTTTGATCCTCAAATCTGAAGTCAAAATCACTATCTATAGGCAATTTTGGATATCCAACCTTATGGATATGAATGAGATCACTAAGTTGGGCAATGATTTTAGAGATAGGGGTGATCTAGAATTACTACCACATAAGATCATCGGAGTGTAATCAAGTGTGGTGATCCCACAACCTTCATTTGGGTCATCGATGATTCTGGATGGAACACCCCATATCAAATGCCTCTTAGGGGTTTAAGATCATAGTAGTGATCCAATTTGGGTTACTAAATACCTCTTAATTAAGAAGTTAGTACAAGACTAAAAGTTATCTTTTCCATACAATCTTACTTGCCTTAGATTTAATATCATAACTCATAGTCTTGTATCATATATCTTAATTAGGGCTTTGCAATCCAATGATGTGAAAAATATAGAAAAATAAGTAGCCCATATATGTAATATAATATAATATAATAGAATACAATATCATGATATTATAATGGTAATATAATTATGTGATATAATATCATAATATAATGTAATAATAATAATAATTTATAATATTATTATAATATTGTACATGATTACATTATGAAAGTATTATAATATAATGATTTTATAAAAAAATATTATTTATTACTTCATTTAGATTAAAATATCAAAATAAAATAATATATAAATTAAAGATATTTATAATAATAGTTTTTAGTATTATCATCAAGTAGTTGAAAATATCAAGTAAAATCTTTTATTGTTATTTCTTGTTACTAAAAATATTTTTTTATTTAACTATTGAATCGATATAAGTGCTAAATAATAAATAATTTTTATGAAAAACTTCATTAGCAAACAAATTATTATCTAGAGTTCCACATAAAAAAATTCTCATGTTTGCAACAAGAATGTCAACAAGATAGAGTAGGGGTGGAGAGCCACTCTTCATCACCATTCTCGTTACTATTTTAACCCTCCGTTCTCATCTTCATTCCCACCAATGGGGATAAGAACTTTTTCATTTCCATCCTCATCTTCACGAGATCTCCATCCTCGCAGCAATCCTCATCCCTATTCATCTCATTTTTAATAAAAGTCCTTATTTTCATTCTCACGAAGATCTCTATCCCTACTAGCCACATTTTTTTATATTAAAATATTTATTTATTTTTATTTTTACTCACTATATTTAAAAATAAAAATAATTATCAAATTTTACATAATAAATTAAATAGATTTAAATAAATTTACTATAATTCATTAGTAACATGTTAAACCATAATCTCGAAGAGTATAATAACATAAATCTATGATCGTAAGCTAGTTTACAAAAAAATAAATACATTTAATCATAAGTCTCAATAAATATAAAGGAGAAAGATATATATAGTCTTAAGGTATTTTAAGATTATGTATGAGATTATATTTAGGATATCAAAATAATACAATGATATTTAAGTAATATAAAATATGTAGAGATTTCATATAGCAGGGATCAGGAAACGTCTCTACCCCATTCCCATTTATGGGGATAACAGTTTTTTCCATTTCTATCTCTATGAGGAGAAAAATTTTTTCATCTCTACTTCATTGGGGTGAGTCCCCACAGAGATTGGGGAGAATGAAAAAAGTTGACATTCCTATTTGCAGGAATGCCAAAAGGTTTTTAATAAATTTGTATTATAAAAATAATAAGTAAAATATAAGAGGCAAAAATATACTTTTGGTTCTCAAACTTTTACTCAACAATCATTTTGGCTCTCAATTTTTTAATTATTATAGTTTAGTTCTCTATAATCTAAGAATATTATATTTTTTAATATTTTATTATATAAAATTAGTTAAAATTAATAGAATAACTAATGCGTCATTCTATCATTATTTTATATGTTCGAATTAAGACGATATGTTAGCTATTTTATTCATTTTAATTGATCTTTTATAATGAAATATTAGAAATGCAATCTTAGAGGTTAAAATATAATAATTAAAAGTTTGAGAACTAAAATTTTAAGGATTAAAAGCATGATTCAAGAGAAGATAACTTTTCATTCTCCACTTGGATTGTTACTTTTTTAAGACATGGTTTTCTTTTTTTTTTTTTACATTTTTGCCACTCCTCATCATGAATCCAATAAACCAAACGAATAACGAGATGGAAGCTCTGTTTAGGAAAAGCCGGTGGCAACCGAACGAGACGCAAGGTAACAGCGGTTGTCGACCATCGGCCATGCGACGTTGCTGATTTCTAGTAGTTGGCCATCAGCGTGAGGAAAGTTGGCGTCTGTGCCACATACCGGCATTATCGTCATTTAAGATCCCTGCTAGAATGTTTCCCCGCCGCAATACCAAAAATATTTTCCCTAGCTGATGATTTCTTTAGTTATTTTCTATGTCCCATTTTAGGGGTTTTTTTTTTTTTTTTTTTTTTTTTTTTCTGGGTGCGAGAAAACCGACGGTAAACCATTGTATGCTCTAACCCCACTCCGAGTGCTACGGGGCCAAACAATTGCACCAAAGAATTTCTATTACGTGTGAAAAGATTATTGGACAATCCAGTGGGGTCACAGAGAAATCACCAATTACATGATGCCACGAAATCATGTAAATTTAATTTGCCCCACCTCTCCCGCCCGCCGTACTATCACTGATGAGACTCAAATCTCCATACACCGATTGCGGTCGCTGACGTGTCGGCCATGTATTCGATGTTTTGCTGGGTCCCACACCACGAGAAGGCCCTTCTCTGTCGGAAAAACCCAGACGGGCGATCCGCGGCGGCGTCCGAACTCATTGAAAAATAAAATAAAGTAAAATAAAATAAAATAAAATAAAAATAAAAATAAAAATAAAAAATAAAAAATTAAATAAAATAGGAAATAGAGTAGAAGAGGAGAAAAACTAATTAAAATTAATTAAAATAAGAAGCCCCGTTCGAGTCCGGCCTCTCGGTGGATGTCGTGTCCCCCCTCTGGCTTGTGTCAAAAGAGGAGCAAGAAAGAAAACCATCCAATTTTATTTTATTTTATTTTCTTCACTTCTTTCCGGAAGGAGAGAACGCCTATCCCTTTCTCTCTGTGGAACGCCGAGGAGATAAAAACCCTCCGGCGGAGTTCGCGATCGCGATCTCGCCGCCGATTCTTCTCTATCGAATTTGATCTGGGAGATCTCGCGATCGCCGAATCTCCGCTCCTCCCGGCGTCGATCGCCGCCGGATTTCGGTGCCGGGACGAGGGATTGATGCGGCCTGCGGGGCTCGACCCCAGCGGAAAGCGGTTCTAGGGTTTGGGTTTGGGTTTGGATTTGGATTATAGGGTTTCGGTTCTAGGGCGCTCGGAGGCGGTGGGTGGAGAAGGATTTGAGCCGGGGTGTCTCGTGTTGGGCGGTGGGGCGGGGTGGGTTATTGGATGCTGTCAGTGAGGAGGGGGGATGAAGGGAGGAAGGAGATAGGGTTAGGGTTTAGGGGGATGGAGGAGAACGAGCTCGAAGAAGGAGAGGCCTTCTCCGGGCAGGAGGAGGACGAAGACTCCTGCATCGACCCCGACGTCGCCTTCTCGTACATCGTAAGGCCTTCGATTGGTCTCTCGGTTATAGTTTCTTTCATTTTTAGGAGAAAGATTGGATCTTTCGTTTCATTAGAATCGATAATTTCATGGCTTTGATGAGACTTGGCATAAGGTTTGTATTGCAAGTTGGCCCTTTCAAGATTTTATATTTCTTTCTTCTATGTTGCAATTTGAGTTGGCTGTATAGGTAATTCAGATTTGTTGCTCATGTTGTTTTCTGGAGCATAATTTTGGGAATCAGTGGAATTAGGCTCGTTGCTTTATGATAGGAGATGCCTAGATGAAAACATGTGTAATCTTTTCCAATTTTTTTACTATCACATTAATTTTAGTGGGACACTCTCCAGAAGTGCTTTCCATCAAAATTCTTTCAAGGAACTCCTTAAGTTTGGCTGCAAGCATTGTGGAAGTGATAGCAATTTATATTTTCTGTGAAATATGGAAATGCACGAGTTCTTCTAAAGCCTTATAGTGGAAGCTGAAACAATATATCAATGATCTTGCAGAGACTTAGAATGCAGGCTGAAAAAACCATCCTTGTCGTGGGGCTTTAAATTTATGCCATTTGCTTGTTGAGTTGAGAGTATATGAAATTATGCATGCAGATTAATCATACAGTTTGTGGCTATAGTTCTCACCGAGAATGTGGTGGCAGCGTTATTTTCTATGTGCATATGTACTGTTCTTTACATAGCTGGCTTTCTTTTCCTTTCAGGGTGAAAGACTTCAACATGTATTAGGGCACTTACGAGATGACTTTGTGGGTGGAATGTCTGCAGAAAACTTGGGTAAGGCAGATTACATAGTCTTCAGCATGATATTAGTTTTCCGGTTATGGTAATTTTAGCAGTAGATGATGGTCTGAAAGCTGATTCGACAACAGGGTCGAAGTTTGGGGGATATGGTTCATTTTTGCCTACTTACCAGCGCTCTCCATCCGTTCTGACTCAACCTAGAAGTCCACTGAAGGCACCAAATACCAATGTTGCCAGATCCCCTCATGGCTCTTCGATTGAGGTACATTTTTGTGATTTAGCATGTGCTAATTTATGTGCCATTTTAGGCTGTAGGTAGAAGAAAATATATGGTAGTCCAGTAGTCCTGCTTTTGTTTCATAATCACCATTATGTCTCTCTGTAGGTTACATGTCAGAATCCTTTAATCAGGATGGGGCCATCACTTTCCAAAAATAAAACTTCCTTAGCACCACCATCGAACAACTCCAGCAAAAAGGACATTGCTACAGTCAATCATGGGAAGCCTATTCCCCATCTTGATTCTTTGAGCAAGCCAGTTAATGGCAATGACCAGAAGACACTAAAGTTCCGCATAAGAGTTGGCCCTGATAACATCATGGCAAGTAATAATGCTGCAATCTACAGCGGCCTGGGCCTTGACATGTCTCCATCTTCATCACTGGAGGACAGCCCTGATGGAAGTGGAGGGCTTACCCCTGAATTTGGAGACATGCCTGATGAATCTCCTGGGACCATTCTCCAGGTAAATTTGCTACAATCAGTTGGTTTGTCTTCAATTAAAGAAGGCAGGATAATAGAGTTTTCATCAGCTAATGATTCTTGTGTTTATAAATGTGATGAAGCAGATAATGACTTGCTTTCCAGTTCCTCGGGCTTGTTTGCTTTCACCTCTTCAAGAAAGTCTATTCCAGCTGATGAAAAAAGATAGTTCTTTCGTCAAAAAGTGTAAAACAGGCATGGTCGACAAGGGCATTCCAGACAAGCATGCAGGAGATGTTGAAGGTTGCAATGAAAACAAAATGAAATCTAATGACAAGAAAGTGAGGTCTGTGGAAGTAAAGAAATTAAAATGCAAAGATGACATAAACCCAATTTTGAATAGGGAGATTGGCATCGAAACTTCTGCTGGACTAGATCTTGTTTCTAATGCAATGAATATGCCACTGTTATCTGGGTCAAGGAATGTTGATAGAAAGGCAGAAAGACAGATGGTTGGGGAGTCAGTGAAGGCTGTCGGTAGGATGTTGGATTGCTCAAAGGAGCCAAACAAGGTAAAATTGAAGGAGAGGATACCCTCACCTGATTTAGTGAAGCATAAACAACTGGAGTCAATGGAAATCATGGAAAATAATGGGGCTGCTAATTTAGGAAACGAAATAACAAATTCAAAAGGGAAATTTAACTCAAAAACAATTATGACAGAGAAGACCTTGGAAGAACGAAATACATGTAATCATAAGGGTGCTTCATTTGATATGCAACAAGAAGTCAGAGGCAAAGTTGAGAAAAAATATGATCTGGGTTATTCCAATTCTGACAAGTTTACGGGAAGGAAGGAGCAAATCGCTGGACCCGCAGATCAATTTAAACAAGTTTCGTCTCAAAAAGCTACTTCATGCGAACAAGGTGCAGAGAAGATATACCAAGGAAAGGACCAGTTGTTTGAGGACAGAAGAAAACTGGGAAGCCAAACTGATGCTGCACTTATGGAGGTATCAAAAGACAACTTGAGTGGTCACTCTTCTGTATCATTAAAAGAAAAGAAGAAAAAGTCTCATGCAAAAGCTAACTCTTCTGATAAAAAGTCCAAAGTTTTAAAATCCTCTAAAGAATCGAGTAGGGGCTCCTTTAAAGAGGTGCGTGGGGATGTTATGGGTGATGTAACTGCCAAACAGCTAGAGAATGGAACTGATCTGCTGGCTTTCCATGACAAAGATAAGATGAAAGTTCTGAAGCCTGAACATGAGGAGCCATTTCCATATATTAAAACATCAAAGGAGAGGCCAGGGGTTAAAAAGATTGATCACCCTCCAATCTCTGACATGCCTGCTAATGAGCCGGCAGTTATGCCTTTGATGGGCAATGCAGCCACTTCAGGTGCAGCTGCAGTCCCCTATGCTCCTGTTGTTATAGAGGAACATTGGGTTTGTTGTGATGCATGCCAGAAGTGGCGCCTCTTACCCTATGGGACAAATCCTGATCACCTACCCAAGAGTTGGCAATGTAGCATGCTTAATTGGCTGTAAGTTCTTTCAATGCACTTTCAACCACCAGAACTTAATTTTGTTTGGTCATTGCTGCATTATACCCTTTTCTTTATGCCCAAATTCTTACAAGTATTTACTAATATAGCAATATTTTGTTACTTTTTCATTGTTTTTTAGCTCAAGTAGGGCATGTAACAACTCACATTTTTGAGCATCCGTGCCTATAGGTTAACGCTGTTCTTTAACTGATTACTATTTGAAACTCATATCTAGGCCTGGAATGAATAGTTGTGAAATCAGTGAGGAGGAAACAACAAGAGCTCTAAATGCACTTTACCTGGTTCCTCCTGCCCCAGAGAGTGGTGGTAGCTTGGAAGGTCATCTTAATGTTGCTGCTTCAGGCATTACTCCAACCAATTCTCTGCATCTCAATCAAAAAAAACTTGAACATAATTTGCAGAGTGTGCCTGCTATTGGGAAAAGGAAAAATGGACCCAAGGATGCATCAAATGTGTCTAATCATTCTATTCAGTTTTCAAATCCGGTGAAAAGAAACCCACAGGCCTCTATCAAAAATAGAAGTTTAAATGATGTGAATCAGTATCCTTTTGAAACAAACTCATTGGACACAGCTGGCCTTGGACATGCAAGCAAATCAACTGACTTCACTTCAGGGAAACAAAAACACAAACAAAAGGAGAAGCGTAAAAATTCAAGCTGCTATTCGAATGGAGGTACTGTCCTGTATTATTTAAGCTCTTCTTCTTTTATGCCATTTTGGAGGCACTTGACCTCCCAGGCAAACATTAACTGTGCAATGCTCATATTCATGTGATATGCAAACTTGGTTATATAATCGTAATATGTTTCTCTTATATTTTACAACAGGTGAATTTATTGAAAAGAGTGAGAAACAATCAAAGCCAAAGAGCAAGATGGAGGTTGATCAAGATGATTTTAGAGCATTTAAGAAAATCAAGAAAGAAGGCACACATTATCTTGTCAAAGATTGTTACTCTGACCATGATGTAACCGGAAAAGCAGGTCCTGACATGGGTAATGCTCTGTCAACTAAGATAATAGCAAAAAATCTAAAGAAGGACAACAATACTTCTCTATCCAAGGACTTGAAGTGTGAGACAAAAGGCAATTCATCTGCATCATCTAAGAGGTTAAAAAGTGAAGTTCAGGATATTTCAAATGAGAAGATGAAAGAACAATTCAGTGCATCAGATCTTGAAAAATCCGAGAGACTGGGTTTTGCTACTAAGAAGAGAAAACCAAAGGAGTGGCAGGACAGTCGGGAGGCTCAGGCCTCCCGTGATGAAGTATTAAGTGAAAATGAGATGTTAAAGTCAAAGAAGGCAAGGGTTTTAATGTCTGATGGAATGGGTTCCCATACAAGCAAGGCTGATGATAAGATGGACAAAAGAGGTTCCTCCATGAGAGCTATCTTGCCTTCTAGCAGAGAACATCTACCTGATGAAATGGATGAGGAGGGCAGATATGTTGCTGGAAAGGAGCATCGGTTGGGGCAGTGCCAACGGACTACAACATCGCAACAGGCAACAGACTATATTGATCCCCTAAAGAGCGATATGGCTTACACTCAGACTTCTACAGCAGCTACATCAAGTTCTTCAAAGGTTTCAAGCTCCCACAAAAGTAAACCCAACTTTCAGGAAATCAAGGGCTCTCCTGTAGAGTCAGTTTCTTCATCTCCATTGAGGATTTCAAATACTGAGAAACATTTTACCAAAAGAAAGCCAGTGGTAAAGGATGATGCAATAAATCTTGGTTCCTCTGTCTTGGGGAGTCCAAAAAGATGTTCAGACAGTGAAGTTGATGGTGGAAGTGACCATTCTGGAAAACTATGGAAGGAGACATCTTATTCGGTCCAACAACGACAAATACAAAATCAAAAAGCAGCAGAAGCTGGAGTTTTAGTTTCTTTGAGAGGGTCATTCAGTCACCAGAACAGAGAAGCAAATCAATTATCTTGTGGCAAAGCTGAAGATGAGGTGCATCTGAAAAGGGGTGTGTGTAATGGTGTCTCACCCACTGAGTTTGAAGAGATTAATATGGTGACTGGCACTGGAAATCTTATGAAGCATGATAGTGAATATCGTCATGAATCTCCATATAAAGACCATGCTCAAGGTCTTGATAAGCTGAATAAACTCAACCAGTTAGATGGTTCTAGTCATCAAAACTCTGGTAAGAACTCTTCTTCACGGTTGAAGGAGAGACGTAGGAGTTATAAATCAGACATGGACAAAGGTAAGCCGTTAGTGTCTGGTTCCTTTTGCGAAAACAAGGATTCGTATTCTATGAAGAATGGCAGCAGCTGCCAGCAGAAGGTTGACCTTGATTCTCATCAGCATTCTACTTATCTTGAAGAATTGAGGGAAGAAAATTACAATTTTAAGGGGAAGGATGAGAAAGATTGCTCAAGGAAGAAAAACTCTACTTCAAAATCTTCTACAAGTAGAAGAGACTCAAGTTTTGGAATACAAGACAATCATGGTCCTTCCATTCTTCCTTATCAGCACAAAGATTTTGACTCAAGGGTTGCGGTTGTAGGAGCTAGATGTGGTAAGTCCAATATACATGATGACCGACAACTGGGATCTTCTTGCAATGATGAAAAATCACCAAATCCATTTTCTGATCGAATTGATCAGCTGGAACTGTCATCTGGTGTGGGGAAAGCACTTGCGATTACATCTTCTAGGGATAAACAAGAAACGCAGTGCCAGGGTCCTCAGAAGGTCTTTTCACCTGTCAAGGAAAGCAGGTCAGAGGTACCCCCCAATGATGCTGTAAATGCTGCTTCATCCAAGTCAGGGAAACAATCTAGACCACCCAATATCCTCAATGGAGTGCATCATGTTAGTTTGAGGCTGGCCACCCCAAATGATCCTGACACATCAAGTCCAATTCGGAAGGATGGCCATTCTGCTGCATACATTGTCATGAAAGAAGCAAGAAATTTAAAGCATACAGCCAATCGTTTAAAGGTTAACTTGTTTCATATAATTGGCTCATCTCTGAAGTGCACTGGTGTTGCTATTCATTTACAAGCATTTTAATAAATGGTTTATTTTACAGAACGAGGGACTGCAACTTGAAAGCACAAGCCTATTCTTTCAGGCAGCATTGAAGTTTCTGCATTATGCCTCTCTTGTGGAACCTCCCAATTTTGATAGTGCAAAACAAGGAGACACTTCCCATTCAATGCATATGTATTTTGACACGGCAAAACTCTGCGAGTAAGCTAAACATATCATGATAAATTACCCTTTTTTTAATGTTGTATTATTTAACTAACAGACAATTAACAAAGTGACTTCATCATGATAAAGCCCATGCCAGATAATTTGTCCTTGACATTTGAAAATGACAAACTTGGGTGCTGCATGCCAAACCTGTTTCTTCTTAAACTCAGCTGTAAGCTGTGAGTGCTCTGTGATTTTGCTAAATGCACCTCTGAGCTGTTGTAACCTCATGGTTTATGCTAATCAACATAATTATCATAACATGGCCATGCATTTTTCTCTACGTTCCGGTTCTTCTAGCCTCCTCTCCTTTACCAGAAAATCTTTTGGATTGCTGGCAGATCAAGATATTTGAGTAGCATTTGCATTAGTTAGGCTACCTCTTTAGTTCACCAGCAGCTTCTATGTTTGGGTCTTCCTCCTGATAGAACATCTACAAGCCTCATAAACAAAGAGTTAATGTCTTTGATTTGTAACTTCTGAATACTAGGAAAAAAGAACAAATATTTGTACACAACCATTTCATAGCTAGTACTGAACCCAAAACGATGTTTCAACATCCCAAGTGATTTTAATAATCAAAGAGATGGCAAATTCCGTGAGGACTTTTGGAATACCAAACTGTGGGATACCTAACTGTGGTATACCACTTCTTAAAGGTAACAGTAGGAACACACATGCATCATGCATTGAATATGAAGAGGCTCCTGATTCTGAATCGTGTCAAAAGGGATGTGGAATATATGTAGAACATTTTGACAAAAGCATGACAAGATGAATTAAGTGCAGAAGTTAATATGATAGTCCAAAGCAATGGCTATGTAGATATGACAATAAGGCAAGGAATGCTATATAGCTCAATTTGTTGAGAGTAAAAGGGGGTCTAGGGCTTGAAGTTTGCAAAGTGAGTTTTGCTGGTATGAAAATTGTTGAGGTAATCTGGTAAGTCTAAAAATGTTAGGGAGTGGAGTGAGTACATTTAGGGTGGGAAGGAGTTGCCATTGGAGACCTAACGAGGCTTGATTAGAAAATTTTGAATTCACATTGAACAATTTGGAAAGAGGAGAAAAACTAGAGATAACATGGATGGATGTTGTGAGAATATTTAAAAAGGCCTGCAGTGATGTTGGATTTAGCCCTTAATACTTATTAGTTGAGAAATGCTTGATTGTCAGTTTTGGTATAATCAATGTGCGCTTATGTAAATCTCAATGTAGGTCCGCACATTTCAGTTTTGTGTCGAAAAGAGCATGAAACAAGACATTATCTTGACCTTTTTGGTTTTTTGAGACTTATTGCAAAAGAACCATAGTTACTTGCCTAGTCATTATAATTATGTTCCAGATAAAAGGGATCAAAGGCTTATTGATGTTAGCAACTACCACCACTATTCAGAAAGTAGGTTTATATGCTTTTGACATCATCATGCACCATGTTAAAGCTTATCCCTTGGCCTCCTGCTTTGATTTGATGGGCCACAAAGCCAATAACTTTCTAATGGAAATCTGAGCCATTAGATTGGAGGTGTGACATAACTGGTAGTAGTTGATGAAGATAAAAGATTATGAGATAGATCATGATTTCCTCAGGAGGGGTAATGTGGTTCGATAATATTCAACATTTCTATACCCTTTGTGACATCAAGAATGTTCTGTGAAAAAGATATGTCCTAGTGCATGTTCACCAGTGCTTTAAATTGCATAACCTGGAGTGGCCGGTTCATGATTCATTAGTTTAATTGTGGGTCAACCAGAGATTTATATTTGGACTGCTGTTATCCATTTTTAAGTCTAGTCTTTGCCATTTCTCCCTGGTGCCTTGGTCCAGCAGAGAGGCAAGCCCCTGTTCACCCATTGAAGAAGAGGAAGTGCAATACTCCATCCAGCTGCACCGTGATCTTCACTAGTGAAAATTACGCCAAATATGATCCTTACCAGATTGGCCAATTGGAAGAGGAAGAACCGGGTCAGAATCAAGTTTCACCTCTAATCCCTAAAGATGTTCCAGTCCACCGCCATGCTCACCTCTGATTTCTAAATCTGTTTGAGATCTGGTGGAGAAACCTCAGATCTATTGTGCCTATCTAGGAGTATGGTTTCTGTTGTTGATTCCAGAAATGATCTTTGTTGTCTTGTCATTCTCATTATCGGCATCTAGGTGAATTAAACCCCACCCAAAACCCCTAACCGGGGAAACGAAAACCTAGTGAAGGGGAATGTGTTCTAGAGTGGGATGATGGGAAATACTAGAATTTGTAACTGGGAAAAGGGGCATTGGTAAATAAGCCATTTCTTTTTTTCTTAATTGCCTGTCTTCACAAATCTTCATCACCAGTCCTGTGTGTGCATCGGCCATCTGATCCAGATGGTTTGAATGGTTGAACTGCTTGGCGGTTGAAACAGCACCTCATACAGGTTTTTAGTTCTCATAAGCTGACTTGCTATGGCTAGTGGGTGATGGTTAGGGTGATTGACCTGGTTGATCTGGACTTGTTTTGAAACAGCAATGGTTTTGTTTTTTTATTTTTTTACTTAGCAAATAACAACAAATTGAAGAACTATGGACTCATGTTATCCAATCACATGTGGCTACCCGAGTTGAAGAATGGGAGTGTCCTATCTGAGTTGAAAAATCAGACCACGTTAATCTATATATTTTTCTGCTGAAATCAGAACTTCATTTTAGAATAAGGAAACTCAAAATTTTAGCTTACTAGGTCATTTTTGCTTGGCTGATACTTAGTTCTTTTTGGCAGATTTTGTGCTCATGAATATGAGAAATGCAAAAATATGGCAGCGGCTGCTTTAGCATACAAGTGTGTAGAAGTGGCTTATTGGAAGTCTGCATACTGCAAATATCCCAGTGCAAACAAAGACCAACATGAATTGCAAACAGCTCTTCAGATTCTTCAGACAGGTTAGTGGAATGTAACAATTCTTGGAATTTTGGTTTAAAGGTTTAATGTGTATGATGCCTACCCTAAGTTTTGTTTCTTAAATACATTAAGTTAATAGTGGTTATTGCCTGAATTATGGACTTAAATACTGATAATTCTAGTTAGTACTTTTAACAAGCCATTTATCAGAGCTCAATAGGAGTTGTGTGAAAAACTAGAGGCTGGATGACCAAATTGTGCTATGAGATCTCATCTGTTTGAACTAAAAAATGGATGATGTAAGATGCCTTACATTTGATCTGCAGCAGTATATTGTGAGCTCATCCTGAAGTTCCATCAATATAGCCTGTACGTCCTACTTTTGCTAACCTTGAGGAATCAACATTACTACTAGCATTGTTTGTGAATTGAACTCATCATTTTGTTGGACCAGGAACTGCTAGAATCTTGTCATGACCTCCAATAATGGGAATAATTATTTGCTAATGAAAATGATGGTATCCAGATGTTTGTGAATGGCAGCGTTAATGATTTAATGGAGTTTCTAGGAGTTGTTACCTGTAGCAGGGTTAGCCAAACTGGCCTGGAACTAGGATGGTTCAATCGCTCGGCTCGGTACTGAGGGCTCGCTCAGCTCAGTACCGAGGGCAAATCGCCTGTACCACCCTTGTATCAGTGCACCTAACAGCTCTGTACCTATCCGAACTGTATGGCTTGGCTCAATATAGTAGCAGATGTGGATGGGGGCCTCCTGGTCCATTTGACCGTTACACCACAGATTCGATATGGTGCCCACTATACCAAATTGTACCAATCCAGTAGTGATATTTGGTACTGTGGACCTTGACCCATAGCCCAGGTTTGAGTCATGGCTTCACCATAATAGGAGGATGGGCTCTATATCTGCTCACCCTCAAGTTCAAAAAAAAAAAAAAAAAAAAGAAAGAGAGCAAAAACATGGGTGATATCTGCTTTCGCTGGAAATGGCTGCAGAAAATTGCTCAGTGAGGGGTTGTTGACTTGTTGGTTGTTGGTTCTTATTGTTTTCATGGAATATATAATGAATTTACCCAGGCTTAGTCCTTACTGATGCTTAGTTCTTTTCAAGATAATTAATAACAAAATTCCATTGATTTGCCTAAGATCTAGGTTTTAAGAAGGGGATATCCTTTTGATATGTGTCCTTACACATATGCTCACGCACATGGATATGATTATTTCTCTTAAAAAATCTATTCCTATTAAAATAAGAATATTTAACTATTAAAGTTTGACATGCATAATGTCACATTGTTGCTGGTTGATCTGCATTTCCTTCCTCTCTTAGATATATTTTTGCAGTACTTTATGATTACTTTTCCATGTTTTCCTTCTTTTGCCATGTAATCATGACTTTATTTCTGTTTATGCCTACTATTTGATTTATACACTATTCTCATTCTAGTTAAGACTTATGCTTGGATGTTGACAATTTTCCATTTTTTATCATAGGGGAGTCTCCATCTTCGTCTGCCTCGGATGTTGATAATTTGAACAATCATGGTATGTTAGGTAAGGCTACATCAGCCAAGGATGTTAATTCCCCTCAGGTTGCCAGCAACCATGTTATTGCTGCCTGCAATCATCCCCACATCATGCGGCTGCTCAGCTATGTAAGTTTTGCTACTTTGGATTTTTATGAAGCTTTGGTATATGAGAAATAGGCATATCTAGTTTGGTTAAACAACTTTTGTTAGGTAAAATATATCTTGTTAGCTCTGATCCCAAAAAGAACAAAGTTGTCAAGGATGCATGGATACTTTATTCACCACCCTATCTCAGCTGTATCGTATCCCTTTTATTCCAAGATATGCCATTCTGGCCATGTCCATATTATATTGTATCCATATCCATGGTTATATCCATTTCATGCTTCATGTGATATATGTATGTATGTGCATTGTGTCTTTATATATTCCTGAAGAAAAAAATTGTTTTAGATCTCATGCAATTGGCAGCCAGAATATTCCCTAAATTGGTTTTAGCTAAAAGTGAATGTAGAATATAAGACAAATGTTCTGTTTTCTCAAATATAAGACAAGTGTAATACATACCTTCTTTAATTGTCAGTGGCTTTATCATGGAATCTAAAAGTGTCGTAAACAAATTTGACTACAGGCAAGTGATGTAAGTTGTGCATTTGAAGCAACTAGGAAATCACAGATTGCTATTGCAGCTGCTAGTGTCAGCCTGGCGAAAGATAGGGCTGATGGCATATCTTCTGTGAGAAAAGTTCTGGATCTCAACTTTAACAATATAGAAGGACTATTGCGACTTGTACGGCTATCAATGGAGTCTATCAATTGTTGAGTGCTCAAAGATAAACATTGTCCCTGTGAATAGAAACAGCGGATCATGTTCTGCTTTATCCTCTGCTGTGCTGGTTATAATGGGGTGAAAATGCTCGATCAGTTTCGGTCTCACCTCTACATTATCAATTTCTTTCTTCCCAAAGGGATTGGACATTTCAGTCTTGCTTCCTGTAAAATGTGTGCAGAAAGATTAGCTTGCCGTCTTTGCATTCTTTGCAGCCTTTGATGTTTTGGGCATATAGATAAGGGCTTAAATCAAGGCACCTTGCACCTTCAAAAATAGAGGGGTGACATATGTGATGCATTTTTTATGAGTCTACATCTGCAACAGGATGGGGATCACACTATAGTAGACTAGGTTGTTCACTTGCTTTATTCAGGGATTCAACATCTGTGGTGGTGGAAACATGGTGGGAAGTGTGCAAACATGAATTATTTACCATGAAGCTCAGTTTTGTTTGAAGTGCCAAAGTGACCCTGTTTAAAATGCCATGAAGCTGAATACAGCTGATATTGCTTGTCATGGTATGTGTTATGTAATGCTTTCAGAATGTCTCTTATTCCTTTCCTGTCATAAGCTGTAACAATATTGGAGAAACTGTTTCCATTCGGAGGCCAACTGCAATAGCTGATGATAAATCAATTTCAATTTCATTTTATTTTATTTATTTAATCTGTTTTCATTTTTATTTTATATATTTTATATTTAATCTTTGTAGGTTGTCCTGTTGGCTTTTGTTTATAACCAGGATCAGAACATATGTGATCATGGACAAGGCAGACTAGTACTGAGCAATTAAAGTGTATAAAGACATTTAGTTTGTAGGTTCTCTAACATTAAAGCATCTGGATTCTAACCTTACCAGAAGAGGTCCGTCAAGTGAAGTTGCATGATTTTTTTTTTTTCCTTTTTTCCTTCTCATCTTCTACAGTTTATCTTACACCCTATTAACTGCTGCATATCTATTTTGTGTGGCAGGGGATTTGTTAAATCATTACACTGACATAAGGTGGGGAACAAGGGTGTTTTTGTTGTGTTCTTGTTGCTCTTGGTTTTCGATCAAAATTCCAACAGGTAAATCTCCATACTACCCAGTTACTACAACATTTTTAAAGATTTGATAAGCAGTAAGATGCTTTCATGGAGAGATAGAAGAGAGCATGATGAAGTTTTTATAAAGGCGACTTAGTAATCAAAGAAACATGAAGAACAAAAAAGACAAGGATAAGTACTTGAACAAGAAAAAGGGCATTCCTATGCATGAGGCTACCCTCACTGAGGGATTTGAGAGGGTTAGATAGGATTAGATGTGCAAAACCTTAGTCTTACTTGCAGAGAGGCTATTTTCGTATTTCAAATTTATAACACCTTGTTCATAATGGAGCGATCTTACTGTTGTGCCAAGGCTCACCCTTTGTCTGTTGAACCGGATTAAAGAAAACAAAATCCTTGCCTAGTGTGTACCTACATACATTCTTAGACCAACAATAACTTTCTATCCAATCCTCCTTGAATAAGATCAACACCGTATAGTCTTTTCTGCAAATTTTTCTAGAAAAGCCCTTAGCTCTGCATGTCAACACTCATGCTTTTGATCCATTTATATTTCATAATCTGTTGATTAAACTGCTTGAAATCTCCACAACAATGGAACTGCTTGTACTATTTGCCATGGGATGCCAGAATATTTTATGCCCAACCAATGGAGATATGCGGAAAATTTACTGTAGCAATACATATACTTCTAATTTTAGCGGATTTGAACATATGAATAAGTTGTAAATGATTATAATTTTGTTGATTTAAAGCATAAATGTGAGCACCTGAATCTGGCTTTACACCTAATGTCTGTTGTACTGGTTCCAGAACACAATGATCATGCATTCATGCTAATGTTTCTGATTTTTGGAATGTCATCAGTGGAATCCAAATTTTCTTTCTTTCTTTTTTTTTTTTTTTTTGCCATTGACGCACCTTAATACATGCTCTTGTTCTATGTGCATTTTTATCCTCTCAACAGATCATTTGCTTTGTTTCTTCTCTCTCCAATAAGACCAGGATGTCATCCTTAATGACCTACTTTAATTTAGGACATTGGCGCTGTTCTTTTCATAATTAATTAATTTTTTTAATGTTTTAGGCATTATATATATGTGGTTCACTTATGTTAGCCTATATAGATAGTAAATGAATCCTTTTGGCCACTTAATTCAGAACTCCAAGTTGTGCTAGCAATAGTGGGTCATATTTATTGAGAATATATATTACTTAACTAGATTTTCAATTTGCTGAAAATGCCAAAAGTCATAAATTACATGTTTTTGAGATTTCTTAGTTCTGCATTGCATGATCAGAAAATGGACAATTTTTAATGACTGATGAATACTTTGTGTCAGATTTGCCTCAAATTTTACCAATAAAGAGGGGCCATCTAAATCTAGAATTTGTACTATACACCATAATTTCATGATCTGAGAACATTTAAGAACCAATAATCAACTTCTTTCAAGTTTTCTTTCCTTTGCATTTAGTGGATTTTTTTTTTTGGTTGAGAAATGGACATTCTCTCAATGATAAGATAAGTAATCGATGTGACATATGATTTTTAAATATCTCAAACTTTGTTATCGATGTTTATTACTGTGCTGAATCTGGGAGCTGGGTCAGTTGGATATTGGGTTGATCCAAATTAAAATGCTTTCAAGTAACAATCAGCATTTTATGAATTTGTAAAGCACAGTGAATCCAAATTTAAATTAATGTTTGTTTGTAAGATATAAATCAAAATCTAATTGAACTTAAGTTTCTTGATTCAGATTAAAGGCTTGTTTTCCTGGGACATACGTAGAGCTGCAGTGGGCTAAGCAAATACATGTGCTGCTGTTGCGTTGTAATTACGATGGAAGACTCTTTTTTCATAGGAAAAAGCAAATGCAATTGGGCACTGGTGTAGACATGCAATCTTAGTGTGCGAGTGTCGCTGTAGTTGCACGCTGATGGCACTGAATTGCTATTTTTTTTTATGTTGGAAAAGGTGGCGAGGTGACTGAGCTGCGACGGCTTTATATCTGTTGTTTTGATCAATTTGTATCTAGAAAATGTACAAAAGAGCAAACTTTCTGAGTTAGACCTGGTTACTCCCCTTGTGTTTAAATAGAAAGTGAAGTGCATTGATTCATTTTAAAATAAAAAAGTTTTATACCAGACATGGTAGCACGAATTTCCCCCCGCCCCCCACATTTGTCGCGCTTACTCTGTTTCTTGGTATTGTTTGTACTTAAAAAGACTTTGCAGCAGCTGTAATTGAACCACAACGCAATGGTCACTTTTGGCTGCCGGGTAATCCGTTAATGAGCAGCTTGTTTTTGGCTCTCTGTCTTGATAAGGGCGGCTTACATCGGCAATAAACCGATAAGCTTGAGCTTTTGAAGTGCGAGCTTAATAGTTCAAGATGAGCTTAAGAGCTTCTTGCATGTTTCTGGCACCGTCTTTCTTGGTATATTATAATACAAATGCGAAAAATTTGTTGTTCAAGTTGCGCATAATCGATATCCATCTAATGATGAAGCTTTTCATTCACGTAAACTCAAAGCTTTTAAACTGAGCTCTAAACGATTAAGAGGGCCTCGGACCTAGGATCATCCCTCTACCTGTAAAGGTATCTGATCAACCTGATGCCTTGCCGACGTGCATGGCAATTGTCAAGTTCCAACTGCACTTCCTTCAATGACCAAACACCTTAATGCGTCACCACATTGTCTCTCTTCCTTTTATTCCCATGATGCCTCTCTCCCTCTTTATCTAGGTTCGTTCATCAGGAACCCACCCCCATGTTCACGCTATCTAGAAGTTAAAACTTTGTTGATGGTAGAAAGAATGATCACTTTGCTGGGGAGTGATCAACATGTTGCAGGTCATTGAAATTTTGATTAGCCCATATAACTCAGAATCCAACCATTCAGAGTGTGCTTGTGAAGTAGAAAGTTCATATCGTAATGTTAACAGTCATAAAGCGCCGTCTGTTCTTAAGATAATGATGCGTAGTGCGCGCTAGGTTCAACCTCGCTAAGTTGTTCGAGTGAGAAGAGCGTCAGTTTGGCCTAGCCATCAGCCAAGAGTAACGCTAGTGCCAGCATGGGCGACGAAGGGGGTGAAGTAGGTGGAGGAGCGGACAGAACCGGTGACGAAGAGGACAGAGGGGAGCTACTAGAGAAGTGGCTGGGGCAAATAGGGTGGTGGTTGGGGGAAGTAGGGTGGGAGAAGGAGAAGGAGGTGAAAGAGATGATGATGATTATGGGATCGGAGGATTGGATGGTAGTGAGGGACCAAGAGGGCCTCATTTGGCATGTGTGGCTGCTGTCGATGGCACTCCTCCAGGTTGGGTGGAGCATGCAGGACATTGCCGACTTCATGATGACGACGTCCAGAAGCTGAATGCAGATGTGTTCAGTAGGTTAGGTTATCTATTTATGAAATAGAGCGGGTTCAGATTTGAAATTTTGATTTAAAATTTTGTCTTGTTTAATGAATAAATCATGTTCAGGTTGCAGATTTTTAGTTCTACATTAAACTAAATATATTTTTGAACTGAACTAACTTGATCATCATCCTTAATTAGGGTCATCTAACTTACAGATTTGGCCATTATCTTCATACTTACTCCTGCTTCAGCAACCCTCGAGAGAAAAGTTGTCACCATTCATGAGTTCTTAAGGTAAGAGGTAGGAACATGGGAGGCTAGGGCACCGAAACCTTTATGACCTAGCCTAGCTCCTTCAAATCTAAAAGCTGGTGCGAGTAGAGGCAATCACCACCAATTTAGTAGCGACACCTTCATCCGAAACCATATTAGCTTTAATTCTTCGAGTTTTACCCTTTTTTTTTTTTGAAAGTTTTGACAGCCTAGCAAAATATAAAACTAACGAATAGTGTGTGTGTCAAGATGATTATATTTAAAAAAGTATCAAATAATCTATTTGTATATGTTTCCATCACACACCATCGGATTCGCATATTGTTGAGCTGTCAGCAATCTACAAAAGATAAAGAATGCGAAGCTGAACTTTTCTAGACCACCCTCATGCTTGGTCCAATCGGACTCTATTAATTCTCCTACCATATCTGATGATAATCTGACCATGATGGAAAGTGGAAGGACTCTTGCTCCCATTCACTCCCACTAGGCATCACTCTCTCGTATCCTTAGATATATGCAAAACAAAGCTTCAAGTATATACATGGTGCAGATCCAGGAAGCTAAAAGAAATTCTAAACCGATCTGAGCAAGAAAAGACTCTAGATCTTTGATAATAATGTAGATCATGATATAGGTATTACAAAAATTAGATAGGTCAATCCTTGTGGAAATGCAAACACAATATATTCAAGATATTGGATTTTATTATTTGCTCGATTCTAAGGTCAAGAGTACAATCATATCATAAAAAGCACCCTCTTGTCAAAGCTAAGTGCTTTATAGCTTTCTGGAGTGGTGTGATAGAGACCATTATGTAAACAATGACATGCATCCTTTTACAAAGATGAGAGCCCTACCAACTCAAGTAATTAAAATTAGTCCAAACTTTGTCATCTCAAATAATAAAAATGATAGGTTGTATCCTACAACGGGATAGAAGTAGATTGAGCCCAAAGTCTTATTGAAAATCAGCAAGCATCTGCCAAATAATTAATTCAAATTCTTCAGATCAAAGTTGTATGCTTCTGTCGTTCATGCCCACTTAGAAGCCTCCAGTTTGGAAAATATTGAGATGAAAACGACTGAAGCATGACGTTGCACCATTGCTGTTTATTAGAATAAAGAGTTAGGCTAAGATTCTGCAGTCGTACTGTGAGTTGAATTCTTTTGTCAAGCATATTTTGAAAGTTCCATCCAATTAAACCAGTCTCATTCTTATAATACCATCAAATACCAGGAGACCGTTTGCAAACACGCAGTAGAATTGCAAATCTGTCTTCTAGGACTGTTTGTAAAATATATATCACCAATCCACTTGAAACGTTGAACCATCCTGAGAAGTGAGCTCCATCCTTATCTTTGACGCTTGGAAAGCTATTAAATTTGCAACAGGATTAGGCCGGGCAGGTGGAATATACTAGTACCTCAGGTCATTTTATTTTTTCTTGAGAAAAGCTTTCGTGGTAATTTGATCTGCCAATTAGATCAGGAATAATTACATGCATACATTTGGCAAATAGTTAATCATTTCTCTGTTTGACAATTTGTTTATAGGCAAAAATATACTTTTAGTCCTCAAACTTTTTAATCCTCAACCTTTTAATTATTATAGTTTAATCCTTTATGTTTTAAGAATATTACATTTCTGATGGTCCAGTATATGGGGTCGGCTAAAATTGATGGAATAAGTAACATGTCACTCTGTCAATCAATTCATGTATGCGTTTGCATTAGTTAAGATGATGATGTGTTAGCTATTCTGTCAATATTAATTGACTCATATAATGAGACATAAGAAATGCGGCATTTATAAAACACGAGGGACAAAATTATAATAATTAAAAGTTTGGGGATCAAAATAAATTTTGAGTGAAATTTTGAGGGTCAAAAGTGTATTTCAACCTTGCTTATATAAAGATAGATTTTATCATATTTTTGGCTGTATTTGAATAGTATCGTAAGTAATGAAAAGTTCAGAGAGATATGAGAGCATTGAATATAGATTGAAAGCATTGAATAGCGGATGAGATTAAAGCTTCATAAAAAAAAAAAAAAAAAAAAACTGGGACTCTTGGTCTTCATCATGGGACACATGGTTGCAGCTCTCCTTGTCAGTTTAGGTAAAGGCACACATGCGAGCAATGAAGGATGGGTCCTACATTGTCTCAGGTTCTGGATAAGGCCAAGGCTTAACAATGACCAAGGTAACAACCTGGTGCACAAAAACTAGTCCCTGAGAATGCTTTACCTGCACTACAAAATACCTGCTTGCCATATTGCTCCCAAGGTCACATAGTTCAAAAAGTTGGGGGATCTTGTCTGATTAAGTTGTTACCATCAAATGACTGTCCTACAGTTCAAGAAGGTCAACAAAATTGGATTGCAGACAGTAGAGATGGATGGCGATATGGTCAAGGCAGCTTGGGCTTTAAAGGAAGGCAACTTTGTAGAGGAGAGAGGAGTGAGTGCCACAAAGCACCGGGTGACCACCCTCCTGTGGACCTGGTGATGGGAAAGGCAGCCAACTGAAGTGATGTCCTAACTGCTTGTTTATTTATTTGTTTCCTAAACATGTGGATCATCATTTTTCTTTCCTGGTCGCACCTTTTATTGGTAATGAATGACTTCTGTTGGTACTTAACCAATAAAAAAAAAAAGAGATGAGAGGTTTTACTTTAAAGCCTCGTTTGGTTGGAGGAATATGGTTACAAAAATTAAAGATTCCTTAAAAAAAAGCAAGAAACTTTTATTTGCTGGAAGCTTTCAAAATGATTCATGACAAGGAAGCTTTCGTCTAGATTTATCTGAAAAATGGCTACCAATGGAACACATGAGAAAGCCACATTTCGATGGATTATGAAGCTGATTATTTTTTTTTTCTTTCAAAAATATCCTTGAGCCTATTAAATGAAACAAAATAAGTTTTTTAATTCAAAACATCCTATATATTATATAATAATTAAATCATGATAATATTATAATTATGTTATATTATATCATAATTATAAAATTTTAATATAATAATATTATTTTCTATTATTATGATATAAATTTATCATATTAAATTATATTATATTAATAAAAAAGTAATATTGAAACATTTTTATCTACTTAATAATTAAATATAGCTAGTTTAAGCCAACCAAACTTGCATTTTATCTCTAGGGGCATACATGATATTCTCTACTGATTTTTTAAGAGAATAGATGGCTAAACAAATATTAGCTACTTAGGAAAGTATGTTTTCTGGCTCTTTCTTATAATCAACAAAATATATTAAAATTAATTTTCAGAAATTTACTTTCCATGAATTCATTTTCTAGGCATACATATCTCAGGAATCCATTTAATTGAAAGGTATTTTTATCATTTTATATAGACTTAGGATATATAACAAATAAGGATACCTGATATGTTTTGTATATGCAGGAAGATATGAAATAATATTATAGGAATGACATTTGATTTGTTGCTTGCGGAGGTCCTGAAAAACCTTTGTTTATTTATTTATTTATTTTGACTCTTCTCTACATCAAAGATGGAAATTGAAAGTTTAAGATCAATATGAACAAAATATAAAAAACATACCATTTTAATTATTTTTTAACTATTTTATTCTAATTTCAAAATCTAATTATAGGCATATTTGATAAAACTAACATATGCATTTGACTTTAGCCTACCATATTCGCAAATCAAAGTTTTTGGCATGTGATAGAGCATGTCTAGACACAATTAGTATCATGATTTTCTAGCACAATAAGTAATAAGCATTTGGCCATGCTTGTTAAATTTATTTTCTATCCATGTGTCTATGACTTCTAGTTTTTAAAGAATCAATCATTTCTAATTGAAAAATGATAACTCTCTTACAAAAGAAAAAGGATAATATATGTAGTGACAATTTGGTTCGATATCAAAATTGAAATTAGAATCAAAATCGAATTTTACTGAAATCAGAATCGAAATCATTTATTCCTCCTATCCATTTGGTTCATATAGAAATTAGAATAATAATATGGCTTCTAAATCCTATTAATAATGTATATCAAAAAATATATGAAGTTATTAATCATAATAATATATAATATATAATATATATATTAATCAATATAATAATAATATATAATATATTATTATTAATATATTAGAAATATATATTATCTAGATTATATTATAATATAATATCTATTATATATAATATAACATAATATATAACATTATTATATTTAAAATATAAAATATAAAATATTATATATATTATAAGATATATTATTATATTATGTATTACATATAATAGTGTAATCCTTTATTATATTATGATAATATTGTAATTAAATATTATATTATATTATAATGCATTATATTGTATTATATATTAGTATAATAAATTATAATATTGTATAATATAATATTAAATATAATATTATATTGGTAAGATGCATTAGGTTACAATTGAATAGAATTAATTTGCAATCTTGGTTAGGGATTCAAATCCCAGGTGAAATTGAAATTGAATTCTAATTTCCTCCAAACAAATGCTTAGCATTGGAAATAGTGATTTCGATTCAAATTTTGGAAGATCATTCCAATGAACCAAATACGCCCTTTGTTGTTATAGTGTAACATATAAAATTTATTAACTCTTATTTGAATTCATTGTAGTAAAAATTCAATTCAGTGTAAATGAAAAGAATCACAAGAACAAAGGCAGAGTGCATCCATATGCTTGTATCCATAGTAATATGCCTTTTAGGGGGAGTTTGGTTGGTCATAGTTTATCTTAGCAATTTAAGGTTATCATGTAGATTATTATATTTAATAATTAGACATGATAATTTAGATGGTAATATTTGATTCTTGGTAATTTAAGATTACTACAAACCATGATAATCCGATTCCTATCTTAACTTTTATATAAATATTTAATGATATTTAATCTATTTATATATCTAATATACATTCGATAATATTTAAATATTTAATATTATATTATTGTTTAATATTTAATATAATATATGATATTAATATCAAATTTAATGTTAACGTAATATTTAATAATTTAAATATTATAATATATTTATATAATAAATAAATATTAAATTTAAAGTTATTAATATTTATGACCTTCTTACAACTATTTATTTTATTTAAATAATTTATAATATATTTAGTATTGTTTATATTATAATTTTATATAATTTAATAATATAAATAATATATTTAAATAATATCATTTAGATTATAAATATTAGTTAAAATTTAAATAATATATGTAATATATTAATAAATTATATTCTTTAGATATTATTAAATAATATAATTAGTGGTGTCTAATGGATTGGGCCATGTTAGCATGGCCTGTTAGACTCGAGGGGCAGCTCGGCATGACCCACAAACCTAGCTCAAGGTGGGTTGTGCCGGGCTGTGTCGGCTTATGGTCAGGCTTGCATGCTGATCTGCATTCTGGTCAATAAGATGGCCCATATGCCGACTCGCATGCTTGGCCTACGTGCCAGTCTATTTATTTTTTTAATATTATTTAAATAAAATAAGTTATATACATACCTTTTTATGGGTAGGCAAGTGGTTTGCCATTGCGGTCGCATCATCTCATTATTCTCTTGTTCGGTCCTCTTCTTTCATCTTCTAGTCATTCAGAGAAAAGCTTTTAATCTTTATTTTCATCTTTTATTTGACACAACCCTGGGCCCTGGGTTGTTAGGCCCGATGAGCCAACCTTCTAGGTAACTTTTTATTTATTATTATTGTTATAATTTTAAAACTAATTTTGAAGAAACTAAATAAAATAAATTAGATGTACATTTTTTTATGGGTATTGGTGCAATTAATCACGGTCATTCCTTTTGTCTGGCCTCCAAGATTGTGATGGACCGCGCTATCTTCAATCTTTAATTTTTTACTACTCTACTCATTGTGGTTTGAAGATGACTCTTCATCATCATTTTTTTAACTTTTCATCCTCTCTTTTGCGCCGTACCTATCCTTGAGACAGATCAATATCTCCATCATATTGGGCTTTACTTTGTCTCTTCTTATCGAATATCCATCCTTCTACACTAAAAGTAGACTCTAATGCTACCGTGGACACTAAAAAGGTTAATAGATCATGAGCTATGGTGGCAAGCATATAATAATTATTCTCATGTGCTCTCTAATAGGGTAAAATATTAAAATTATCTATTTCTTCCTTAGTTAAGAAGTTTATAAAAATATTACTCAAATAGATATTTAATTCAATAAATAAAGATGATGAAGTGGTGGTTCTTTATTTTTTTAACAAAATCCAAAATTGACTACCACTACCACCTGCACCACTAATACCTAGGGTCGGTCATAAAGTAGAGGACCTTTTACATTTATTTTATTCTTGATCATATAATACAAACATTTCATTTAGTAAATTTCTAATTTCACCTTTAAATCCATTTATATCTATTTCATAATTTATATTTCTATAAATTACTTCTAATATTATATATAAATCATCTAATTTAAGTCTAGGATCCATAATTAAAGCTAAACAATAAAAATATCGAATCTCTTCCTAATATTTATTAAATTTTATTTCTATTAGTAAAATTATATTTTCAAAACTTTCAGCTTCCCTATATTTTAAAAAATAGTTGGCAACATTACATATTTGTTACAAAATTAGGGGAGAGGTAAGATAATAAATATTGAATAAAATATTAGTAGCTTTGTAAAAATATTACAAAAATTGCATAATAATATTAGAATTTAGCCAACGAGAATCTAATATAGGTTCATCGAGAAGTAATTATTATAAAGCATAGTAACAATATCTTTATATTCAAAATATGATTGTAACATTAAACATAAAATTTCATTTAAATTTTACATCTAATAATTTTTTTTTTTTACATTTTAATCCATGGGTAGTACATAAAAATTTAAATCCTTATCTTTTAGGTCTTGAGAATTGTATATATTTAATAGCATCTCTAACTTTATCTATATATGATTCAATAACTTTTAAACCATCTTGTATTAATTAAATTTATAATATGATATGTACATCTAATATAAAATAATTTCTAATCTAAGTTAGGATTCTGATGTGGTTTGAGTAATTTAATAGTAGCATTATTATTAGATATATTATCTAAACTAATTAAAAAAATTTTATGACACACATTATTTGCATGATATGAGCGTGAATGGTGGTGGTATTGTGTGGACGTTCAATTAATTTAAAACTAAAAATTCTTTTTTATGTTATCTAGTTGCAATTAATAAAATGCACGGTCACATAAATATAAGATAATTCAACAACACTTATCTACATATCAGATATAAATGCTATTCTATCATCAAAATTTTTAAAATATTAGTGTTTACAATACATTTTAATAATTCTTCCTATTTAATTCTTAAGAATAAGAAAATTTTTCTAACTCACCTCCTTAGTTAATTCTGATTTGAGATTGGGTAGTGTCATAAGTTGTATTCTCATATTTCTTCTAGTGCTAGGCCAAGTGATTGGTTCTTTAAGAAATGTTGCAGCTATAGTTTTTTTTGTAGACTTTATAGAACGCATGAAGCCCTTTACTAGTGATTTCCTTAATGTCGAAGTGCAGTCAGACTCTAAAGGTTTTAGGTTCAGTCTTGGACTTAGTGGTTGATATGGCACCAATGACAGTAGTCGGCTCAGGACAATGGGTTCAGTTTATAATTGATGTGCTCCATACTCCACTACGTCGACGTTGAAGTTAAACTCCTGGGTATAGGATGAGCAAGAGATACCAACATGAGATATTGTTGATTATAGAAAATAAAAAGTTAGAGTAGAGGTTAGACACTAGAGAGAGATTAAGACACTTAATTAGAAACTAGAGAGAAATTAAGATAGTTTAAAAGGATTAAAAGGGCTTATAAAAAAATAAAAAGGGTTTAGGAGAGCTTAGGAGGGCTTAAGAGAGCTTAAGAGAATTTGTTGTTTGGTGCAGGATGAGAAAGAAAGGTTGTAACCTATTTATAAAGGTTAGAAGACTTTTAAATGACCTAAATGTTGCCCAGCTAAGCAACCCAAGAAGGGAGGTGAATTGGGTTCTTTTTTAAATTTTAACCAAGATGTACAATACTTATAAAGTTATAAGAGTGGATGAGAGTGAAGTGTCAAACTTAAAACACATAGCAATAACAGTGGAAGGCACACACAAACACAAAGGTTTATAGTAGTTCGGTGCTAACCCTTGCACCTACATCCACTCCCTAAGAACCTCTTGAAAATTTTCACCACTAATCGTTCTCCAACAATTACAACCTAACTTACTTAGCTAGCTTCTTATTTTCAGGCACAAGGGAGCCTTTACAACCACCAATTAAGGGTTTGGCACACCTCTCACAAGTTTCAACCAAGTTAAAACTCAACAAGATACAATAAGAAACAAGTTCAGCAAGAATAGCTCCTTAATGAGCAAATAAATACAATAAAGAGCACTTTACAGTTTTGAAGCCTTTTTCCCTTGAATGAGCTTCACTTCTTTGAATGCTGGAGTTAAGAGCACTTGATGAAGCTTCTGGAGTAGTTGGTGGGAGCTTTGAATGGGCTTCAATGGATTTTCAAACTTCAGCTACAGTGATTTTAAAAACTGGAGTAGGCTAAATTTTCTTTGGATTTAGCTTTATAAATCTCTCTTTTTCCTCACTTGTAATCTTTCAAAAATCCACTTGACTTCTTACTAATCCATCTCATTAACTTGTATTGATAGTTGGTTGAGGGATTGGACCGTTGGAATGGCCGTTTCCGAACGTTGGAATGTCAGAACTAGCCGTTGGGTAAGTTTCCAGGGCATTAGTTGGCTCCAGAGCGACTAACCTGGGATTTTTCCCATCCCAGGCTGAGTTAGTCGGCTCTAGAGCCGACTAACACCACAGTAGTCGGCTCTAAGGCTCTAGAGCCGACTACCTTGTGCCAGACCATTGTGTGGTCACAATAGTCGTTTCTAGAGCCGACTAATCCAAGGTCTTCTTCTGTAAAAGCTTCTATGACACATTTTTGACTTGTTAACTTACATGTAGGTCGGCCAAGGGCTTCATTCTTCCATTCCAAGTTGCTGTGGGAGTTGACCAAAGTCTCCAAAACTTGAAAAATTGCTCCACGGACTTGGAAATCCATTGAATCTTGAACTTTTGACACTTGATAATTTTGCCAAATATCTGAGTTTTACTTAATCTGACCTTGAGTCCTTCTCAGATACTGGGATTCTCTCTCTTGAACCACATACTAATTTTGACGTTTAGAATCTGTTTAGATATTCTTGGTGACTCTTGTATACCTGCAAGTCACATTGATCTACACCAAAATCATCAGTAACCTACTTAATTATTTTATGATCATCAAAATCAATGCGGGGTCAACAATCTTTCCCTTTTTGATGATGACAAAACCATTAAGTATAAGATTAAAATAATAATTTAAAGCAATGTAGCATTAAACTTAGCACAAGGTTGAGATTATTTGGCTCATGTTAGAAGAAGTTTTTAAGTCAGTTTTAAATATAGGTTTTGTGCCAAAAATCTTGAAAAGGGTGCTAAAAGTAAGAATATGAGTCAAAAATTAAAAATTTTCATCCGAGTACTTCAAAAACAATATGACATTCATTTTTCATGTTTTGAACCTAGAGAAATCAGATTTTTGGTTGGATTTATAGTGAATTATAATCCAAAAAGCTGAATTTTCAGCAAAAATCTGAATTTTTCATGAAAAAGTTGAGTTTTGTGCCAAAATGATTAAATTTAGTGCCAAATCCAAAAGTTATGTGCTGGGGATGAAGATTTATACAAATAAACTTTGTTTTCATGCTGAGATTACAATTTTGATTCTAAAAATTCAGAGTTTCGGCAGTTAGACCAGAAAGTGCCAAAGGCGTGCCAAAAATCTGCATAGTGTGCCGAAACTTTAATTTTTGATGTTAAAATTTGCGAGAAAAGTTTTCAAACGAAACTTAATTATTTTAAAGAGAAGTAAGATGAAACCAACAAGTTTTGTCTCCCCTTTTTTGCTGAAAAAATTTAAAAAGATCATCTTATCCTCAATAGGTTAACTTTTGCTAAAACAGTTTTATATGATTGCATTCTTCTCCCCTTGAACATATGCTCACATTGTTTCTTTTTGAAATATTTGATACTTATTGAAACATACTGAAACTTTTTGAAAACATGCTAAAGCATGATGAAAAATTTTTGAAACTTGCTGAATCATGATGAAAAAATGTTGAAAAATTTGCTGAAACTTGACAAGGAAGATCCTTCTCCTTTTTAAATGTGTGCTTACCCTCTTTAATCTTTTCTTGGGTCCATTCTCCCCTTTTTTGTCATCAATCAAAAAGGAAGTGAGCGATTAAGCACTTAATTTTATACATCTCATCCTTGATAGTTCAATATTGAAAATTTTCATGACAAATGAAAGACCTCATATAGAAATTTTTATGACAAATTCACAATGGAAGATTAACATGAAACATTTCAAAAGAAGAAAATTTTATACACAGAATTATATAAAAAGAAACATTTCATTAAGCATAAGATTTCATATATAGGATTTCATACATGATTAGATTCGTAAGATGACATTCTAATACAAGCATTACAAACATTACATTCTAATATAAACAATACAATACATAGAGATCCTAATACATTCTAGACACAACAAGATAACCTAATCTATTCCTCATCTAAGGATACAACAGATGGTTGAGCAGAAGATCCAGCACCACGTCCTTGTGGAGGAGGACGATAGGATGCATGTGGTGGCTTGGAGCGGGGGTGAGCAGATATGAAGCTAGGCTGGGGAGGTGGCTGAGCAGGATGGGTAGGTGACTGAAATACAACTGGAGTAAGCTAGTCACTGATGGAGACCAAATGGTGAAGAAGACCAATAGACATTTCCAGTCTCTCAGATCTTCCACCAAAGGTCACAATCTGAGCTCTCAGCTGTCTCACTTCTTCAGCCACGTGGGCTAACTCCTCAGAGTCTCAGCCAGATCCAGATTCATGACCTCTCATCTCATACATCATCAGCCTTCCACTAATAACATTTACAGAGTGCTCCAGCCTGTCCAACCTCATCATCATCTGAGTCATGGTCTCATTTACAGTAGAAATGTGAGGTACCATAGTAAAATCACCTGTAGATGAGCCACTATCTCCTGAACTTCTGCTGGAGAGAGCAGATGATACTTCTCTAACAATGTACTGCAGCTGATCCTGACTGAGCTCAATAAATGTTCTCTGGGGTGCTGTGGACTCCTTAGGCTGCTGCCTAGTACTTGGTTCAACCTCCTCATATGAGGAAGAAGATGGACCCTTTGCCTCAGCTGGCTCATCTACCTCTGCCTCTCTTCCTCTTCCTCTAGTCCACCGCCCATTAATCTTTACAAAACCCATTTGGCGCAGAGAATGTTCATTGTAAAAGTTCGAATGGTGCAGCTTGGTAGATTCTTCACCCTTCAGTCTTACTCCAAAATGCTTAAAAAAATTGGTGAGAAGCATACCATAGGGAAGAGCAGATCTGGCTCTGTTGACTATTTCTCTCCACACAGTCAACATCAAATCCGAGAGATCATAGGGGATGTTACTGACAATGTGATACATAAGGGTCAGATCCTTCTCAGTGACCGGATTGAAGCTACCAGTTCTAGGGATGAAAATCCTAGAGATGATGTGATGGAGTAGTCTCATTTTCACATTTAGGGTGTTAGCCTCCAAATGGTCTATACCCTCTCCATCCTCAATTCCTAAGATAGTCTCAATCCTGTGAGCTCTATCCTCAGGAGAATCCTCACAAATTTCACCAATAGGAACTCTTAAGATATTTCCAATGGAGGCACGATCTAGCTCAATATTAACCTCTTTTACTATGAAAGAAGCAGAGGTGAAATCAATAGAAAGATTTTGGTAAAACTCTCTTATCAATTTTGGATAGATTGCAACCTCTGTCTTGCACAAGAAGCTCCATCCCCTTTATTGAAGCATCCACCCAATATTGAACCGTTTCCGGGCAAGGAATCCAAAGTCCACTATTCTTCCATTTGAGATAGCTCTTGTGGACAAGGATTGGATGCCAGAGAATCTTAAGGGAAAGGGCACGGCAGGAGCTTGTGCGCCTCTCTCGCAGGAGCTCTCTGGGGCTTTTTCTTGCCGCACGCGGGGGATCCTCATCCGTAGAGCTATGGAGCCAGAGTGCTAGATCTGGAGGGAAGAAGGGATCTAGAGAGGGTGGAGGAAGGGGTTTAGAGGGTTCTAGGCTTGGAGGAAGAGTTTTGGAAGTTTGAAGGAGAAATGAGAAGGAGGGAGACCAAGGGGCGTTCGGTCTCTCTTATAGATCGAGCACTCCTTGGAGTTAGTCGGCTCCCATGCCGACTAACTCCATGTTAGTCGGCTCCCATGCCGACTAACTCCATATTAGTCGACTCCCCAGTCATGTGATGAATTGAGCATTATCTCCAAAAGTAACCACTCCTCCATCCTTAGCTTCCAAAGTGATGAATTGAGATTCATCACCCGTCATGTGTCTTGAGCACCCGCTATCCAAGTACCATCTTCTTTTTGCATTACGGGACACAAAACACATCTACAACCACAATATCAAGTTATGTTCTTAGGTACCCAAGTTTTCTTGGGTCCTTTGGGGTTAGCATGAATGGTTCCTTTAGGAACCTAAATCTTCTTGATATTCTTATTGATATGAGAGTTACATGCATAGGCTTTATGTCCTGGTTTTCCACATTTGAAACAAACAATTTTTGAAAAGTTGTTTGGTGGAACAAAAATATTTTTTAAAAATTTTTGCTTCTTTAAAGGGTTATAACCTAGTCCAGCTTTATTAAAAATAGCCCTTTGGTTGTCAAGAATCATTTACAATTTTATGGAACTTAAAGTAAATTTGTCCACAATGGGTTTCAGTTTGTTAACTTCATTTTTCAAATTTAGATTTTCTTGGGTTAAAACAAAATTCTCATTTGAAAATTTTTCTTTTTCAAAAACTAATTTGTGAACTTGATTTTTTAAATCTTTGTTTTTGCTGCCTAACTTTTTGAATTCAGCAAGTAAATCATAAAAAGCATCTTGCAATTCATCAAATGTAAATTCAGTTTGAGAGTTAGGGATTACCTCTTCTTCACAAGCCATGAGGCACAAGTTTGCTGTTTCTTGTTTCTCATCCTCTGAACTTGTGTCATCACTATCACTCCAAGTTGTCATCAATGCTTTCTTCTTAGCCTTTTTGAGACCTTTCTTTAATTATGGACAGTCAGCCTTGAAATATCCAGGATTCTTGCATTCATAGCATGTGAGAGGCTGCTCCTTATCCTTCTCCTTGCTGAAGTCTTCTTTTAGCAGTGGCCTTCTCTTCACTCCTTGTTTCGTCTTCCTCACGAATCTTCTAAATTTTCTTATGATGAGAGCAAGCTCATCATCCCCTTCACTCTCTTATGAAGATTCATCACATTCATTCTTTTGATTTGAACACTTTAAGGCCATGGTTCTTCTCTTCTTGGACTCCTCCTCATCAAGATGTTGTTTGACTTGAATTTCATGGGTCATCAGTGATCCCATGAGCTCTTCTAGAGGAAGGATGTTGAGGTCTTTTGCCTCTTGAATTGCAGTCATCTTAGCTTCACATGACCTAGGCAAAGATCTCAAAATTTTTCTCACTAAATCACTGTTAGTATAAGACTTTCCAAGGCTTTTAAGGCCATTTATAATATCAGTAAATCTAGTGAACATATCAGCAATGGATTCATTTGGTTCCATTTTAAACAGTTCATATCTATGTACAAGCATATTGATTTTAGATTATTTCACTTGATTTGTGCCTTTATGGGTGACCTCAAGTCTATCCCAAATTTTTTTGGCAGAAATACAAGTGAAAATTCTATTAAACTCATTTGCATCAAGTAAACAATATAACACATTCATGGCTTTAGCATTCAGCTGAGCCATTTTCTTATCATGCTCATCCCAATCCGCTTTCGGTTTGGGGATTTTAAGACCATTTGTTCTAAGAATGGGTGTGACGGCCATTGACAATGATACTCCATAGATCATAGTCAAATGCTTGAATAAAAATTTTCATCCTAGCCTTCCAATAAGTGTAATTTGTGCCATTGAATAAAGGTGGTCTGTTTGTGGACTGTCCCTCAGTCAACAAGGAACTTATTTGGGCTGCCATAGATCTTGGACTCTTTGTCGGTTAAGACAAATACAAGCAAGAGAACCAATGCTCTGATACCACTTGTTGCCCAGCTAAGCAACCCAAGAGAGGGGGTGAATTGGGTTCCTTTTAAAATTTTAACCAAGATGTGCAATACTTGCAAAGTTATAAGAGTGGGTGAGAGTGAAGTGTCAAACTTAAAACACACAGCAATAACAGTGGAAGGCACACACAAACATAAAGGTTTATAGTGGTTCGGTGCTAACCCTTGCACCTACATCCACTCCCCAAGAACTTCTTGAAAATTTTCACCACTAATCGTTCTCCAACGATTACAACCTAGCTTACTTAGCTAGCTTCTTATTTTTCAGCACAAAGGAGCCTTTACAACCACCAATTAAGGGTTTGGCACACCCCTCATAAGTTTCAACCAAGTTAAAACTCAACAAGATACAATAAGAAACAAGTTCAGCAAAAATAGCTTCTTAATGAGCAAATAAATACAATAAAGAACACTTTACAGTTTTGAAGCCTTTTTCCCTTGAATAAGCTTCACTTCTTTGAATGCTGGAGTTAAAAGCACTTGATGAAGCTTCTGGAGTGGTTGGTGGGAGCTTTGAATGGGCTTCAATGGATTTTCAAACTTCAGCTACAATGATTTTTGAAAACTGGAGTAGGCTAAATTTTCTTTGGATTTGGCTTTATAAATCTCTCTTTTCCTCACTTGTAATCCTTCAAAAATCTACTTGACTTCTTACTAATCCATCCCATTAACTTGTATTTATAGTTGGTTGAAGGATTTGACCGTTGGAATGGCCGTTTCCGAACGTTGGAATGTCAGAACTAGCCGTTGGGCAAGTTCCCAGAGCGTTAGTCGGCTCCAGAGCCGACTAACCTGGGATTTTTCCCATCCTAGGCTGAGTTAGTCGGCTGTGTGGTCATAGTAGTCGGCTCTAGAGCCGACTAATCCAAGGTCTTCTTCTGTAAAAGCTTCTGTGATACATTTTTGACTTGGTAACTCACATATGGGTCGGCCAACGGCTTCATTCTTCCATTCCAAGTTATTGTGGGAGTTGACCAAAGTCTCCAAAACTTGAAAAATTGCTTCACGGACTTGGAAATCCATTGAATCTTGAACTTTCTACACTTGATAATTTTGCCAAATATCTGAGTTTTACTTAATCTGACCTTGAGTCCTTCTTCTCAGGGATTCTCTCTCTTGAACCACATACTGATTTTGACGTTTGAAATCCGTTTTGATATTCTTGGTGACTCTTGTATAGTCACATTGATCTACACCAAAATCATCAGTAACCTACTTAATTATTTTGTGATCATCAAAATCAATGCGGGGTCAACACTAAATAACGTTGAAAATTAGCCCGTTTATGGCTGTTGGAAAGAACAAACATATCTTCTTAAATAAAAAGTCAGAATACCTTTGAAAATTAACCATATATGACATCTAGAAAAGGGTATTTCGGAAATTTGATGAAAATACCCTCAAACTAGCCTTTTTTTTGGCTATTTTTAGAGGGTATTCTGGAAAAATTTTTATTAAGCTCAAGCATGTCAAGCACGTACGTAGTGGGCCATACTAGGATAGGGCCGGCTTGGCCCATTTGACTTTCTAAATATAATACATAATATTTTTATTAAATATTTAAATATTATATATTGATATTAATATTTTCTATTATATATTATGTAATAATATATTTAATAATACTATAATATATACTGTATTATATAATATATAATAGTTATATTATTTAAATATATAATATTTCTAAAATAATTTTACTTTAATGAGAAATTTACATTTCTTACTTTAATGAGAAAAAAAGATATTTACTTAAAAAATAAAAAAAATATAATAAAAATAATTTACATTTTTGAGAATGTGAGATTATTATCAAGATAAATTAAATAGAATATTCTTGATTTGATTTCTCTCAAAATTTTTTAATAACATTATATCATTACAAATCAAACATAATTTTAGCTTTGTTGCAACCGACGCAGCATCACTCTCATTGTAGCTTCGTGGGCCACAAGTTGTTTTGAGGAGAACAACTTCAAATGCTAATGCTAGCTCCCGTTAGCTTCCATGGAGAACTACTTCAAATACTATCATTTTTGTGGGCCGTTCAAAATTTATCATGGGACCTAGCAAACTTTTCTGAAAACTATAAGGCCTCATTTGGTTCACGATAAAAAAGATCATAAAAATTTATTTTTTATAAATTAAAATATTTGGTTCACGCTTTTGAACTCATCTATGAAAATACTTTATTCTCACGTAATTTGAATTCCTACATTTTATAAAAAATAAAATATCATCGGTACCGTGTGATTTAGTTTCTCACGGTAGCGTGTTTTCTTTTTTCTTCTCAACATATTCTTTTTTTTTTTTATAGTATACTTTTTTTTCAAATTAACGAGCAAGAGGAGGAGAGAAGAAATGCTTTAGCTCTTGTCTCCTTCTCTTCGCTTCAGATCCATAAGGTATTAATTGAAAAAGAGGTAAGATTTTTGGATGCATTACTTTTTTGGAAAAGAAACTATTCAACCAAACGCGATAGCTTCATTCTTTTTTAGAAAAATACATGTTTTTCATAATCAATCAAATAGTTCAAACATTTTATGCCTAAGAATCTAATTTTTAGATATTTTATTTCTATCTGAAAGTTATTTTGTGTGAACCAAACGAATGCTAAGGGTATACTTTGGTATCGGTCCTGAATTAACGTTGAATTGGATTAGCGATCAAATCCTACTGATGTACAACTCTGTTTTCTACTCTCTCTCAAATATTAGATTGTATTGAAAATTTATTGCAATCCAATCCCAACCAACAACCGGCTTAAATGCCATTCCAACTCGAGCTCAAAGCGAATCCTCGCCGGCCTATTTAGATTCACGCGGAGTGTCCCTGAGCTGGCCCCGCCGCGAACTACCTCTGCTGACCATCCGATGAATAGACCACTGCGCCACGTGCCTGAAAAGGAGCGCTAGTTAAACTTCGCTGTTGTTTTATTTTAATCAGTGGATGACTTCCCGCCCGACAGAACCCCCACGTGGCGCGAGTCAAAACCGCGCCGCCTTGCAGCGGAACGCTCATCCACCAGAAGCACCGCTTGTTGCCTAAAATGACAATTTTTACCCCTGACAGTTGCGTCGGCATTCGTAACCACGCGGGCATTTTAGTTATTTCGCCTCTTCGCAGAATCCGCCCTTAAAACTTTTTTTATTTATTTATTAAAAAATTCAGAGTCATAATTCGGAGTCACCTTCTGAGTGCCGGTACAGAACTGCGGACGTCCCGCGCCACTCGGCGAAGCCCGTGCAAGCCCTAATATCGCTCTCCCGATTTTAATGCAACGTTTAACTCCAGTGGGGCTTGGGCTTGGAGCAATCTACCAATCATCTGCTGACACGTGGCTGGGAGTTGCTCATGGTTACTCGAGCGCTGAGTCATTTTACGCGACGCTGTTTTCCGCCGGCCTATCTGGACCGTTCCACGAGCGCCTTGATCGCAAGAGACCCGCACGCTGATTCGCTTCTAAGATGCGAAACCGTGTGCTGTCAAAAATCAGACAGCCGATCCGGGCCAGCGTCAGAATTCACCAGCTAAAGGATGCGAAAACAAAAAAAAAATATAAATATAAATATAAATAAAAAGGAAAACAGTAGGAAAATTTATTATATTAATCAATTTATAATAATAAAATTAATTAATTAGAATTTTGGCGTAAGAGCCCCTTTCGGCCCCGTTTGTCTTCTGGTTGGATCGCAGCGTGCGCTCCCTCTCGACTGCCTTAAAATAAAAGAAAGAGAATGAGAGAGAAAACCATTTTATTTTATTTTTATTTCTTCTCTCTTCTCTGGGAGGGGGGAGAACGCCCTTTCTCTCTCTCTCTCTCTCTCTGCGGAACGCCAAGAAGAAAAATATCCGAAGAAAACCATCAGGAGCTCCCCGCGATCGGGATCTCGGCGCCTTCTATTGTCTCCGTCGAAATCGATCTGGGAGATCTCCGAATCGCCGAATCTTCGTTTCTCCAGGCGTCGATCGCCGCCGGATTTTTGGGGGCGGAGCAAGGAATTGGTGCGGCCCGCCGGGGTCGCCCCGATCGGGGAGGGATTCTAGGGTTTGGATTCCGGCCGCAGGGTTCCGGGAGGTGGCGGGAGGAGAGGGATTTGAGTTGGCTGTCTCGATTGGGTGGTGGGGCGGGGTGGCTGGGGAATTGGGGGGAGGTGGGATTGGATGCTGTCAGTGAGGAGGAGGGATGAAGGGAGGAAGGAGGTAGGGTTAAGGTTTGGGGGGATGGAGGAGAACGATCTCGAAGAAGGAGAGGCGTGCTCCGAGCAGGAGGAGGAGGACGACTCCTGCGTCGACCCCGACATCGCCCTCTCGTACATCGTAAGACCTTCGATTGGTCTCCCTCTCGTACTTTATTTCGTTTTTAGGAGAAAGTTAGGATCTTTTGCTTGACTGATAATTTCTTGGTTTTGATGAGATTTGGCTTTAGGTTTGTATTAGAAAAGTTGGCCCTTTCCGGTTTTTATGTTTCGGGCTACTATATTGCTATTTGAGTTGTTATATAAGTACTTGAAATTTGTTGCTGTGTCTTTTTCTGGAGCATAATTTTGGTAATTCCACTATTGTGCCAATGGGAGGAGATGCCTTGATTTAAAAAATGGATGATCTTTTTCCAAATTCCATTGAATGCCATTTTTCCATATTTCTAATAACACAAATTACAGTCAGAATTCAGCTTCAGACCTCCTTAAGTTAAGCTGCACGCATTAAGGAATTGCTAAGGCGTCTTCATTTTTATTTTTCTTATTTTCAGAAATAGTAAAAAATAGAAATTTTATTTCTGTTTTAGTTTTAAAATTTTAAAAATATGGACATGTTTGGTATAATCAATTATGTTTAAAAATATAAATATGATGATGGTGGCTGAGGTGGTGATATTGGTGGCAGATATATTAGAGGCTGTAGTAAAGATGATAGTGGCAGTATTGGTGGTAGCAATGATGGTATTGGGGGGTATGGTAGAGGGCATGAAGGCAGTATGCTTTTTTAGTTAAGTGGCAATAGCAGTGGTTATGGAGGTGGTGATGGAGATGGCGATGGTGGCAATGGTAATGGTGTTAGAAAGGATAGTGGTGATAGTGGTGGTGCTGGTAGCGGTGGAAATGATAATGGCAACGATGGTGACAACGATGATAGTGGTTGTTGTGGTGACGGTGACTGTGATGACGATTAAGGTTTCAAATCCTATGAGATGATATTGTTTAAGCTTTTCTCTGGAATGAAATGCGATACCGTTTCATTCCATCCCAACACTTGAGACTGTTGGTATCTTAAGGTGTGCTAATTGGAATGCTGAGATGATGGTGGGATCCCATGGGACATCTTGTTAGAACTTGAAACCATTATGACAGTAATGTAGCAATGCTGGAGGTGGTAAAAATATAAGTTTCTTGTTTTTGAAAATAATGAAATTAAGAAAATTTTACATTCTTTTTCTATAAATTTTGAAGTTGACTTTTGAAAAATAGAAAATAAAAATAATTAGTAGGAAACATGGTTTTCATATTGCTTTGGTGATTTTGTTTAACATAAAAAAGTAAGAAATAAAAGTGATGCCAAAGAGGTCCTAGGACTTCATAATTGCCATGAAAGGTAGATATTTATGTGTTCTTCTAAAGCCTTATAGTGGAAATGATGGAATATTCATGTCTTCTGACAAAGGCTGAATTTAGGCTGAAAGCCTGCCTGGTCATGGAGCTCCAAATTTATTTCTTTTGCGCATTGAGTTGAAGAGCATGTGAATTTAAGCATTTAGAATACTCATGCAACTCACATTTTTTGTTCTTACTGAGATTGTGGTGGCACTCTTCTTTTCTATGTGCATTTGTCTTATTCTTTACAGAACTGGCTTTCATATCATTGCAGGATGAAAAACTTCAAGATGTTCTGGGGCATTTCCAAAAAGATTTTGAAGGTGGAGTGTCTGCAGAAAACTTGGGTAAGCAGGATTACATGGCCTCCAGTGTGGTATCAATTTTCCAATTTATGGTAATTGTAGCTGAAAAGTTGATTCAATATCAGGGGCGAAGTTTGGGGGATATGGTTCTTTTTTGCCTACCTACCAGCGTTCCCCCTCCATTCTGTCTCAACCTAAAAGTCCTCCAAGGGCACCAAACCACAATGCCACAAGATCTCCTTATGCCCCTTCATTTGAGGTACATTCATTTAATTTGGCATGTCCTGATTTATGTGTGAGTTTAGGTTCTCTATAGGCAGAAAAAAAAATATAGTAGTTCATTTGATTAGCTTTTCCTTGAAAATCATCATTATGCATCTCTACAGGGTGCATGTCAGAATCCTTCCATCAAAACAGGGACATCACTCTCCAAAAATAACACTGCCTCAACAACACCATTGGACAACTCAAGCAAAAAGGACATGGTTATGAGAATGCAAAATGATGAGGAGCCTATTCCCCATGATTCGCTGAATAAACCAGTTAATGGCAGCGACCAGAAGACACTGAAGGTCCGCATAAAAGTATGCCCTGATAACATCTTGGCAAGAAATAATGCTGCTATCTACAGTGGTCTGGGCCTCGATATGTCTCCATCTTCATCATTGGAGGACAGCCCTGATGGGAGTGGAGGGCTTTCACCTGATTCTCCCAGGACCATTCTCCAGGTAAATTTGCTACAACCTTCGAATTATCTTCCATCAAAGAAGACAGGACCATAGGTTTTGCATCAGCTAATGATTTTTATGTTCACAAATGTGATGTAGCAGATGATGACATGCTCTCCGGTTCCTGGGGGTGTTTTGCTTTCACCTCTTCGAGATAGTTTATTCCACTTGACAGGAAAAGTTAGCTCTTTCATTAAAAATTGTAAAACTGGCATTCTGTACAAGGACATTCCTGACAAGTGTGCAGTCTTGACAGTGTCTGTGAAAGATATCAAGGGTTACAATGAAAAGAAAATGAGTTCTGATGAAAAGAATGAGAAGTCCATGAAATTAAAATATGAAGATGACATAAGCGCAATTTTGAATAGGGAAATTGATATTGAAACCCCTGCAGGACAAGAGCTTGTTTCTGATGCCTTGAATATATCATTTTTATCTGGTTCAGAGAATGTTGATAGAAAAGCAGAAAGACAGATAGTTAGGGAGTCAGTAAAAGGTGTTACTAGAGTATTGGATCACTTGAAGGAACCAGAGAAGATAACAATGAAGGAGAGGATACCCTTGTCTGATATAGTTAAGGTTAAACAATTGGAGTCAACTGAAAGCATGGAAAATAATGGAATTGGCAATTTAGAGAACAAAGCGGCATATTCAAAAGAAAATCTTAACTCTGAAACTATGGTGATAGAGAAGGCCTTGGAAGAACAAATTACAAGTAGCCATAAGGGCACTTTTGATTCACAAAGGGAAGATGGAAGTAAAGCTGAGAAAAGTTATGATCTAGATAATGACAATTCTAATATATTTAAGGGAATGAAGGAGCACATGGCTGGATTGGCAAATTCAGTTAAGCATATTTCTTCTCAGAAAGTTACCTCAGAACCAGGAGAGAAGATATTCCAAGGAAAGGACCGGTTAGTTGAGGGTAAAAGAAAATTGAAGGGAAGCCAGACTGATGTAACACCTCTTGTGGAGTTATCAAAGGATAACCTGAGTGGTCACTCTTCCACATCATTAAAAGAAAAAAAGAAAAACTCTGATGCAAAAGCTAACCATTCTGAAAAGAAGTCCAAAGTTTCAAAATCCCGAAAAGAATTGAGTAAAGGGTCCTTTAAAGAATCATGTGGTGATGTTTTGGGTGATTTAAATCCCAAACAACTTGAGAATGGAACTAGTTTGCCAGATTTACATCTCAAAGATAAGCTAAAAATTCTGAAGGATGAACCTGAGAAGCAGCCCTTTACATCTATTGAAACACCAAAGGCGAGGTCAGCTGGCAAAAAGGTTGATAATGCTCTAATATCTGAACTTGCTATTAAAGAGCCCACGACTATGCCTTTTAAGGGCAATGCCTCTGCTTCAGATGCTGCTGCTGCCACCCATGCTCCTGTTGTTATAAATGAACATTGGGTATGTTGTGATATATGCCAGCAATGGCGCCTCTTACCTTATGGGACCAATCCTGATCACCTCCCCAAGAACTGGCAATGTAGCTTGCTTGATTGGCTGTAAGTTTTTTCTCTGAATGCACCATCACTTAATTTTGTTTGGCTATTGCTGTAAACCCTTTTCTAGTTTTGTTATGCACAAATTTATATTTAGTATTATATTCTAATATATTTTTACTTTTTCAATGCTGTTTTTGTTGAAGTATGGCAAGTAACATCTGGTGTTTTTTGTGTTCATGCCTCTGGGTTTATGTTTTTCTCTAACCTATTACAATCTGAAAAATCTCATGTAGGCCCGGAATGAATAGTTGCAATTTTAGTGAGGAGCAAACAACAAGAGCTTTAAATGAACTATACTTGATTCCTGTCCCTCCTGTCCCTGAGATCGGTGCTAGTTTGGTAGGTCAGCATAATGTTGCTGTATCAGGCATTACTTCAATCAATGCTTTGCATGTCAATCCAATAATTGAACATAATATGCAAAGTCTGGCTCCTCTTGGGAAGAGAAAGAATGGACCCAAGAAAGCATCTAACATCCCTCAGTCAATTCAGTTTTCAAATCCTGAGAAAAGGAACCAACAGGCCTCTAATAGAAGCGGAAGTTTGAATGATGTAAACCAGTATCCTTTCGAAACAAGCTTGTCAGACAAAGTTGGCCTCAGCCATGCAGGCAAATCAACTGACTTTAATGCCGAGAAGCAAAAATTCAAACAAAAGGAGAAGCACAAAAATCATGGCTGCTATTCAAATGGAGGTACTGTCTTGTATTATTTAAGCTCTCCTTCTTTTATGTCTTCTTCAAGGCACTTCACCTACCAAGCAACCATTAATTGCTCTAATGCTCATTTCTTTGTAATAGGCGAACTTGGTTCTGTCATGGTAATATATTGTTTCTCTTAACTGCAGGTGATTTAATTGAAAAAAGCAAGAAACATTTAAAACCAAAGAGCAAGAGAGAGGTTGATCAAAATGATTTTAGAGCATTTAAGAAAATCAAGAATGAAGGCTCACATTATTCTGTTGAAGATTGTTATTCTGACCATGATTTAGCTGGAAGGGGAGGTCCTGACATGGCTAATGGTCTGACAACTAAGGTAATTCCAAAAAATCATCAGAAACTCAGAGATATTTCTTTGTCAAAGGACTTGAAGTGTGAGACAAAAGGCAGTTCATCTGTGTCATCTCAGAGGTTAAAAGATGAAATTCAATTTCATCCAAATGGGGAGACTAAAGAACAAATCAGTGTATCAGATGTGGAAAAATCTGAGAAATTGGAACTTGCTTCTAAGAAGAGACAACTGAAGGAGTGGCAGGATGATCTGCACAATCAGGAGGTCCAGGCTACTGTTAATGAAGTGTTAAGTGAACCTGAGATGTTAAAGAAGGCTAGGATTTCAAAGTCTGAGGGAAAGGGGTCCAGTACAGGCAGGATGGACAAAAAAGGTTCCTCAACCAGAATTGTCTTGCCTGCTAGCAGAGAACATCTACCTGATGGAATGGATGAGGAGGGCAGATATGCCATTGGAAAAGAGCATCAGTTGGGGCTATCCCAAGGGAATGCAACATCTAGACCAGCATTGGACTTTGTTGATCCCTTGAAGAGGGACGTAGCCTATGCACAGGCTTCTACTGCAGCTACTTCAAGTTCTTCAAAGGTATCAAGCTCTCGCAAAAGTAAAGCCAACTTTCAGGAAACAAGGGGCTCTCCAGTAGAGTCAGTGTCTTCATCTCCATTGAGGTTTTCAAATACTGAAAAGCTTTCTAACAGAAGAAACTCAGTGGTAAAGGATGATGCTTTAAATGTTGGTTCCTCCCTACTGGGAAGCCCAAGAAGATGTTCAGATGGTGAAGCTGATGGTGGAAGTGACCGTTCTGGAAAACGAAGGAAGGAGACAACTTATTCTGTCCAACAACGAGATATAGAAAATCATAGAGCAGCAGAATCTGGAGTTTTAAATCTTACAAGAGGGTCATTTGATCATCAGGATAGAGAAGCAAATCAGTTATCTTGTGGCAAAGTTGGAGATAGGATGCATTTGAAAAGGGCTAATGATGATGATCTGTCACTCACTGAGTTTGAAGAGATCAATGTGGTGAGTGGTTCCAGGATTCTTATGGATCCACATGGCAAATATCCTCTTGAACATCCATGTAAAGACCATATTGAAGATTTAGATAATCTGAATAAACACCACCAGGTAAATGGTTCTGCTCAACGGAAGTCTGGCAACAGCTTTTCTTCACGGTTCAAAGAGAGAAGCAGGAGCTCTAAATCAGACTTGGACAAAGGTAAGCTTAAGGCTTCCAGTTTGTCTAGTGAAAACAAGGATTCATCTTCCATGAAGAATGGGAGTCGCGGCCAACAGAAGGTTGACCTTAGTTCTCATCTGCATTCTACCTATCTTGAAGATTTGGGGGATGGAAATTATAATTTTCAGAAGGATGAGAAAGATTTCCCAAGGAAGGACCTTGTCACAAGATGTTCTACAGGCAGAAGAGATAATGGAATGCAAGAACATTTGAATATTCATGGTCCTTCCATGCTTTCTAATCAGCACAATGATATTGACCCGAGAGTTGCAGTTGTAGGAACTAGATGTGGTAAGTCCAATATACAGGATGACCTACAACCAGTGTCTTCTTACAATGATGAAAAGTCATCAGATCGCAATATGTCTGATCTGATTGATCAACGAGAACTGACAGCTGGAATAAGAAAAGCACAGTCAATTTTGTCTTTTGGAGATAAACAGGAAACGCATAGTCGGGGCCCCCAGAAGGTCTCCTCGCCTGTCAAGGGATGCAGGCCAGAATTATCCTCCAATGATGCAGTAAATGTTGATGCATCGAAGGCTGGCAAACAATCCAAACAGACTAATATCCAGAATGGGGCACATCACAATAGTTTGAGGCAAGGCACCCCAAATGGCCTTGACTCGTCAAGTCCAATTCAAAAGGATAGCCATTCTGCTGCATATATTGTCATGAAAGAAGCGAGAGATTTAAAGCATACAGCTAACCGTTTAAAGGTTAACATAACCTTTTCATTTAAATTGCTCATCTTCGAAGTTCAATGATCTAGTTATTGGTTTACAAGTGTTTTGATAAATGTTTCATTTTGCAGGGTGACGGATTAGCACTTGAAAGCACATGCCTATTCTTTCAGGCAGCCTTGAAGTTTCTACATTATGCCTATCTTATGGAGCCTCCCAATTTTGATAGTGCGAAACAAGGAGATGCATCACGTTCAATGCAGATCTATTTTGATACTGCAAAACTTTGCAAGTAAGCTAAAATATCATGATCAATCACTTTTAGGTTATATTCTTTTGTTAACTGACAACTAACAAAGTGACTTTTTTTTATTATAAAGCTTGTATCAGATTGTTTATCTTTGACACAGGAAAGTAGAAAATTTTAATACTGTCTGCAGCCTCTTTTTTCTTGACTCTAGCCATAATCCTATAGAGTGTGCTTGGTATGGGGTGATCCGCTTAGGATCACTAGTGATTTGAATGAAGGTGATAAGATCACCGTATTTGGTTGTTCCTTAATGATCCTGCGTGATGGTGATCTTAGATCATCCCTACCTCTAGATTCACTAACACAATGATCATTTATTTTTCCTTGAGGATGAGTATTTAAGATTTTGCTTTAGAGCAGTGATTTTGGATTGAGATTTGAAGACCAAAATGCCCCTTATCCATAAAAAAAGGCATCCAATATTATTTTCATATTAATATAATATAATTTGATATTATAAGATTATATGATGATGAAATAATATTATTTTATTATAACATCATAATAATTATAATTGTAACATAATTATAATTATAATATAATATTTATATTATAATGTATTTTTATAATATAATGTTATATTTAGTATAAATGTTAAATACTCAAAAAATAATATATCATTGAATATATATATGAAATAACAATTAAGTATGCAAAATATAGCGGGGCTAGTTTTGATATTATATGATAAGTGATCTTGGATTTCAATAGCATACCAAACAGATTAATCTTGAGCAGCCAAGGATTTTTAATCATTAGGACATAGCAGAACAAATACATGGATATTATATCACTGGGATCAGTTCATCTTTAGTATAAAGATCATTAGTGATCTAAGATCATAGTGGTGATCCCATTTAGGTTACCAAACAGCCCATAGTGTATTCCATGATTTTGCTAGATGCCCCTTTTGTAGGTTGTTTTAACCATATGGTGTTTGCATGCTTTTTTTCCTCTCCTTTAGTAGAAAGTGCTTCTTTGGATGGCAAATTGACATATTTGAGAAGCATTTACCTTAGTTTTCCTTTTTGGTTGCACTGGCAACTTCTATGGTTGGGTCTTTACATTTTCTCCTGGTAGAACATCTTCTAGCCTTATGCACAAAGGGTTGATGTTGATGATTTGTAACTTTTGAACCCTTGAAAAGAAACAAACAAATGCTTTGCACAACCATTTCATTCAGCACTGAACCAAAATGATGCATCAACATGCCAAATGAATTTAATATTTCTTTATTTCAATGTGTTTCGCATTTAGCAATGACTTTTGGAATTCCTCACTAATTTCACTACACCAATGCTTAAAGGTAATGATTAGAATACTTATGCTTCATGAGGATCAGTTTATTACATGAATCACATGAAGAAGCTCCTGATTTTGAATGTCATTGTTGTGACTTAATCATGAAGACATTGTTCACTGCTATGATCAATGAGACTAGATGGGATTTCGTGGTATGTGAAATGCATTCTTCTATGCTATTCTTGAAAAATTTGAATTAGATCTAGCATCTCATTAAGAAGGGAAAATTTGTGATATTGTGGAGTTTATGGCATAAACTAGATAGCAAATGAAGAAAGACAAGATAGCTAGACTAATAAACGATTATGATTAAGGATATCAATACAGAGACAGAAGCTGCTACTTGATCCTGATCCTTCAATACTTTACTATTCCTCTCCAATCCGATATTCCTTCAGCATTTGCCATGCTATGATAATTGGTCAAGTGAACAATATTCTTTCATGATAAAGTCAGGTTTGACAAGGTATGCCTTCCTGGTACCACATGTTTGCCATATTTGTCCAACCATGGACGATGTTGGGATAAATCTGATTTATTTGCTCGACATTGTTTGGCAATCAAATGTTAATCCATGATCTATCAAATGTTTGGGAGTAAGAAATTTGTTCGTATATATGACTATTGAGAGTCTTGATTTGGAGTAGCAACTTCTTATTTTGAATATTGTTGAGATTGCGCATTATTTTTCATTAGCTGGCAAGGAAAGGGTGGGTCTTTTCTTCGGATATTCACATAGAAATTTCTTTACTTCTTATATGTTAACTTCCACACTAAATTTAGTTCTTGTGCTGGACATTGGTAGTCCTTTCATAATGAGGGCAGGTATGGCACAGAACACAAATGGTGGTGTTTGTTACCTTTGGCAAAGTCAACAACTGATGAGCCACCTAAATTAAGGGATACAGATTAATCCTTGATGTTACAAGGCAACCTTTAACAAGGCATAGAGTTGCACAAGTTTTGGGCTATGGAGATGTGAGAGGAGGAAAGGAGCAAAGGGGTTGCTATGAAGATACAAGGAAGCTTGATTAGAAAAGATCTGAAATATGCATTGAAATATATGGAAAGGGGAGAATTGGAAATGACTTTGATGGATGTTGTGAGAAGATTTAGAAAAGCCTGATATGACATAGGATGTACTACGAACCCTTAATAAATATTACTAGCTGTTAAAGATTTTTTTTTTCTTTTTAAAGAGCACAATATAGTCGAGAAGTTTTTGGATGGTTATAGTTCTGGTAGACTTGAGGTGCCTAATATAGAAATCTCAATGTAGGTGTGTGCACATATGATTTTTTCTCAATAAGAACATGAAGCAAGTCATGATCCTAAATTTCTCATTTTCTTTTGCTCCTGTTACACAAGAATCATCATTACTTGCTAGCGATTAATATATATGTTCCTAATAAAAAAGATTAAATCTTATGACCATCAGCATCGTTCAGAAAGGAGCTTCATATGCTTGTGGCATTATCATGCACTATATTGAAGCTTATCCCTTGTCCTCTCCTTTTTAGGTTGATAGACCAAAAGACCAGTAATTTTGCAAATGGAAATGAAAGCTACGAGAATCGGTTTTTATTTTACAATTGATTTAGAAATGTCTAACATTATAATCTTCCTGCTGAAATAAAGAGAAGTTAGTCATTTTGTGATTGAAGCCATGACATAGCCAGTTGTAGTTGATGAAGATTAAAGAGTATGAGATTGATCATGGTTTAACAGGTGCTGGAGGCTGGCTTGATAATATGTAATATTTCTGTAACCTTTTTGATATTGAGAATGTTCCATGAGAATGATATAGCCTACTGCATGTTCACCATTTTTTAAAACCCAGTGACCTAGATTGAACCACTTGATGGCCAGGTCATGGGTCATTTCTTCAATCAGATCAACTACAAATCTGCATTTGGGTTGCATTGTCCTCTTCTTAAGCCTAGTCCCTTCTATCTCTCCTTGCTCTTAGTTTGCCATATGCCCTCTGTTGTTAAAAGTGCTAGGTAGTGCAAAGGACTCTTGAAGCCTACTAGGTGCAAAGGGCCCTTGAAGCCTACTAGGTGCAAAGGGCCGGCATGTGCTTGAGGCACACATTTTTGAAATAAATGATAGAATAATTTCTCTAAGTAAGATTATAACATATAATAGTAAAAAAATTAAAAAATCATAATGATAATATATTTAGCCTATTAGTTCAATGGAAAGCCTTCTCTTTCTTAGTTGAAATTTGTAATTCCTTGATGTCTTTTATCCTTTTTCTCAAATGCTTGCATAATATTTGGTGTTACATCTCTTTGTCTTCCAATTTTTACCTTTTTTTTTATAAGGCAAGGAAAATAATTGTGTATGGGATGGTATATTATAAAGTCAATATAGTCTAATAAATATGATGAACTTAAAAGACTTGCTTGTCTTGCCCCTCAAATTAGATAAAGAGCGTGCATCTTTTTCACTTTATGTGCATTTAAATGAAGGCATCTCGCTAAGGGTATAAGAAGTGTTCAACTCTTAGCACCTTATACCTTAGGCATGCTTTAGGGAATGGGAAGCACTTAACCCTTTGCACCTCGCTCCTTACGCCTTAGGCGCGCTTTTGATAACACTGCATACACCTCAACTTGCCTCAATCCATGAGTGAACTAAGGCCTCTATTCACTTGAGGAAGAAAGGAGAAAAGCTTTCCCCTAGCCAACTACTCCCAGATTTCTAGCAATCAAATTTGAACTGGAGATAATCCTTCTGATCAGCCATTTGGAAGAGGAATAATTGGATAGGAACCAAGTACTACCTCTGCTATCTAAAGTGTTCTAATCCACTACCATCCTCATCTTTAATATCTAAAGCTGTTTGAGATCTGGTGGAGAAACTTCACATCTACCATGACTATATAGGATCTTCTATTATTGATTCCAGAAACAACTCTAGATAACTTCGTGGTGTCATAGTCGGCGTCGAGGCAAATGATGCCAACTTGAAACCCCCTTAATTGGGACATTTAAAAAAACCTAGAGAAGGGGAATATACTCTAGAGTGGGATGGGAAGAAGCACCGTAACTGGGAATGCGGAAAATGGGAATGTGGAAAATGGGGCATCGAAAAAGTAAGTCATTTCGTTTTTGTTTAGATCGTTTGTCTCTCTGAGTCTTTGTCACCAGACCAGTGTGGGCATCATCTATTCAGACTGGTGGTTTGCATGTTTGGACTGCTTGGGATGGTGATCCAAAAACAGTTCATATGGGGTTTTAATTTGCAGGTCCAACTCATTGTGGCTTGTTTGTGGGTTGGTGTGGTTGACCTGGTCAGCCTGACCAGGTTTGAAACATTGAAGTTCACGATAATGGAAATTTTTTGACTTGACTATCATAATATGTAGGCTTTTGTGCTGAAATTTAAACTTCACATGTGAATATAGAAACCCAAAAGTTTGGCTCTGGTAGATTATTTTATTTGGCTAATGCTTAATTGGTTTCAACAGTTTTTGCGCTCATGAATATGAGAAATGCAAAGAAATGGCAGCTGCTGCTTTAGCATACAAGTGTGTAGAAGTGGCTTATTTGAAGTCTGCGTACTACAAATATCCCAATGCAATCAGAGATCAACATGAATTGCAAATAGCTCTGCAGATTCTTCAGCCAGGTTAGTTGATATGCCACAATTGTTGGAATTTTGGTTTAAAGTTTTCAATGTATATACTGTACTCGCTCTAAGTTTAATTTGGCAAATACATAGATTTAATACTCAATATTAGTCATTTCCTAAACTATAGATGTCGGTACTGATCATTCTAGTTAAAAAACTAGAGAGTTAATGAGCAGATTCTGCTATGAGGATCACATCTGCTTGAACTAAAATTTGAAAATGTATGATCTTCTGTGATATCTTGAGAGCTCATTTATGAAGTTTTCTCAACAAATGCTCATATATTGAATTTTTGTTAACCTTGAGGAATGATCATTCTACAGTATCCTTTGGATTAGAATCATCATTTGTTGGACCCTTTCTGGGGAACTTGCAGAACCTTTCGTGGTTTCCAATTATTGGCCAGTGGGATTATGTTTATTTATATTTGCAAATAGTTATTTGCCAATGAATATACCAGTCCCAGTGTTTGTGAATTGTATCATGCTTATGTAATTTAAATGTAGGTGAAATCTGCTCAGTGGAAATGGGTGCATAAACTTGCTCAGAGAGGGGTTGTAGGCTGTTAGTTCTTACTGATTTCATCGGATACATAATGAATTTGACAAAGGTTATTCAAAATCAATGCTTAGTTCCTTTGAGTGTAATGGGTGAAAAATCCATCAATTTGTCAAAGATTTAGTTTTTAAGAGGACGATATTCTCTATGTGCGCATGTCTCTCTCTCTCTCTCTCTGTGTGTGTGTGTGTGTGAAATCCTCTTTTTCTAAAAAACATTTAACTATATCATGCATGCTATCACATTATTGCTTTTATGAATCTGCATTGCCCCCTCACTCTTAGATATGGTTTTGGTGGGCACTCTATGACTGCTTGTCAAGGATTCCTTCTATTGCTTTCATGCCATACAGCCATTACTGAATGTTATTTTCATTTATGCCTGCTATTTGTGCTATACACTATGTTAATCAAGAGTCATGCTAGGATGTTGACAAATGTCCATTTTTGGTCATAGGGGAGTCACCATCCTCTTCGGCTTCAGATGTTGATAATCTAAACAATCAGGGTACGCTAGGTAAGGCTACATCAGCCAGGGGTGTTAGTTCTCCGCAGGTTGCTGGCACCCATGTTATAGCTGCTCGTAATCATCCCCATGTTATGCGGTTGCTCAGCTATGTAAGTGTTGCTACTTCTGATTTTTTATCAAGTTTTGATGGATGCGAAATAAGTATATCTCCTTTGGTTAAATAACTGCCATTTGATAATATATTAATATATCATATTAGCCCTGCTCCCCACCCCCCTCCAAACCGAAAAAGATGAAGACTACAATGCAGGCCCACAAACACCCGATCACCTCCTTCATCTTTGGATCCACACATTTCGAATATAGCTAAGTCTATCCCCCCCCTCCTCTCTCTCTCTCAGCTGGATTATATCCTCTTTTTATGGGATTTGCCATATTTCTGATATCCTTATCCCACCATATCCAAATCCATGTCTTTTTTTTTATGGGTAGATACCAAATCCATGTCTATATCCATTTCCATTCCCTTCATGCGGTATGCGTATGTACGTGCATGGTTTCTTTTGTGTATTCGTGAAGAGAAAGCTTCTACATTTAGGATTTTGTGAAATCAACGGGAAGAATGCTGCCTAAAATGGCTCAACTGAAAATGGATATAGTGTGGTCATGCTTTTTGTTCGTGTTAATATATATGGGCATGTGTTCTCATGTTAAAGACGTGTGGATGATACCTATCTTCACTTTAATTTTTAGCATCTTTGGCATGACATTTAAAGGTGTCCTAAATAAATTTGACTGCAGACAAATGATCTAAATTGTGCGTTTGAAGCAACTAGGAAATCACAGATTGCTATTGCGGCTGCTAGTGTCAGCCTGGGAAAGGACAGGGCTGAAGGCATGTCTTCTGTGAGAGAAGTTCTCGATTACAACTTTCACAACATAGAAGAACTACTGCGACTTGTACGGTTGTCAATGGAGTCTATTGGCCGTTAGGTGTTCAAAGACAGAGCAGACATTGTCCCTGTGAATATCCTGTGCCATGCTTGTTATAATGGTGTGAAAATGCTGGATTGATTTTGATCTCACTTCTATGATAGCATGTTCTTTCCTTCTGAAGGAATTGGACTTCTCAGCCTTGCTTCCTTTAGAATGTGTAGAGAAAGATCAGCTCGCAGTCTTTGTATTCTTTGCGGCGTTTGGTGTTTTCAGGCGTGGAGAAAGTCTTAACTTTGCCCCTTCCCCATCGATTATAGAGAAGTGACGGTGTAATGCATTTCTTATTTGTCTGCCTCAGCAACAAGATGGAGATCATGCTATGCTTTGTTTGTGGATTCAGCATTTATGTGACACTGGAAACATGGTGGGGAAGTGGTGCATGCGTGAATTATTTTCCATTAAGATCAGTCTGGTACAAAATGTCCAATACCATCATCTTGTTTAAAATGCCATGAAGCTGAGTACAAACTAACGTTGCGTGTCATGGTATGTAATGTTTTCAGAATTTGTCTATAAAAATGTCTTGGAAACTGTCATATACATTTGGAATCCAGCTGCTATAGCTGATGCTAATAAGTTTGTATTTTAACTTTCCTGTTCTATTTGTAGGTTGTTATATTGGCTTTTGTTCATAAGCAGGATCAGAATATGTGATCTGGGATGAGGCAGACTGGTACTGAGCAATTAGAGTGTATAAAGGTGTTTAGCGTGTAGATTCTCTGACATGAAGTACATGAAGCTTCTGTGTTACTAACATTTCCCAAAGAGGTATATGAAGTGGAATTGTATTTTTTTTGGCAATTTAATCTTCTAAATTTATCTTACACCCTACTAATTTCTGCATGTCTGTTTTATATGGCAGGGAATTTGTTAAATATTAAATCATTATGCTAACATAAGGTGGGGGGGAGGAATATTCTTGTCGGGTCCCTGTTGCTGTCAGTCTTCAGACACGTCACCAACAGGTAAAACTCCATTCTACCTGGTTACATTGAACAACATTTTTTAAATTTTGATAAGCAGTAAGATATATTCATAATCGGAGAGACAGGAACAGAGTATGGTAAAAATTTTTATATAGATGATATGTGATGGAAGAACCAAGTAGAACAAAAGATGGTGGAGCAAAAGCTACTTGAATAAATCAAACAAAATTCTGGTCCAAGGGGTACTTGTATACATTCTCAGATCGACAATAACTTTCTGTCTAATCTTCTTTGGATAAGAACAACATATTCTTTTATTCAGGATAAAAGAACCCTTATATTCTCTCTCCAGGTTTTGCTAGAAAAGCCCTTAGATCCCCATATCAACACTTTTCCCTTTGGTCCACTTGCATTTTAAAATATGTTAATTAAACTGCTTGAAGAATTTCCACACAACCAGGACTTTCTGAATTGTATAAATTGCTTGTAAAGTTTACTGTTAGGCACCAGAATATCCCATCTCCTGTCGTTGGAGATACGTGAATAATTTACTAACATCATTACATGTTCTAATAATTTTAGCAGATTTAAGCACATGATAATTCGTAAGTGATGGAGATTTTGTTGAATAAAGAATAAATGTGACTCACATTTGAAGTTGGCTTTATGCCTGATCTCTGTTGTATCAGTACTAGGGCAATCATTTGCTGCATTAATGTTTCTTATTTTAATTTTGGAATGCCATCCCTGGAATACCAAATAGCCATGTCATTTAGCAATGCTGGCTGGGACCTTAGTAGGTGCCTATGTTCTATATGCATTTTTTATCCTTCCAATAAATCTTTTATATTGTTTTCACCCTCCAATAAGATGAGGATGTCATCCTAATGCTGCTGACGTGATGACCTATTTAAGTGTAGAAAATTGCCACCATTTCCCATATGTCAGCCTTGTATGGGTAGTAAGCAAATATTTTTTTGGTCATCTAGTCAAGAATTCCAAGCTTTGCTAGTAATAGTAGCTGGCCTTTATTGGGCACTCATATTTCTTGCAAGATTTTCAATGCTGAACATGCCTAAATTCATAAATTAAATTTTTTTGATTTTTTTTTAAAATTTTTTCCTGGGTGATGAAATGGACAATTTTTAATGATCAGGTAAGTACTTTGCATTAGATTTGCATCAAATTTTACCATTAATAGTGGGCCATCTAAACCTTGATCTTGTACGACACCATGATTTTATAATTTGAGAACGTTTAAAAACCAATAATCAATTTGATGATTTCTTGTGTATACATTTAATGTTGTAAAATGGGCATCTTTGCAGTGCTAAGATAAACTGTCGGTTCAATTCACGATTTTTTAAATCTGTTAAATTTTGTTCTCAAGGTCTATAACTTAGCTGATTTTGGGGTCACTTGGCATTGATTCTAATCAGAATACTTCAAAGTTGAGCGTTACATGTATCACAGCAAATCTAAATTTAAACGGTCATTGTTTGTGTGCAAATAGCAATTTGATCAAACTCTTTTAAGTATTTTCACTTGGAGTAATGGCATGTTTTCCTGGGTTGTACACTGCTGAAGTGGCTTGGCCAATACATTTGCTTCCCTTGGTTGCAATTAAGATGGAAGTCTTGTTTTTCATAAGAAATACAACCGTGTGGGCTTTGTGTGTGCATTTGTTGGTGTGGATGGATGCATGCCGAGTGATTAAACTTGCTGTTTTCCAGGTCTGAAAAAGATGGCAAGGTGACCGAACATCGACATAGGCAGCAGCTAATATGCTTTCAGTAGTTCTGATGGATTTGTATCGGGAATTGTACAGAGAAGAGCACCCTCTTGAGTTGGACTGGCTGCTCTCCATGTGTTTAAATAGAAGCAAAAATGCATCATCTATTCATTTCATGATAAAAAGTACTACTGTTAGCATGGTGGTGGCACGAATCGAATAATTATATAGATTTGTCAATGTTCGCAGATATAGATATGCACAGCATTTCATGTCAAATCCCAATTCGCTGTTTCTGCCACCTTCGTGGAAAGAGAGCGCCCGGAGATCCTTCCTTACGCAAGAGGGCTGGTTGGTTGGTTGATTGGTTGAGTACACACAACCCTAAGTAAACTAAGAGGAAAAGGACCGACGGCGTGGGGGTTGAAGGCCAAAATATGGTTCACGTTTCTCCTGCTGCCCTTCCCATCGAACGCCAACTCGTCGATGATTCAGTCTTGGTCAATGCATGCGGCCATGTTCTCGGAGGCTTCGTTTGTTTTTGACCGTCAAACCTTGGATCCCAGCGTCAAGTAAAGAGACAAGCGTCCAGGGGTTCGATAACATGTTGTTCTACTCTGGCTCTGGCGGCAATGTACGTACCTCCACGCTAGCTAGATTTCCCAAAGTAAAACGCTGGCATGAGTTTGATTCATCGAGACAAAAACCTCTCAATTCCACAAGCCAACACTTGAGGAAGGGAAAGGCGAGGCAAAGGCAGTTCGGAGAAAAGAAGCCACGAGAGGAGGGCGCATCGGACGAAACCCAGAGACCAAAAAAAAAAAAAAAAAAAAAAAAAAAAAATGAAAAAAAAGTAGTAGTAGTTCTTTTTCTATCAAACTAGCTATTGGATGGTGACCCCACCAATTTTTATAAAGCACGCTGCAAAATATAGGGTTGGACGGAGCAAGGCGACAGCTGTTCCCAAATTCATAGCGGAGACAAGCTGCTGCTGGATATGCTCATTAGATTCTCTTCAGGAATCTCCTCAATTTGGATATCCCATTTCCTTTTTAAAGATCCCCCTCCCCCTCTTTTGCTTAACGCCGTTAGTGGTCTTGGTCTCTACTGGTGTATGTCCCATCTGGATACCGGATCCCACCAGAAGTCCTACAAACTGATACGGCGGGCCTAACCCCACATCAAAGCCCACAGACTTGTTACTCGTCAAACCATTTCACGTAAAGACATTGTAGGCATATATGATCAGTAGCTTCGAGACCACCGCATAGATCATAGGTAAAGACTATTCAAATATTATTTGTAATAATTTGGAACTTCGCTCAAAAAACCTCATCAAAAAGGTTTTTTTTTTTTTAAAAAAAAAATTGACTTGAACGTAAATAAATATCTAAGATCCTTTTAACACACAATAGGGGACACTAAACATGCTCACATGGATCCTTATGCAATCAATGTTTGAGTAAGAATAAAGTGTAGGCCAATTCAAATTTAAAATAAGGGATAGCAATTTCAATAAAATAAGGGATAGCAATTTCAAGGGATTGTTTATGAGAATGGAACAATGGTTTCATCACCAACAAAGCAATGTATGTTACTACAACCGATACACAATAAGAGATAGGCAAGCTAGGTAAGACCTTCATGAGATTTTTGCTTTAAATAATATTTATTTAGAAACTATTTCTGAAGATAATATGCAAAAGAAACTATTTCTAAAAATAATGTTGAAGATGCCTCATAGATCATTCTTCTTTTTTTTTTTTTTTAAACTGTTTGAAGAGATAATTTCAAAGGTTTTTTTTTTTTTTAAAGAACTCTAAAATTATCTTTTCAATATATGCTTTCATTTTGCACTTGGCTTCAGGCTGCCAAATATTTTACGCACAAATCGTCTTGTTGAAGAGGTGGTCAAATTTTTTATGCACAAATCATCTGTTTAAGAGTTGATTTTAAAATCATCTTTTTAATAGATGAATTTATAACTTAGTCAAATAGAATAGCTCATTTTAAACGCTTAGCTAAATGCTCCAAAGCCCTCTCTCTAATATAACCATAAAATTGTTTGCCCAGCAGACGGTTAATCCCGTTTTGTGGTTTAAAAAAGAAAAAAAATAAAATGTCAGGCTGGTATCTCATGGTATTCCCAACATTATTCCAAGAAATAGTTTATTTCCTATATTATTTTGAAAAATAATTTATAAATAAATATTATTTAAAGCAAAGATCAACTTTTATCTAACTTGCAAATGTCTTGGCCAGGTGTCTCCGTTATCTGAGAAGGCCAAGAGCCCTAGTACAAGCCATGATAATCTATTAAAATGAAAAAAAATATTTTTTAAAATGATAAAATGCCGGTATGTTTTGCACCTGATAATCTATTGCTGAAGGTAACCTCCACCCAACCAAGTGACCGTCCATAGCCAAGAAAAGTGGCAGCCTGAAGCTAAGATACATGGATGCGTCAAGAGGAGAGAGCCTAGGTGAACTGAACCAAATAGCATGATAAAGCGGCAATACCGTCCCATTATTTAATTTGTAAAGGAACGCAACAGAGGAAACTGACTACAGGCGTGGCATGTTTGTCAGAAAGTAGGAGAATAAGGAAGGAAGAACGATGTAACTCAAGGCACTACGAGCAAGGTCAGGGGTCGCTTACGTTTTACCACCATACTTTGTTGGATGGTACCAGAAAGAGCAGGGTTGAACAAAGTACGAAAGCAAACTGAGGTCTCATTTTAAAATGAGTTCCTTTATGCCTTTTGAGTTCTTTTCTCATCACGATTATTACGAGGAAACATCTACAATAATTAACTTTGAACAATTTATTTTAAAAATATATAACTATTCAAATGCGGATCACACGTAAAAATATTTGATTAAATTTTTATTATTTATGTTGACTCCTTAGTTATAAAATCAATTAAATCCTATTTGGCCATTTTAGGAGCAACTATTTATAGCCGTTATGAAGAAATGTTTTACATAAGATCTTCTAAAAGTGGAACAAATCTTAAAAGTGCATTCGATTGATTCAATATTGATGAATGTGAATTATGTCTTCTACCTCTATGAATAAATTATTTAATTATTCATTGTTGATCAATAATCATGATGGAATCAATGGTGGAGAGTAAAAGGAAAATAGAATTCTGACTTAAAGGTTACAGATAAACTAACCTAATGAATTTCTATATTATAAAATTTCTGATAGAATTGGAAAGCATTAAGTACAAATATGAGACATAACTTTTTATTTGTAAATAGTAAAGAAATGCAAACATGTAGAAATTGTATGGCCTATTGTTTGTTACCATTTTTTTATAAGCAAAGGATGTTAAATTTTATTTTATTTTTGTTCATTGGTATAAACCTCAGAATAATATAGGTCTTCATGGGATAATTTTTTTTGTTGTATGCAAAGACATTTTTCATTCTATTATTTCTGAAAAAGCCGATAAATTAGATGGATATGTATAAAAAAAAGTATTATAATATTTTATTTCGTAGAGCATTTCCACCGATTCATGAAAAAATGTACATGAACTGACAATCCACGAATTTGCCATTGATAGGCTTTGATTAGATTTATAATCGAATTAGATTTCAGTTGTCGAGGCAGTTTGATTATAAGATCCGTTTGATAGGCGTCCTGAAGACTTGCTTGACAGACGCAACAAATGGAAACGGATGTTTCACACTTGAAGAGGCAGTTGGGTATCGGGTGATCCTATTTTGCATTCTGATATAAGGTGGAGGACAAGAAGAACAAACTTATATTTCTATTAAATCATGTTGTGCATATTGTAATTGATGAAGATAGTGATGCGCAACCAAGGCATGATCAACAAAATGAAAGCATAGAATGGTCGAGGGAAAAGAAGTGCCTTTGCTTTATTTATGTTAACCTCCATCTCGGAAATGCCTGGTAAAGAGTAGGGGTGGGCATGCCTGTGGACCAGCCCAATTTCAGCCTGAAATTTTAAGAGCTTGAATCAAGATTGTAGACCTGTAGGGCCGGATCGGACCGGGCCTAGATTTTCCGGTCTGTCTAATTTTCGAACTAGCCCGGACTTAAAAAATATAGACCCAGCCCGGCCTATATATATATATATATATATATAGACACACACACATATATAGTTTAAAGAAAAAATATAGATGTTTAATGACATTCGAATGTGATAAAAAGCCCAAACTCTAACCATCAGGCCAAAGGAATGTTATAACCCTATGGCACACGTAACTATATTTTATATAAGTATGGGTGGGCTGGACCAGGCACAGCCCTAACCGGACCCAGGCAAGTATGGTGGCCCGAGACCTCGGGTTGATCTTTTTGTCCGCGGCCCGGCCAATGCCCAAGTATAACACAGAGTAAAGCTCATGATTTTGAGTTTTGACAATCAAACCAAAACGACAGCCCAGGGATACGGTCGGTCCAAGAAATCTGACGAACAAAACGTGTGGGCCTAAATGTCATACATACATATGCTGGTTGTATTATTTTCTGGACATCTATTCATTTGAATTCAAAAAGCTGAACTTTAAAAACCTTCCTCTTAAAGATTGAGAGCATTAGCATCAACCGCAGGAGGTCCCCTGAGAAGCCATACTTTCTTTCGAGAATTTTGGATGACTCTATTTTGATTAGATATTCGGCAAGCCTATGAAGTCTAAGAACATTTATTATGCTTACCATATATTGACATTTCTAGATGTGAATCCAGGAGGTTCAATTGCCGCATCATGCTGCCTCGCTTAAAAAATGACTGAGATTTAACCACATGTATGCTCTCAGAGTAAGATGACATCAGACGTGATGCTCAGATTAGCTCTATGGAATTTGCATACGTCCGATGCCACCGTTCATCCATCGAATCTAAAAGCTCCGCGATTTTTTCCACCACCCCATGGTAAACAAAATGAATAGTAATAATAATTATACAAAGCAACTGCAGCAGCACTAAAACAATGCAATAACGAATGAGATGACAGTAAGCAGTCTTACATACCCTGTCAATAGTCACTCAGCTATGCATAGACACAGAAAACAAACAACCACCAACATAGAATACAGTATGAGAACCGACTAAAGTATAGAAGATTTTAGAAGAAACATGTCCACAATTTATCAAGATGCAGCAGCAAGAAAACTGCATTTGAACTTTCAGATTGCTTGAAGCTTCACTTTCCACTGCAAGGAGTAACCTGGCTTCAAGGTAAATGTGCAAGTAACAAGGCTCATGGATCTGAGAATAAATATACAAACTCTCAAGCAGGGGAAAAAGGGGGAAAAAAAAGACTTTGACAGCATTTTCTAATTTGAGTATCGCATAGACCACTGATATCCTTTTGCATAGTGTTGGCAGCCACCTCGATGAAAAGGCAGATGAGAAAGCTTCCTTCCATCAACAGCATAAATTCACTCAGGCCAAGTATCTGAATAAGTTAGGGTTGTCCTTATCTCTCTCCAGATAGTCTCTGGTGATCAAATATTCTATTCTTTTCTTTATTGCCTTCAAGTCAGGCTGCATATATAACAATTCCAAGATTAAAGAGCAGAAGATTAAGAACCACCAAAAAAGGAACCTCCCTGCTATCCTATCAAGCCAATATATGATTATCTGATAACTACAAGAACCACATTGCACATTCAAATGATCGTCATGAAGTCATCATGCATGTTTTATATAATTAAACTGATCTAGCGAATCTTGGTGCCGATAAAAAAGGTACCATTCATAATTTTAAGGATCATAAGCATGAGAACACATTCCATATCATGAAATGAGAATGAGATTTGTACCATACTCTTTAAGAGAGAGTTATCTAAAAATGTCACCACAAAAAAAAAAAAAAAAAAAAAAAAAGACATAAAAGAAAGATCAGTACCTTAAACATCCGATTAAGCTGCTCCACACATTCCGTCACCAACTGCTGATGACCCAATTCCTTACGACTCTTCATTATGCGAACTATTGAGGCATCAATTGCGTACCCTCTATCTTTGTCAACATCTTCAATTACCTTCTTCTTCTCAACCACTGGGGGAAGAGGTAGCTGTAGATAATACAAGCCATCTCACTCAAGCAATATAGACAAGGCAAATAAAATAAACAACAGCAATAAAACAATATCAAATTTACCTTGATCGTTCTCATTTTATCAGTGAACTTGGAATTGAACTCGAAATAATCAGTTGGAGAAATAGTTTTGGTATTTGGCTCTTTCTGAAGAATTTTGTATTTATCACAGGAAAGTGAATGAAGTAATCTGATTAAATCATCATCCGTCAAGTTCAATTGTGACATAATCTCAGAATAACTCAATCTATCAGAAGAATTAAAAAGCAGCAATGCTGAGGCCTGAAAATGGGAAGGCATGTAAGAACATTCTATCAATATCAATCAGATATTCATTTATATGAGAGAACAAAGAATTTAAGGGAGACCTGATATGCTGTCACAATCAGTTCCATGGTTTCAGGTTCAAACTTTCCACTGATATTGCAGGTACCCAGTGAATGTATCCATGTAAGCTTCCGATCTTTGGTTTTTGTTTGATAAAATTCTTTGAAAACCTCTACGCACTTAACCTATGTAGCATCCATCACAACAAATAAAATCATCATTGCAAAGCCAAACATCAATGCGATAAGGACAAAAAATTCTGTCATATTGTATTATAAAATTCCTAACTAAATAAGGTTAGTCACTGGCATCATCATGAACAAACCAAAAGTGTTACCCACTTAATCAGAATGCTTAGGACAGAAAAAAAAAAACACTGAAAAACATATCATGTTTCTTACCATCTCAGCAGGAAGATTGAGATCAAAGGATTTGTAGCTTGGCCAGAATCCAGTAGTTAGAACAGTAACGGTTAAGTCAATCCCAGGATTTGCCCAAGGATTACTGTTAAGATACTCTTCAAAGCTTGATTGGTTTTCTCTTGCAAGTGTTAAATCAGAAACCTTTAAAAAGAATTTTAAAAAATAACCCTCAGAAAGCATATCTCTAATAATAACGTACTAATGCAACATAATTAAATCAACAGACCATGCCCTCCATCTTTGAGGTGAACTGCCCACAACATTGCTGCTTCATCTTTGTTAAGATACTCCTCTCATGGTCTTCATTAGCACTTTTGTCAGATAGCAGCCTTCGAGCGAGCTTTTTCCTGCAAATATTTTGTAATGGAAGTATCAACAAAATGAAGTAGCATGGAAGTAAGAACACTAATAGAACTCAAGTACTTATTGACAAGTTTGAAAATCTAGGCAAGAATCTTCTACCTATAAACTTCAGCAAAAAGGTCTTTGTCACTAATATGCACGAGTAACTTCACAACCTGAGAAAAATTTATCAATTCATTAATAATAAGATACAGTCTCAAAAGTCCATAGCCTTGGTTGTTAAAAATAGAGTGAGTATAGAGTGATAAAATGGAAAATAAGTTACCTTCTCAAGTGTCTCCTCAATAGCTTCATTGCTCAGTTTCTCACTTCCACCTTTCTTAAGAATATTATCACAAAATGTAGCCAGAAGTTCAGCACTTGAGCTTCCCGCAACGCACTTGAAAACCTCAAAGGCTTCTTTCAATGCCTGCCAAGAATAGGAAACATCAGATAACAATCATGAAAATGTAGCTCAAACAACAATCATTACCCAGTTGAACCTTATGGAAAAGGGAATGATTCTGTAAGCAGTCATTCACATATGCCATGTACTTGTCATGCAGCTCAATAAGTTTTCTCACAAAATCCTGAAGATTGAAATTAAAACTTCAGTAAATTTAACATTCAACTAAGTTATCTGATCCAGGTAACATACAATATATGGAACCTACCTGCTCTTGCAAACCAACCACATCTTTTTTCTCTGCCTGTAGAAAAAATATCATTAGCCAACTACACATTACAAGCAGAAATTTGATGAGGATATGCCAGAGTAAAAAAGATGCATAAATGGCTAAAAGATGATGAACAAACTGTACACCGATTTGATTCACAACTTGCTGCTAAAATGTGGCTGCTACAAACATAGGACATCAACCAATCAAGAAAAAGATAAAAAGGTGAGAAGAAGCTATAATCTGATAACAAAGAGTAAATAGACCTGCATGAAATATGGGATGCTAACAGTTGACTCTTTATTCTTTTTCTTTGAGAGAGAGAGAGAGAAGGGGCAGGAAACCCACCAGCACTAATAATTATCCAGCTCTACATCATGTTGTAGAAATACTAGATGGGGCATGCAATTACAAATAAGAGGAGTTTGTTCTTCAATGCCTTGGTTAGGTCTCACAAATGAAAGCTTGTAGTTTTGGCAGGACACAGGAATTCCAACTATGCATAGCACAAATATGTGAGATGAACATGATATGCAGGGATGGAGCCATGCAAAATTTGCTTGCAATGATGCATAATACCAAGGATAGTCCCAGTCCCTCTTGGAATGGACCAATTGGATACCAAGTCCTCAGACAGGTTTGAGATCTTGGTATATAAAAAATTGCGTTGCCCCTATTGGTACCAACTAGTACAAATAGGGCGGCTGACCATGACAATTGATACCCATACTAACACTTGTGATGGCCTAACATCCTGATAATTTACTGGAATACGAATTTCTCTCGTTTGTTTTTTAAAGGGTTGTTTAAAGTCTTTCTAGGGTTTTCTTAATCATAACTTAAATTTGATGATGATTTTGAGGGCATGGGTTTGAGAACTGGTCTTAGCCCACAGGTCTTTGGCCTGAGAAAAGGTCTGGTGCTAGTCTGTCCCTTAAATACAAGACATGATAAGAGAGGAGAAAGAGAGGAAGGAGAGAAAGAGCTCGAACATGAGCACTATAACTACCAAATTCTTTCCAGCATCAGCACTAGCATCATAAGCCCAATCATGGGCTCAAAATCTTTTCCTAATAATCCAAAGTTATGATAAACAAGTCCCCCCAAAAAAAGAAAATATAAAGCAGACAACAATAAGAAGCACAGATACAAAAGAGACAAAAAAATGCATCCTAATGAACAACCAAGATGCCAACTTGTTCCAAGTGTCAGGATGGCACTAACCTAGTATCATCCTGACCTGATTCCTGACTCATACCAGGTTTAGAAGTCGGATTTATAACCAAGATGGGTAAAAACATTTTTTGATAGGTAACCCATATTTCACAATGCAAAGTGTGATTTCCATGATCTTTTTTTTTTTGTGCGTGCATGTGCGTTTGTGTTGGCACTTACAAAACAGGGATTGGTCTTCAAGCAAACTTCATGGCCAATACATGTGAAAAGATTTTGATCACAAATAATAAAGATTAAGTAATGTAGACCAAGTCAACTTAAGAAGCATGCAAAGTCCTCTCGTGACCACGAAGAGGTCAAAGTTGCTAAACATCAGCAATCCACCCTCAACAGCCATCACAAACAGCTTCTTTAAAAAGGTAAATATAAAAACATAAGACCACATACACATGCCAAGTTTAGAATATCCAGAACAAAATTCTATTTGTCAGAAAAAGCAACAGAACTGGCGTCTCCTACAACATATTTTTTTGTTTTTTTTAAAAAAAAATCTAAAGAGAACGTGCCTAATGATCGATTTAGAAATGAAAGCAATTTATTTTGATCAAATCTCATCTAGCAACAAAAACAAGTCCCTGAGATTGATTTCTAACCAAAACATCATCTGTATCCTTTGGCAGCTGGTTCTCTCAAAAGCATTTACAGGATAACAATCTCCCTTAAAAAGATGTATGAAATCTCCTTTAAGTATCCACCACCAATAGAATTAAACACAAAAATAATCTATTTTAATAACTAATTCATCTTCCACCTCTATATCATCCAGATTTATCAGCTGGAATGGCCAAGATGTACAAGAGAAACTCCCATCTGTGATAAGTTTCAACATGCCTAAAGTCTAGAATAAGTGCCTATAATAAGTCATCAAATCCTCTGTCAAATCAAACAAAATTCAGTTTGCTTCTATTATTTAACATAGGATTAACAAATGGCTCAACTTGATTTCTTGATGAGTTCCACTAAGTATTAAGTTGCAGATCCCCTTCCCTATCCTCCCAAAGTAAATCCATCCAACCAGAAAATTAGTCCATTAAGAGTCCCACTAGACTGACAACATTGAGTTGGTGAGCCAAAATGCGATATGTAGCCTATATAATTGATGGAGCAGTAATTACTTGTTTCATTTTCGTTTTTGCAAATGATAACAACACTTGTCATATAATCTATTATGTGTTGCCAAGAAATCATATATTGGCCACACAAATTCAACAGAAATATTTTGTCCTAGTTAATCATCACCATCCCACAAGTTAATGGATTGATCTTGAAAATTTGCAGTTTCTACTTGAATCAGAACAAATTGAGGTTAAGGAGACAGGATTAGGGTCATGGTTGCAATGTTTAAGTTTATTTGTAAAGAGAATAGCAAGCTCTGCCCCAATCTTTGATGGATACCATCAAACGTATCTATAGATTATCGAGCTGAAGGAAGACCTTTGAACTCTTCAAAGTTCAAGGATTTTCAGAGAATTGTAAAATTGCAGAATGTAAAAGATATTGAAAATTTCTATAACCTACCATCAACCAAATGTTCGTTAGTGACTGGTAACAATAGTCCCAGTATTGTTATGGTCTAAATTAGTCTCCATTCTCCAGGACTAATTGTCTACAGTATCGCAGTATGTGATCTGTATTTGACACTGTAATGAAATGCAATGTTTGCCCAAGCACATTGAGAAATTTACTAAAACATTAAAAAAAAGGACTTGCCAACAAAAGACTTATGTAAGGAGAAACGAATTTAATGGAATCGTTATCACCTTCTTATTACTAGCAGCATCTTCTGCTTGTTTTACCAAGGCTGTGCCCTCAGCAGTAACATGCTGAGTCAATGAAAATTTTATCCATCAAACAAGTGAAACAACAAGGTCAGATAAGCACCCAATTGAATAGTTGATGGAAATATTGTCAGAGTTCCAAACCTGTTTAAAAATCTGAGAAACAGGGTCCAGGCCACGAGGAATTCTGCAGAACAGCCTATACATCCTCGATAGATCATCCACCTAATTAGCATATAATGACAAGAAATCTTGGTCATCAGATACGATAAAACACTCTGGCTTCATTCCAAAAAACAGAAGTCACATGTCCTAAGCATACACCTTGTCATCTCGAAGCAACGCATGCAATCCAGAGTGTGCCTTTTCAAGAATTTGGCTTTTATGTATGCCGAGTAGCTCATGTTGCACTTTCTACCAGCACAGCAAGAAAGAAAACCGACACAAATTAAATTTAAGAATTCAAATTATTTTAATGTTGTACATCATCCCAGTTTTGAAAACCAAGATGAACAAGAAGCAAAGCATCAATACAAGACCAATTATCAAAGGTCTGAAATTGCAATGATATATCACAAATTATAAGCAAAACATGAACAAACCTCCAACAACTTCTGCTCACTGCTTGAATGTAAGTAATGAGAAACTCTATCTTTCTCCCGTTCTAAGCATTCCTCAGCCTAAAAACAGTCAGAGTGTCAAGGACCATGCTCAAAGACAAATTTTGTGCATTTATTCAAGCAATTTTCAGAAAATACACCTTTAACATGTAATCTGGAAATGAATCTTCCAAAATCCAGTTTGAAGCCTTCCGAGAATAATATGCAGCAGTGTCCCTGAGCATGGCATCTTCGAAGTCATTTTCATAGCATTCCATGCTCCCTAACCCAATTTCAACAAAAATATCCAAGACATTCTTCAACAAAGCCCTATCTATCTGCTCCCCTTCACGCTCTTGATCAATCTGTTAAAGAAGCGAAGTTGACGAGGTGAAAATAATAAAAAGCAGAAATCCAGTGCATGCTGAGAAATTCTGTATCCACGTACCAAAGAGATCACAGCATCTCTCACTTTGCCATTAATCTCGCTATAGACCTGAACTCCAAAAACAATGCCAGTCAAAAGCGATTCCAAGTATGGGAACCTTCTAGAACTGAATCACAGAAAGCTTAACAAAGTAAAAATTGGCATAGATGTCTTTACTCTATACACATATTGTTTGCGTAATTCAAGAGGCATCTGCAATTTGATCTTTAAATACAATAACTATGACAAAAAGCTCGGGAAATAATGTACCAGATTGCGGAAGCAAGCAAGTCCAACTTCATTAAGTGCAGGAAGCGACCTCCGAGCAACATAATATCGATCAAGATAGTGAAAAAAATGTGAAAGCCATGTAACCATAACTTTGTGATTTGACCATCTTTTCACAAGGTCCCTCAGCATGAATTCATCATGCTTCTTTCTCAAAGATGGCAATACCTGGGTGAGAAAACAAAAGTTGATAGTAACAGGATCACACATTGAACATGTTATTATATAGTTTAGTGATTACTTGAAAAAGAAGAGCTACTAAATGAGCTTTAGGAATAGAGAAAAGCATGCCTATTAAAGGTACAAGAAATGGCAATCAGAGTTCCATTCCATCCTCGCTTTTAGGGTTTAAAAGACTAATTTGTCAATGCATTCATGAATGACCAGTGATTCTCCTTTTATTGGAAAATAACAGCCCTTCATTAGTATGATATAGAGACAAAATAAAACATGTATGTAGCAAGCAAAGAAACTGACAAATTACCCAAATTACCATATACGAATGGTCAGATACTAATTTTTTCAGTATTTTAACAACCACCCATAAAGAATTACTCAAATCATGCATTGATGCACCGAGTGCTGGCGTCATGCTGGTCAGGCGCCAATAAAATATGATCCATGCAGTGCATGAAACATGCTAAGATGGCTGCATAATGTAGCACAGCCTGTACCATATCAATACCCCACACCCTTTTATTTAAAGTAATGTCGATGCTATGCCATATGTCAATAAGGCACTAGCATGATATGTATGATGCCATATCATGTGTGCTGACTCTCACTTGAGATCGTCATTCTAAATATTTTCCATGCATGACTCAGATGTGTCAAGCTGTGAGCCATTCCCCATTTTCTCCCACAAATTTATCTTACATTGTCTTTCCATAACATCAACATGTCTCTATGATTTAACCTTTAAAAATCAATTTCAGATATCTGAATTCTGTCAACTTATTGCTGAACATTCAGATACAAAAAAAACACAATGTATTGGGAGAAAAATTGCATTAAAGGGTATAATGGTATATAAAATCACCAAAAACTCATTTTAAGTTTCAACATTATTTATGTTTCTTTGCATACTATAACACAAATTTTAGCCACATAATTTTTAAAAATTGCTAAATTTCTCATAAAACTTCTAGTCGTCTTCATTAATATGATCCAATATAAAAACTATAAAGAATTATCATAAAATCTTGACTCGTGGACAAGTCATTCTATGTTCCTTCCCATGAAAGTCACCTCGTTAACATCTATACACTAAGGGTCTATTTGGTTTGCGGGAACGAACCTCTGGAATCGAAATCAAAATCTTTTGATTCCAAGTATTTATTTATGCAGAATTAGAATTCGATTCTGATTCCACTTGGAATCCGAATTGTTATGTATTAGAGGGAATTTGAAATCCAGAACCTCGACCCCTCGAGATCAGATTGCGAATTCATTCTAGCCAACTATAACCCAATGCTCTCTCCTCATTTGACACCCCATCTTCCCATTCTCACCCGACACCCTCCAACTGCACTGTCAACAGAGGTGAGCTAGTCCTCGTATTGGTATTTCTGACCATTTGTTATTAGATTTTGATAAGTTATAATATGATCTACCTGTTATTTTCAACAAAAATATTTTTTTCTAATAGCAAATTTGATTTTGCAGATATCTATAATTTTTAATGCATTTTCAGCATACTCATTTAAAAATCTGGACCACCCAAGCTTCTAATTCCTAGTCTGATTTCTATGTGAACTAAATGAAAGGGAGGTATGAGTGATTCCGATTTCGATTCTGATTCTAGTGGAATTCAATTCCAATTCCGATTATGATGGCTAACCAAATGAGGCCTAAGTATTTTCTAACTCTTGGTTGAATTGTATTATCTAAAGAAATTAAATAAGATCTAACATACCATATCAAGTTTTGTTACATGAAATTAGATTGATGCACTAAAATTCATGTCATAACCAAGTTATCTGTCATGTTGCTGCCAACTAAAACTTGAAACATGATGTGCACATAGTATACTAGAATGAAACAAAAAGGTACAGATAAAATATTATGGAAAGAAACAAACATGCTCACAATCAGTTAATCACATTATAATGCACAAACTGGTTCAAGAGAACATTAAAGTATGTTGCAGCTTCCCAAACTCCATACTAAAAATGCAAAAATGAAAAGAAAAAGAATTAGTGACAAGAAAAGAAAAAGAGATCACTTAGATATTGGAGTATAAATTAAGTACAAATTATGGCCTTGAAAAGTAAAATAAAACAAACCAAATAAAGATCATTGCATGATCTAGAAAAATTGCTCCACCTGCTTGGTGGTTCCCTAAGATCTTATGAATTTCAGTCAATGATAACATTCTCAATACAAGTTCTCGTTCCTAGGTTGAAAAGTTTAAAAGGCCTGTGTTGAGAATGTTTTCTTTGACTGAAATGATAAGATCTTAGGGAATTTCGAAGCAGGTGGTGCAATATACTAGATCATGCAAGGATGCTTTTATTTTATTTTTTTAAAATTTTTCAAGACCATAATTAGTATGCTTAATTTATGCTCCAATATCTAAGTGATCTCTTTTTCTTTTCTTGTCACTTATTCTTTTTCTTTTCATTTTTGCATTTTTAGTATGGAGTTTGGGAAGCTGCAACACACTTTGATGTTCTCTTGAACCAGTTTGTGCATTATAATGCGTTTAACTGATTGTGAGCATGTTTGTTTCTTTCCATGTGTATCTGTACCTTTTTGTTTCATTCTAGTACTATATTACTTTTCATGTTTCAAGTTTTAGTTGGCAGCAATATGATTGATAACTTGGTTATGACATGAATTTTGGTGCATCAATCTAAATTTCATGTAACAAAACTTGATATGGTATGTTAGATCTTATTTAATTTCTTTAGATAATACAGTTCAACCAAGGGTTGCAAATACTTAGGCCTCATTTGGTTAACCGTCATGTCGGAGTTGGAAATTGAATTCCACTAGAATCCCAGAATCGAAATCGGAGTCACTCATACCTCCCATTCATTTAGTTCACATAGAAATCCGAGACTCGGAATTAAGAAGCACTTGGGTGGTCCAGACTACCAAATGGGTATGCAAAAATGCATTAAAAGAATTATGGAAAGTTGTCTGCAAAATCAAATTTGCTATTAGAAAAGAATAGTTTTATTGAAAAATAACAGGTAGATCCTTGTTATAACTTGTCAAAATCTAATAACAAATGGTCAGAAATACCAAATGCGAGGACTAGCTCACCTCATTGACAGTGCAGTATTTGTGGGGGAAGTATTATGTGATAATGGAGAAAATAAGTATCAAATGAGAGAAAACATTGGGTTATAGTTGGCTAGAATGAGGTCGCAATCTGATGCGAGAAATGAAGATTCTGGATTTCAAATTCCCTCTAATACATAACAGTGCGGATTTTAAGTGAAACAAGTCAAAATCGAATTCTAATTCACCATAAATAAATACTTGGAATCAAAAGATTTTGATTTGCATTCCAGAAGACCGTTCCCGCAAACCAAATAGACCCTTAGCGGATAGATGTTAACGAGGTGACTTTCATGGGAAGAGAACATAGAATAACTATCCACGAGTCAAGATTTTATGATAATTCTTTAGAGTTTTTATATTGGATCATATTAATGAAGGCATTTAGAAGTTTTATGAGAAATTTAGCAATTTTTAAAAATTATGTAACATAAAATTTGTGTTATAATATGCAAAGAAACATAAATAATGTTGAAACTTAAAATGAGTTTTTGAAGTGATTTTATATACCCATTATACCCTTTAATGCAATTTTTCTCTAATACATTATTGTTTTTTTGTATCTGAATGTTCAGCCTGTAAGTTGACAGAATTCAGATATCTGAAATTGATTTTTAAAGGTTAAATCATAGAGACATGTTGATGTTATGGAAAAGACTAATATAAGATAAATTTGTCGGAGAAAATGAGGAATGGCTCACAGCAACACATCTGAGTCATACATGAAAAAATATTTAGAATGGCAGTCTCAAGTGAGAGTCAGCACACATGATATGGCATCATACATATCATGCTAGTACCTTGTGTACATATGGCCTTAGCATCGACATTACTTTAAATAAAAGGGTGTGGGAATTATTATGGGCAGGCAATGCTACATTATACAGCCATCTTAAAATGTTTCATGCCCTTTCCATGAATCATATTTTATTGGCGCCTATTGCTGCATGTGCCAGCACTCAGTGCATCAATGCATGATTTGAAGTAATTCTTTATGGGTGGTGGCCAAAATACTGGAAAAATTAGTATCTGACCATTACGTATATGGCTAATTTGGAATAATTTGTCAGTTTCTTTGCTTGCTACATATATGTTTTATTTTATATACTATGTCATACTAATGAAAGGCTGTTATTTTCCAATAAAAGGAGGTCACTGGTCATTCATGAGATGCATTGACAAATTAGTCTTTTAAACCCTAAAAGCGAGGATGGGATGGAACTCGGATTGCCATTTTCTGTCCCTTTAATAGGCATGCTTTTTCTCTTTTTCCTAAAAGCTCATTTAGTAGCTCTTCTTTTTCAAGTAATCACTAAACTATATAATAACATGTTCAATATGTGATCCTATTACTATCAACTTTATTTTCTCACCCAGATTATTGCCATCTTTGAGAGAGAAGCATGATGAATTCATGCTGAAGGACCTTGTGAAAAGATAATCAAATCACAAAGTTATGGTTACATGGCTTTCACATTTTTTTCACTTGCTTGATCGATATTATGTTGCTCGGAGGTCGCTGCAATCACTTGGAAGTTGGGCTTGCTACTTCCGCAACCTGGTACATTATTGCCCGAGCTTTTTGTCATAGTTGTTGTATTTAAAGATCAAATTGCAGATGCCTCTTTAATTAGGCATAAACAATATGTGTATAGAGAAAAGACATCTATGCCAATTTTTACTTTGTTAAACTTTCTGTGATTCAGTTCTAGAAGGTTCCCATACTGGAAATAAAACTTGACAAGCATTGTTTTTGGAGTTCAGGTCTATAAGCGAGATTAATGGCAAAGTGAGAGATGCTGTGATCTCTTTGGCAATGGATACCCCAGAATTTCTCAGCATGCACTGGATTTCTGCTTTTGTGGTTTCACCTCGTCAACTTTCGCTTCTTTAACAGATTGATCAAAAGCGTGAAGAGGAGCAGATAGATAGGGCTGATTGAGGAATGTCTTGGATATTTTTGTTGAAATTGGGTTAGGGAAGCATGGGGCTATGAAAATGACTTCGAAGAGGCCATGCTCAGAGACACTGCTGCATGTGGTGCCAGTGAGAGTTCAAACTGAGACAGAAGATTCATTTCAAGATTACATGTTAAAGATGTATTTTCTGAAAATTGCTTGAATAAATGCACAAAATTTGTCTTTGAAGCATGGTACTTGATTTATGACTGTTTTTAGGCTGAAAATGCTTAGAAGCGGAGAAAGTTAAGAGTTTCTCATTGCCACATTCAAGCAGTGAGTAGAAGTTGTTGCTGTTCATGTTTTGCTTATAATTTGTGATGTTATCATTGCAATTTCAGGTGACATTTGATAGTTGGTATAGCTGTATTGATGCTTTTGCTTCTTGTTCATCTTGGTTTTTTCAAAACTGGGATGATGTACAACGACCAAAATACTTTGAATTCTTAAATTTAATTTGTATCATTTTCTTTCATGCTGCAAAGAAAGTGCAACATGAGCTACTCGGCATACATAAAAGCCAAATTCTTGAAAAGGCACACTCTAGATTGCATGCGTTGCTTCGAGATGACAAGGTCTATGCTTAGGACATGTGACTATTTTTCAGAATGAAGCCAGAGTATATTATCGCATCTGATGACCTTAAGATTTCTTGTCATTTTATACTAATTAAATGAATGATCTATCAAAAATGTATAGGCTATTCTCTAGAATTCCTCGTGGCCTGGATGATTTCTCAGATTTTTAAACCTTTGGGACTCTGACAATATTTCCATCAACTATTCAATTGGGTGCTTATCTGACCTTGTTGTTTCACTATTTGATGGATAAAATTTTCATTGATTCAGCATGTTACACTGAGGGCACAAGCCTTGAAAAAAAAGCAGAAGATGCTGCCAGTAATAATTGTGCTAACCATTCCATTAAATCCATTTCTCACCATATAAAATGCTGTTAATAGCAAGTGCAGCAACGTTTTAGTAAATTTCTCAATGTGCTTGGGCACTAATTGCATTTCATTACAGTGTCAAATACAGATCACATAGTGCGTTACTGGAGACAATTAGTCCTGGAAAATGGAGTTTAATTTAGACCATAACAATACTGGGACTATTATTACCAGTCACTAATGTACATTTGGTCGATGATAAATTTATAGAAATTTTCAATATCTTTTACATTCTGCAATTTTGCAATTCTCTGAAAATCCTTGAACTTTGAAGAATTCCAAGGTCTTCCTTCAGCTCGATAATCCTATAGATTTAATGTTTGATAGGTATCCATCAAAAGACAGGGGCAAAGCTTGCTATTCCTCTTTTAAATAAACTTAAACAGTGCAACCATGACCCTAATCCTGTCTCACTTAACCTCAATTTGTTCTGATTCAAGTAGAAATTGCAAATTTTCAAGATCAATCCATTAACCCCGTAAACAGTGATGATTAACTAGGACAAAATATTTCTGTTGAATTTGTGTGGCCAATATATGATTTCTTGGCAACACATAATAGATTATATGACAAGTGTTGTTATCATTTGCAAAAATGAAATAGTATGAGCCAAGTAATTACTGCTCCATCAATTATATAGGCTACATATCGCATTTTGGCTCACCAACTCATAATGTTGTCAGTCTAGTGGGACTCTTAATGGACTAATTTTCTGGTTGGATGGATTTACACTGGGAAGATAGGGAAGGGGATCTGCAATAACAAAACTTAGTGGAACTCATCAAGAAATCAAGTTGATTTGTTAATCCTATGTTAAATGTAAGAGGAAACCTGAATTTGGATTTTTGATTTGACAGAGGATTTGATGACTTAGTATAGGCACTTATTCTAGACTTTAGACATGTTGAAACTTATCACAGATAGGAGTTTCTCTTGTATGTAATACATTCCAGCTGATAAATCTGAGATGATATAGAGGTGGAAGATGAGTTAGATTATTAAAATAGATTATTTTTGTGTTTAATTCTATTGGTGAGTAGATACTTTAAAGGAGATTTCATACATCTTTTTAAGGGAGATTGATATCCTGTAAATACTTTTGAGAGAGCCAGCTGCCAAGAGACTACAGATGATGTTTGCAGTTAGCAATCAATCTCAGGGACTTATTTTTGTTACTGGAATGAGATTTGATCAAAATAAATTGCTTTCATTTCACAAATCGATCATTAGGCACGTTCCCTTTAGATTTTTTTTAAAAAAAACAAAGAAAATATGTTGTAGGAGACGCCAGTTCTGTTGCTTTTTCTGACAGATAGAATTTTGTTCTCATATTCTAAACTTGGCATGTGTATGTGGTCTTATCTTTTTATATTTACCTTTAAAAGAAGCTGTTTGTGATGGCTGTGAATGGATTGCTGATGTTGTAGCAACTTTGACCTCTTCGTGGTCAGGAGAGGACACTGCATGCTTCTTAAGTTGACTTGGTCTACATTACTTAATCTTTATTATTTGTGATCAAAATCTTTTCACATGTATTGTACATGAGGTTTGCTTGAAGACCAATCCCTGTTTATGTAAGTGCCAACACCAGCGCGCATGCGCGCGCAAAAAAAAAAGATCATGGAAATCACGCTTTGCATTGTGAAGTATGATTTACCCCTATCAAAAAATGTTTTTACCCATCTTTTAATTATAAATCCGACCTCCAAACCTGGTATGAGTCAGGAATCAGGTCAGGATGATGCCTAGGTTGGAGTGCCATCCCTGACCCACTTGGGAACAAGTTAGCCACTTAATCGTTGACCATTAGGATGCATTTTTTTGTCTGCTTTTTTGTATACATGTGCTTCTTATTGTTGTCTGCTTTACCTTTTCTTTTTTTGGGGGGACTTGTTTATCATAACTTTGGATTATTAGGAAAGATTTTGAGCCCATGATTTAGGCTTATGATGCTAGTGCTGATTTTGAAATTTATTTGGTAGTTATAGTGCTCCATGTTCAAGCTCTTTCTCTCCTTCCTCTCTTTCTCCTCTCTTATCATGTCTCTTGGCAAAGGGACGGAGCCTAGCACGGACAATTTTCTCAGGCCAAAGACCTGTGGGCTAAGACCAGTTCTCAAACCTTGCCTTGGAAATCATCATCAAATTTAAGTTATGATTTAAGAAAACCCTAGAAAGACTAAGAAACAACCCTTTAAAATTAGAGGAGAGAAATTCGTATTCCGATAAATTATGAGGATGTTAGAACATCACAAGTGTTGAAATAGTGGGTATCCATTGTCATGGTCAGCCGCCCTATTTAATACTGAATAAAATTTTGTACCAATAGGGGCAAAGCACTAATTTTGCTATGCCAAGATCTCAGAGCAATCTGCAGACTTGGTATCCAATTGGTCCATTCCAAGAGGGACTGGGACTATCACTGAGCAGTATGCATCATTGCAAACAGAATTTTGCATGGCTCCCATCCCCAAATATCATGTTCATCTCACATATTTTGTGCTATGCATAGTTGGAACTTCACAATGAAATCCTGCCAAAACTACAAGCTTTCATTTGTGAGGACCTAACTAAGGCATTGAAAGACAAACTCCTCTTATTGCTAATTGCATGCTGCATCTAGTATTTCCTACAACATGATGTAAAATGAGATAATTAGTAGTGCTTGGTGGGTTTCACCTTCTCTCTCTCTCTCTCAAAGAAAAAGAATAAAGAGTCAACTGTTAGCATCCCATATTTCATGCAGGTCTATTTACTCTTTGTTATCAGATTATAGCTTCTTCTCACCTTTTTATCTTTTTCTTGATTGGTTGATGTCCTATGTTTGCAGCAGCCGCATTTTGGCAACAGGGTGTGAATCAAATCGGTGTACAGTTTGTTCATCATCTTTTAGCCATTTATGCATCTTTTTTACATATGCAATATCCTCATCAAATTTCTGCTATGTAATGTGTAGTTGGCTAATGATATGTTTTCTACAGGCAGAGAAGAAAAAAGAAGATATTATTTGCAAGAGTAGGCAGATTCCATATATTGTATGTTACCTGGATCAGATAACTTAGTTAGATATTAAATTTACTGAAGTACAATTTCAATCTTCAGAATTTTGTGAGAAAACTGATGAAGCTGCATGACAAGTAAGCCATGGCATATGTGAATGACTGCTTACAGAATCATTCCCTTTTCCATAAGATTCAACTGGAAGTAATGATTGTTGTTTGAGCTACATTTTCATGATTGGTATCTGATGTTTCCTATTCTTGGCAGGCATTGAAAGAAACCTTGAAGATTTTCAGATGCGTCTTGTAGGAAGCTCAAGTGGCAACTTCTGGCTGCATTTTGTGATAATATTCTTAAAGAAGGTAGAAGTGAGAAACTGAGCAATGAAGCTATTGAAGAGACACTTGAAAATGTTAACTTATTTTCCATTTTATCACTCTATACTCACTGTACAACAGCCAAAGGCTATGAACTTTTGAGACTGTATCTTATTATTAATGAATTGATAGAATTTTTCTCAGGAATTTGGGCCAAATTACAGTCGCATATTGTAATGACAAAGACCTTGCCTTTGCTGAAGTTTATAGATAGAAGATTCTTGCCTGGATTTTCACACTTGTCAATAAGTACTTGAGTTCTATTAATGTTCTTACTTCCATGCTACTTCCTTTTGTTGATACTTCCATTACAAAATATTTGCAGGAAAAAGCTCGCTCGAAGACTGCTATCTGACAAAAGTACTAATGGAGACCATGGGAAAGGAAATTTCTTAACAAAGATGAAGTATATGTTAATAGGCGAGATTCACCTCAAAGATGAAGGGCATGGTCTATTGATGCAATTATGTTGCATTAGTACGTTGTTATTAGGAATATGCTTTCTGAGATTATTTTTGGGAATTCTTTTAAAGGTTTCTGAAATTTAACACTTGCAAGAGAAAACCAATCAAGCTTTGAAAAGTATCTTAACAGTAATCACTAGACAAATCTAGGGATTGACACCAACCGTTACTGTTCCCAACTGCTGGATTGTGGCCAAGCTACAAATCCTTTGATCTCAATCTTCCTGCTGAGATGGTAAGAAACATGATATGTTTTTCAGTGTTTTTTTTTTCACCTAAGCATAACGTGACAAGTAGGTAACACTTACAGTATGTTCATGATGATGCCAGTGACTAACCTTATTTGGATTAGGAATTTTATAATACAATATGACAGAATTTTTTGTCCTTATCGCATTGATATTTAACTACAATGATGATTTTTATTTGTTGTGATAGATGCCTACATAGGTGGGTGCGTAGAGGTTTTCAAAGAATTTTATCAAACAAAAACCAAAGATAGGAAACTTACATGGATACATTCACTGGGTACCTGCAATATCAGTGGAAAGTTTGAACCTGAAACCATGGAACTGATTGTGACGACATATCAGGTCTCCCTTAAATTCTTTGTTCTCTCATACTCGTAGATATCTGGTGTGATATTGATAGAATGATTCTTACATGCCTTCCCAGCCTAGACCTCAGCAGCCTTGCTGCTTTTTAATTCTTCTGATTAGATTGAGTTATTCTGAGATTGCTAATGTCACAATTGAACTTGGCCAGATGATGATTTAATCAGATTACTTCATTCACTCACCATGATAAATACAAAATTCTTCAGAAAGAGCCAAATACCAAAACTATTTCTCCAACTGATTATTTCGAGTTCAATTCCAAGTTCACTGACAAAATGAGAACGATCAAGGTAAACTTGATATTGTTTTATTGCTGTTATTTTATTTTATTTATCCTGTGCTATATTTGAGAATGAGATGGCTTGTGTTATCTACAGCTACCTCTTTCCCCCAGTGGTTGAAAATAAAAAAAAATGAAGATGTTGAGCAAAGATATGTACATAATTGAACCGCAATAGTTCGCATAATGAAGAGTCGTAAGGAATTGGATCATCAGCAATTGGTGGCAGATAATATGTAGAGCAACTTAATCAGACATTTAAATGCTAATCTTTCTTTTATGTCTTTTTTTTTTTTTTTTTTGTGGTGACATTTTTAGATAACTACTCTTAAAGATTATGGTACAAATCTCATTCTCATTTCATGATATGGAATGTGTTCTCATGCTTATGATCCTTAAAGTTATGAATGAGTACCTTTGCTCGGCACCAAGATTCGCTAAATCAATTTAATGCTATAAAACATGCATGACACTTCATGACTGATCAATTTGAAATGTGCAATGTATAGTTATCAGATAATCAT
>JACVBY030000663.1:990620-1053019 GCA_017589505.3 Metroxylon sagu
TACATCATGTTGTAGAAATACTAGATGGGGCATGCAATTACAAATAAGAGGAGTTTGTTCTTCAATGCCTTGGTTAGGCCTCACAAATGAAAGCTTGTAGTTTTGGCAGGACACAGGAATTCCAACTATGCATAGCACAAATATGTGAGATGAACATGATATGCAGGGATGGAGCCATGCAAAATTTGCTTGCAATGATGCATAATACCAAGGATAGTCCCAGTCCCTCTTGGAATGGACCAATTGGATACCAAGTCCTCAGACAGGTTTGAGATCTTGGTATATAAAAAATTGCGTTGCCCCTATTGGTACCAACTAGTACAAATAGGGCGGCTGACCATGACAATTGATACCCACTATACTAACACTTGTGATGGCCTAACATCCTGATAATTTACTGGAATACGAATTTCTCTCGTTTGTTTTTTAAAGGGTTGTTTAAAGTCTTTCTAGGGTTTTCTTAATCATAATTTAAATTTGATGATGATTTTGAGGGCATGGGTTTGAGAACTGGTCTTAGCCCACAGGTCTGTCCCTTAAATACAAGACATGATAAGAGAGGAGAAAGAGAGGAAGGAGAGAAAGAGCTCGAACATGAGCACTATAACTACCAAATTCTTTCCAGCATCAGCACTAGCATCATAAGCCCAATCATGGGCTCAAAATCTTTTCCTAATAATCCAAAGTTATGATAAACAAGTCCCCCCAAAAAAAGAAAATATAAAGCAGACAACAATAAGAAGCACAGATACAAAAGAGACAAAAAAATGCATCCTAATGAACGACCAAGATGCCAACTTGTTCCAAGTGTCAGGATGGCACTAACCTAGTATCATCCTGACCTGATTCCTGACTCATACCAGGTTTGGAAGTCGGATTTATAACCAAGATGGGTAAAAACATTTTTTGATAGGTAACCCATATTTCACAATGCAAAGTGTGATTTCCATGATCTTTTTTTTTTGTGCGTGCATGTGCGTTTGTGTTGGCACTTACAAAACAGGGATTGGTCTTCAAGCAAACTTCATGGCCAATACACGTGAAAAGATTTTGAACACAAATAATAAAGATTAAGTAATGTAGACCAAGTCAACTTAAGAAGCATGCAAAGTCCTCTCGTGACCACGAAGAGGTCAAAGTTGCTAAACATCAGCAATCCACCCTCAACAGCCATCACAAACAGCTTCTTTAAAAAGGTAAATATAAAAACATAAGACCACATACACATGCCAAGTTTAGAATATCCAGAACAAAATTCTATTTGTCAGAAAAAGCAACAGAACTGGCGTCTCCTACAACATATATTTTTTTTTAAAAAAAAAAAAAATCTAAAGAGAACGTGCCTAATGATCGATTTAGAAATGAAAGCAATTTATTTTGATCAAGTCTCATCTAGCAACAAAAACAAGTCCCTGAGATTGATTTCTAACCAAAACATCATCTGTATCCTTTGGCAGCTGGTTCTCTCAAAAGCATTTACAGGATAACAATCTCCCTTAAAAAGATGTATGAAATCTCCTTTAAGTATCCACCACCAATAGAATTAAACACAAAAATAATCTATTTTAATAACTAATTCATCTTCCACCTCTATATCATCCAGATTTATCAGCTGGAATGGCCAAGATGTACAAGAGAAACTCCCATCTGTGATAAGTTTCAACATGCCTAAAGTCTAGAATAAGTGCCTATAATAAGTCATCAAATCCTCTGTCAAATCAAACAAAATTCAGTTTGCTTCTATTATTTAACATAGGATTAACAAATGGCTCAACTTGATTTCTTGATGAGTTCCACTAAGTATTAAGTTGCAGATCCCCTTCCCTATCCTCCCAAAGTAAATCCATCCAACCAGAAAATTAGTCCATTAAGAGTCCCACTAGACTGACAACATTGAGTTGGTGAGCCAAAATGCGATATGTAGCCTATATAATTGATGGAGCAGTAATTACTTGTTTCATTTTCGTTTTTGCAAATGATAACAACACTTGTCATATAATCTATTATGTGTTGCCAAGAAATCATATATTGGCCACACAAATTCAACAGAAATATTTTGTCCTAGTTAATCATCACCATCCCACAAGTTAATGGATTGATCTTGAAAATTTGCAGTTTCTACTTGAATCAGAACAAATTGAGGTAAGGAGACAGGATTAGGGTCATGGTTGCAATGTTTAAGTTTATTTGTAAAGAGAATAGCAAGCTCTGCCCCAATCTTTGATGGATACCATCAAACATATCTATAGATTATCGAGCTGAAGGAAGACCTTTGAATTCTTCAAAGTTCAAGGATTTTCAGACAATTGTAAAATTGCAGAATGTAAAAGATATTGAAAATTTCTATAACCTATCATCAACCAAATGTTTATTAGTGACTGGTAACAATAGTCCCAGTATTGTTATGGTCTAAATTAGTCTCCATTTTCCAGGACTAATTGTCTACAGTATCGCACTATGTGATCTGTATTTGACACTGTAATGAAATGCAATGTTTGCCCAAGCACATTGAGAAATTTACTAAAACGTTAAAAAAAAGGACTTGCCAACAAAAGACTTTATGTGGTGAGAAATGGATTTAATGGAATGGTTATCACCTTCTTATTACTGGCAGCATCTTCTGCTTTTTTTACCAAGGCTGTGCCCTCAGCAGTAACATGCTGAATCAATGAAAATTTTATCCATCAAACAAGTGAAACAACAAGGTCAGATAAGCACCCAATTGAATAGTTGATGGAAATATTGTCAGAGTCCCAAACCTGTTTAAAAATCTGAGAAACAGGATCCAGGCCACGAGGAATTCTGCAGAACAGCCTATACATTCTTGATAGATCATCCGCCTAATTAGCATAAAATGACAAGAAATCTTGGTCATCAGATACGATAAAACACTCTGGCTTCATTCGGAAAAACAGAAGTCACATGTCCTAAGCATACACCTTGTCATCTCGAAGCAACGCATGCAATCCAGAGTGTGCCTTTTCAAGAATTTGGCTTTTATGTATGCCGAGTAGCTCATGTTGCACTTTCTACCAGCGCAGCAAGAAAGAAAACCGACACAAATTAAATTTAAGAATTCAAATTATTTTAATGTTGTACATCATCCCAGTTTTGAAAACCAAGATGAACAAGAAGCAAAGCATCAATACAAGACCAATTATCAAATGTCTGAAATTGCAATGATACATCACAAATTATAAGCAAAACATGAACAAACCTCCAACAACTTCTGCTCACTGCTTGAATGTAAGTAATGAGAAACTCTATCTTTCTCCCGTTCTAAGCATTCCTCAGCCTAAAAACAGTCAGAGTGTCAAGGACCATGCTCAAAGACAAATTTTGTGCATTTATTCAAGCAATTTTCAGAAAATACACCTTTAACATGTAATCTGGAAATGAATCTTCCAAAATCCAGTTTGAAGCCTTCCGAGAATAATATGCAGCAGTGTCCCTGAGCATGGCATCTTCGAAGTCATTTTCATAGCATTCCATGCTCCCTAACCCAATTTCAACAAAAATATCCAAGACATTCTTCAACAAAGCCCTATCTATCTGCTCCCCTTCACGCTCTTGATCAATCTGTTAAAGAAGCGAAGTTGACGAGGTGAAAATAATAAAAAGCAGAAATCCAGTGCATGCTGAGAAATTCTGTATCCACGTACCAAAGAGATCACAGCATCTCTCACTTTGCCATTAATCTCGCTATAGACCTGAACTCCAAAAACAATGCCAGTCAAAAGCGATTCCAAGCATGGGAACCTTCTAGAACTGAATCACAGAAAGCTTAACAAAGTAAAAATTGGCATAGATGTCTTTACTCTATACACATATTGTTTGCCTAATTCAAGAGGCATCTGCAATTTGATCTTTAAATACAATAACTATGACAAAAAGCTCGGGCAATAATGTACCAGATTGCGGAAGCAAGCAAGTCCAACTTCATTAAGTGCAGGAAGCGACCTCCGAGCAACATAATATCGATCAAGATAGTGAAAAAAATGTGAAAGCCATGTAACCATAACTTTGTGATTTGACCATCTTTTCACAAGGTCCCTCAGCATGAATTCATCATGCTTCTTTCTCAAAGATGGCAATACCTGGGTGAGAAAACAAAAGTTGATAGTAACAGGATCACACATTGAACATGTTATTATATAGTTTAGTGATTACTTGAAAAAGAAGAGCTACTAAATGAGCTTTAGGAAAAGATAAAAGCATGCCTATTAAAGGGACAAGAAATGGCAATCAGAGTTCCATTCCATCCTCGCTTTTAGGGTTTAAAAGACTAATTTGTCAATGCATTCATGAATGACCAGTGATTCTCCTTTTATTGGAAAATAACAGCCCTTCATTAGTATGACATAGAGACAAAATAAAACATGTATGTAGCAAGCAAAGAAACTGACAAATTACCCAAATTACCATATACGAATGGTCAGATACTAATTTTTTCAGTATTTTAACAACCACCCATAAAGAATTACTCAAATCATGCATTGATGCACCGAGTGCTGGCGTCATGCTGGTCAGGCGCCAATAAAATATGATCCATGCAGTGCATGAAACATGCTAAGATGGCTGCATAATGTAGCACAGCCTGTACCATATCAATACCCCACACCCTTTTATTTAAAGTAATGTCGATGCTATGCCATATGTCAATAAGGCACTAGCATGATATGTATGATGCCATATCATGTGTGCTGACTCTCACTTGAGATCGTCATTCTAAATATTTTCCATGCATGACTCAGATGTGTCAAGCTGTGAGCCATTCCCCATTTTCTCCCACAAATTTATCTTACATTGTCTTTCCATAACATCAACATGTCTCTATGATTTAACCTTTAAAAATCAATTTCAGATATCTGAATTCTGTCAACTTATTGCTGAACATTCAGATACAAAAAAAACACAATGTATTGGGAGAAAAATTGCATTAAAGGGTATAATGGTATATAAAATCACCAAAAACTCATTTTAAGTTTCAACATTATTTATGTTTCTTTGCATACTATAACACAAATTTTAGCCACATAATTTTTAAAAATTGCTAAATTTCTCATAAAACTTCTAGTCGTCTTCATTAATATGATCCAATATAAAAACTATAAAGAATTATCATAAAATCTTGACTCGTGGACAAGTCATTCTATGTTCCTTCCCATGAAAGTCACCTCATTAACATCTATACACTATGGGTCTATTTGGTTTGCGGGAACGAACCTCTGGAATCGAAATCAAAATCTTTTGATTCCAAGTATTTATTTATGCAGGATTAGAATTCGATTCTGATTCCACTTGGAATCCGAATTGTTATGTATTAGAGGGAATTTGAAATCCAGAACCTCGACCCCTCGAGATCAAATTGCGAATTCATTCTAGCCAACTATAACCCAATGCTCTCTCCTCATTTGACACTCCATCTTCCCATTCTCACCCGACACCCTCCAACTGCACTGTCAACAGAGGTGAGCTAGTCCTCGTATTGGTATTTCTGACCATTTGTTATTAGATTTTGATAAGTTATAATAAGATCTACCTGTTATTTTCAACAAAACTATTTTTTTCTAATAGCAAATTTGATTTTGCAGATATCCTCTATAATTTTTAATGCATTTTCGGCATACCCATTTAAAAATCTGGACCACCCAAGCTTCTAATTCCGAGTCTGATTTCTATGTGAACTAAATGAATGGGAGGTATGAGTGATTCCGATTTCGATTCTGATTCTAGTGGAATTCAATTCCAATTCCGATTATGACGGCTAACCAAATGAGGCCTAAGTATTTTCTAAGTCTTGGTTGAACTGTATTATCTAAAGAAATTAAATAAGATCTAACATACCATATCAAGTTTTGTTACATGAAATTAGATTGATGCACCAAAATTCATGTCATAACCAAGTTATCTGTCATGTTGCTGCCAACTAAAACTTGAAACATGATGTGCACATAGTATACTAGAATGAAACAAAAAGGTACAGATAAAATATTATGGAAAGAAACAAACATGCTCACAATCAGTTAATCACATTATAATGCACAAACTGGTTCAAGAGAACATCAAAGTGTGTTGCAGCTTCCCAAACTCCATACTAAAAATGCAAAAATGAAAAGAAAAAGAATAAGTGACAAGAAAAGAAAAAGAGATCACTTAGATATTGGAGTATAAATTAAGTACAAATTATGGCCTTGAAAAATTTTAAAAAAATAAAATAAAGATCCTTGCATGATCTAGAAAAATTGCACCACCTGCTTGGTGGTTCCCTAAGATCTTATGAATTTCAGTCAAAGAAAACATTCTCAATACAAGTCCTGGTTCCTAGGTTGAAAAGTTTAAAAGGCCTGTGTTGTTCTTTCCTAAACCAAAGAATAATAAAGAAGGGTGAAAATATACTGGGGTGCAAGAGAAACCTGAACACAGAAGCCATGATAATTGTACATACTTTTCCACTGAACAGGACTCCCACGTCCTAATAAGAATTTTAAGATCCTTTCCTAATTCTGAGATTCAATTCTAAACCCAATAATTCATATTGAATTACAAACTTAAGGTTACCATTTAAATTCGTAAACTCCAGGACGGTCTTAAATTATATGCCTTGGATCATGAATTGCTGAGGTTTGATAACATTAATCATTTTACATATATCCCTGACCAGGAAATCTGATTTTAGAACTGCCCATCTCAGTAATACCTACTTATATTTGAGAAAACCCTTGGCAAGAGCAGTAATACCTACTTAAACTGTCTACTAGAAGCTTCATGGCAACTATTAAATCCATGAAAACCTCTATGCCCCCTAGTACCATGACATCCTCCACCGTCCCTCATCTCTAAGCACCACCATTGTCCCTTCCCCTCATTCCCTTCATATATCTCATTTCCAAGCTACGAATGTCCTTAAGTTGGCACCCTAGTGCCTCATCCAAAACAAACAACAGCATTTATCCTTCTTAAAGTACAGAAGGCGATCTAGATGGATCTGATCTAAATTGATTGCAATGGTTGTTAATCATGATGGAAATCTTTACCTTCATGCATCATAAAATTTAAATTTCTAAGAAAAAACAGTTCATTTATTCTGGCAAGCCTAAGCAAATGTAAATTCTCAGAAGTTCATCTTAGATGCCCTTCCAATCAAGGTTTCCAAATATTGATATTTGGATTTTCTTAGCAAGCCACCAATAATGAGATGACAAAGATATCAGATTTTCTCAACTGCCGACACTAGACCATCTACAAAGGAATCAAAATTTTAGGAGGTTTATGGTCGAGACCCGGGGAAGCAAGCCATAAAAAATGGAAAATATGGGGAAAAAGAGGAAATTAACTCTCATTTTCACATTAATTTCAATTTGATGACCTAAAATCTATCTAGAAGACATTTTCCTTTTTGTCTTCCCCTCTTCTCTTCCCTCCCTTCAAGCCCCTATCCTCCACCATCATCTCCTTAATAGTGCCAAGATGATCTCGCCCTTTCCTTCCCCTCCTTCGAGATCCCCTCTTATATTGGCCATCATGATCATCAAGATCATCTCCATCTCCTCCATAAATTCCTTGCCTTCAAGGCCTCCTTCATAGCCATTTACGAGCTCCCTCTTTCTTAATTTAACACTACACCTTCACCCTCTATAACCATCTAGCCATGGTGATCAAGCTCAATCCTCTGACAACCCGGTTAAAGCTTCTATATTTAGAAGGTAACAATGATTAGAATATGTTGACTATTATGGTGATATCATATTATTGGCAAATCAGAATAGACTTGTTTGAATTGACTAAAATAGTAAGGACTGATATTATTGGGTGCTCAATATCATTACATAGAGTTACAGGGCATTTCAAATTTTGAGTTTTTTTTTATGTATCAGGCACTTGGACACTCCAAAACAACCCTTGAGACACTTCAAGACACTCCTTAATACTTCATACCATTGAGGGTGCATTTGTATTGCTGCTTGGATTGCTGTGGGATTAGATTGGCAATCCAATCCGATAGACTTCCAACCCAAGGGATGGGTCTAGTTTGCCAATACACCACTTTTAGGCATAGAAAACCAATGGAATGTTGGGGCCCACGATATTTCAATCTATTTTTTTTCTCTTCCAAACATTGGATTGGATTCCAATCCAATCCCAACGGCAGTCCAAATGTGGCCTAAATCATTGTGCCAATTTTATCACATGTCTAGTTTTGGTACTATTGCATCAAGTTTAATGATAACAATTAGCAACCATTTGACCAAATTTTATGATCTTAAGAAACATTGCTCGTTATTCATTATATGCATACATCAATACATATCTACACAGTCATATATTTAATATAGACATTACCCCATGCCTTATCTTTTGAAGATCCTAATGTTAGATTCTTCCAGACACTTGGACACTTGATAGTTGATAGCTGTGTCATGTGACAAAGTAATATTACCATTATAAAATCATATCTCAGCGGAGATTTTGATCAAGACAATAAAACAAGCTTCCAATCATAAAATTCACTAACTTTAGTGCGAGTGGGTTGAGCCTACCCAACTCTTTGCCAAGTTTAAAGGATAAAAGCAAGGTTTTAAATCTCATGGAGATAGGATTGTCCTAGTTTTTTCATGGAATGGGATGCGTCGCCGTGTCATTCTGTCTCGATACTTGGGACAAAAGGTGTCTCATAGTGCACTGATTGGGACACTGGGATGATGGTGGGACGGTCCTGTCCCAATAGTTGAAAAAGCAACCCATGTTGATGTCCCACGAAACATGTTGTTGGAACCTAAAATTTTGGATAAAAGTAGCATTTACTAGTTAGATAGGTTGTGACCAATAGCAACTTATACACCAGCATGTTCAACATCAAGTTTGTTCTTAACTCTTTGCAATGATGCCTTTTTTAGCACAATTATGTGTGGTCATTGAAAGATTAAAGTACATAACGACAACCCATAACAAAAAAAGGGCCAATGGTAGCTTTAGATATCAACACCAGATAAGACACAATCAACCACAACTAAGAATGGTGCAGCCAAGACAGGATTAGCCTAACCAATGAGCAAAATCAAATTTGCAAACAATAGCAACTAAATCACAAAGCAAAGGGGAAAATAATAAAGCGATATTTCAGATTAGAAACTCAAATATTAAATTCCCATCAAAAGATGGCAGAAATTCAGATTCAGAAATGTAATTTTTTTTTAAAAAAATCAAAATCCAGAAACATTGATTGATGGCTTATTTGTAACTTACCTGATTAAATAGCAAGATAAAAAAAGATAGAGATAATAACAGATCATCATTCTTATAAATGCTGACTCTTATATATGCATAAACATGAAAAGAAATTGTCATCACCGTCAAACTGATATACTCTTCAAATGGCTCCCGGTATTTGTCATATAACTGCTGTGAGTATTCATGCGAAGGTTTCTGAGTGCACATATTATAGATGGTTCTGATCCAACAGTTAAGAAAACAATTGCGTTGAAACCAAAATAACAGTACAATATAGCAATAAAACCTTGAAGCAGCATCAATAAAAGAAGAGAAGAAGGATACGTGTAGAGCATCATGAAATCCTCCGAGCTGAATTGCATCTCGGGGAGCCCTTCTAAGATGTTCCTCAACCTTGTTATGCCTCTCTGCATGACATCCCATCCCTGCTCCAAATCTATAGTCTCTCTTTCAGGCATCGACATACTTTCCTACCGCAAGGAACTCCTCCCCGGCTCAAGCCCCTACACCGCAGAGGCAATTCAGTCACTTATGAGATATATTCGATCTTCAGACCTAAATCAACCCCGGGACGGCATCGAAACAGCCGGAAATCAAACCATAAACCTAATCCGGAGCATTGATTTGAGCAAAAACATGAAAACATTCCCAAAACAAAACAATCCAGAAACCGAATTCCAAGTCATGCAAAAACAAAGATTGAAACCCGAAAAAAAAGAAGAGATTGAAAGCAACACGGACAAAAATTCGACGCACGTACCTGATTTTGGCTGGAAAGAGACGGATTCGAACGCACACCGGCGACGAAAAACCCTAACCCTAGAAATCGGAGGGAGAGAAAAGGGAGCGCGCAGTCGGTGCTGGCACTAGTGACGATCGAGTTTTATGGGGATGAGAGAGTCAGAGTAAGCAGTGGAGATGAAGAGGTCCAGGGATGGGAAGACGTGGATTTTCAGAGCGAGATGCCGGCGGTGAGCAAGGACGATGGTACCGGCGTCATCCTTGGTTCAAATTTATAAAATAAACTACTTCTTGCTTGGGGAACAAGTAGTGCATTAGCTCTATAGTGCCAATTCCTTGCGCGGCCGCCTAAAGCTAAGACCCCTGCCACTAGAAGGATGGTTCATTTGAACTACAAAACAAACAGAGCCAAAACACGAACACATGGCATCATTTCTTGAACTAAAACAAAGGGCGTCACGGCTAGCAGCAGCCCAAGAAACATCAATAAACCAAGGGATCAATACTAAGGAAGCTAAACATGACAACATCCCTGCTCACCGCTGGCAAGGCAGCAAACTTTCTCAGGACACCATCCCTCTGGAACCGAGCCTTCTCTAGCACCCTCTGAGACATCTCGTTCTCCATGGCAGCGAACGCTTCCAGTCTCTTCAAGCTCGGCCACTCCTTAAAAATGCTAGCCACCGCCTCGTTTACGGCTGCCGGAATTATTCCCCGTCCCCAGTAGTCGTGGGCCGCCGTCAAGGCCGAGGATGACGCCGGCGCCATCGTCCCTGCTCACCGCTGGCATCTCGCTCTCGAAGTCCCACGTCTCCCCATTCCTGTACCTCTTCATCTCCATTGCTTACTCTGGCTCTCTCTCACTCCCTGCTTCTCTTGCGATCGAAGGCAGTAGGAAATAGAGGGGGGGGGGGGATTGGATTCGGACGGCAGGAGAGCCAAAGAGAAACGATCTGGAAGGAAGAGAACTCCCGCTCCACAGATCAAATTAGCCTCTGAAGACCTCCACGGCAGCTACCTAGCCATGTAGTATGCCAAGGCATCACCAGTTTTTAACAGTAGGATCAAAATAAAACGAAAAAAGAAAATTTAGAAACAGCTTAAAAATTTTGATAGTATAGAGACCGAAAAAAAAAAAGAAGAATGACATCCCTCCAAGTTTGAGAGCTAAAAAGTATGCTTTAACCTAATTATTAATATTTTTTAAAAAATAATAAATAATTTTATATTAAAAATTTAATGGATAAAAAATATATTGAAAAATATATTAAAATTTTTAATTCTCACTTTTAAAAAAAATCACATAAAAATTTAAGAAAGACATGGCAACTCATGTAATGTGCTCTCTACTTCTCTTTCTTGCTTTCTTTTTTAACCATAAAATGAACAATTCCAATCTTACTCAATATGTAGGGGCTAACAAAATATCAAAAACAAATAGATTTTAATTGGATATTGATATTGATATCATTTTCATCCCACATGTTATGACACTAAGCTTAACTCAATATAAAGGGATAGAAAAAGTAACTCATCATTTTCATCCATGGCCATTCACATAGTTAAATAATTATGCAAGTTTGATTAATCATGCCAGTTCAAGGATACCCCTCTAATTAGCTATCAAAAGTTAAAAAACTAATTAATAATGAGTTCAACTCATAGCATCAATAGTCACCTTAATAGGTTAGATTTTTTTTTTTTAATCTTCACTCATCGAAAGCAAGATCCAGCCATCAAGAGGAGTGGTTTGTCTATTATTGTTTCATTATTGACATAGATTTTAGTCTAACAATGGAGCAAGATTGAAACATTGAAAGTGATGATCTGATTTGGATCATATCACGATTTGAACCAAGGGTCCATGATATGATATGATCCAAACCAAGGGTCCATGACTAGCATGAGAACCAAGATAAGTGGAACCTACTTTGGCTCATGCGTAAGCCTCAAAAAACTTAATAATTAACATACATATTTACAACAACTATATGGTTAGATCAAAGGTACTTATAAAGATTCTTCTAAAATATTGTTCTTAGCTCCATACCAAGCTTCTTTCCTTATCCTTTGCACTAGGCCTAAATTTTTTGCAGCTTGAGTGACATGGGCAATAGCACCATGATTTGCCTCTTGACACTCTGCATCTACCTTAAGATTATGTAATATATCATAGAAGGTCTTGATATGTTCCTAACACACTATGAAGAGATTTATCTAAGCCCGCTTAGGATTCGATAGAGATTGAATCATTGCTAACACATGTTCAACATTAAGCTCAATTCCAACCATCTTCAAGTCACATATATCATGGCAATCATAATATGGAGATACTTAGTTAAAGAGTATTTTGGGTCCTTTATGCATTACTATAAATTTAGGTTGAAAGCACAAAGCCTTATAGCTGAAGTTTGACCAAAAATGACTTTTAATTGGTTCCATATATCCTAGACAGTAGAACAGTTCTCACACTCTTCTATCTGGTCTTTATGCATGTTGCTCGATATAGCTTTACCTAGCTTTTATAGACCCTCTTAACTCAGCTATGTAGGTTAAAGTTTCTAAAACTTTTGTTCGTTAAGAATAATAGTTTTTCTTTACTAGACATTGTAATTCTTTTTATCAAGTTTTTTTTCTTTAACCAGGTTAAAAATTATGTCCTTTGAGGCAATTATCATTACATTCATAAGGTAAGGGTGAACATTAGGTATATAAACAACTTCTCTCGAATCAATTAGATCACCATATTCTTTCTTACAAGCAAAGATTAAATGTGGCAGTCAACTAATAATCATATCCTATAATATGAGTTAAAATATGGAATTCTTTTATAGACCCTTGTAACTCAACGATGTTGGTTAAAGTTTTTAAAACTTTTATTCATTAAGAATAATAGATTTCCTTCACTCGACATTAAAATTTTTTTCATCAAGTTTTTTTTTCTTTAATTATGTTAGAAATTGTCCTTTGAGGCAATTATCACTACATGGGTGGAGATTAGGCATATAAACAACTTCTCTCGAATCAATTAAATCACCATATTCTTTCTTACAAGCAAGGATTGAATGTGGCACTCAACTAATAATCATATCTTATAATATTAGTCAAAATATAGAATTTAACTAATTTTATTCATTTAAGGATCTAATCTATACATCCACGTTTATTAAGGAATCAATCTTATTGATGTGCATATAATAAGAGATTTCATCAAGCCCTAAACATATGAATGCCATCTTTTAAATAAAGAACATATACATAATCAACCTTCTCAATATAAAATTCTTCTTATCATCTTTGGAACATGGGTATAATTTTAAGGACACAAAAATACATTAATTAATTGTGCTAATTTATACGATTTTCAAGGATAAAATGGAAATAATTGTAAAAATTATAATGCAACAAAAATAATGACACTAGACATATTTCAACATTCTCAAGAATAATGACAAAAAGCTAAAATTTTATAAATTTGATTTATATATAACTTTATATACTTTTGGAATGATTGTCCTTTACTAAAAAAATAGAGAATAGATTTATGAATATCCATCCTTAACTATAAATTCTAAAAATTGCAGACATTTTAAATATTCAAAAGTTCTCGCATCAATTTTTGTTTAAAATTACTCGTTCACCCATACTTTTAAAAATTTTTGTTTTCATCCACTAACATGTGGCAGCTATACACTATGCCTCATGGTAGTTGCCAACTAGCATTATTTGCTAGACCTATGATAGACATAAATTGTCACATATCGCTATGTCAACAAATTGGCTCATTAACATACCATATCAACTAACATATCAATTATGTTGTATACTGTGACATGTCAACCCTAATGTTGCTGCTTCTAAGCATATGTTGGCTATGATAGTACTTATATGGAACTCTATTAATGCTCAATAAGTGATGACGTCAGCCTTGGTTGTATTGAATTTTTTAAATTTATTTATTAATTAAATATATTTTAAATTATATAAAAATCTAATATCTAAATTAAATTCGATTCAAACTCTATTCATTTTATAAAGTCCTATTATTAGGGTCTTTTGACCTTGATCTGACTCTACCACCTCCTTCGATTGCTAAAAGAGGTTCTTCAGGGCTCTGATCAACACTAGTGACCATTATTGTTGATTAATGAGGACAGAGGAAGTCATCGATTGATGGCTATAAGATGCTGCAGTTGGTCCTTTAATAAGCTATGCTACAAATTTTTAGCCATTGGAGTCTCAAATGAGCCTCTATCGACGTATGTATGGGTATCATCAACAACCAACAAGCCTTAAAGCTATATATGGGCATCATTAATAACCAAAAAGCCTTAAAGCTTAGCTGAATACTACTTATGAGTGGGTTTAGGTTAGGTCTTTTGTACGAAAGAATGATAGATGCTCTTTCATGCGGATAACTCTTCGATAACCTATCTTTTGCTCTAGGAACTAAATGGACTGATATGGAAAGATGTTTGTCTGACAACGTTAGATGGATATCAACAAGCCTTAAAGCTTAGCAGACCACTACTTATGAGTGTGTTTGGGTTAGGTCTTTTGTACAAAAGAATGATAGATGTTCATTCATGCGGACAGCTTTTCAATAACCTATCTTTTGCTTTAAGAACTAAATGGACTGATATGAGAAGACGTTTGTCTGACGACGTTAGATGGATATGAAATATTTTATTTCAAAGGATTCCAATGCTTTTTGCATCTATCCGAGTTGCAGAAATAATAAAATATGAGTTATATTCTTATTCTTTTACTCTTGTACTAGATATGAGTTATTATCCTTATTTTTTTATTTTTTTACTTCTTCACTAAAGAAGAGAGATATTTATAAATGACCATATATTTGTATAAAAATAATAGGATATGTGCTATTATCCTTGTTCTATTGCTCTTTTATTTCTTTTTCACTAAAGAAGAGGGATATTTATAAATAATCATATATTTGTATTAAATGAGATATGAGCCATTATTCTTATTTTTTTATTTTTTTACTTTCTAATAAAGAATAGAGACATTTATAAATAACTGTATATTTATATAAAGATAATGGGATACAATCCAGTATCTTGTTTTTTTAGTCTTTTACTTTTTACTAAATAACAAAGATATTTATAAATAATTAAATATTTGTATAAAGATAATGAAATATGAGTTATTATCCTTATTTTTACTTCTACGTTAGTACTCTCATCTCGATGGAACCTGCAAACCTACCACCACTAACTGGTCATCTGTGGCTACCACTGCACTTATTCGCCACTACTAGTTAAGATAATGGAATCCTTTGGATTGACCCAAATACCTCTCTTCTTTGCACTTAGATTTGAGATATATCCCTTTGCCATTTTTTCTTCTACTTCAAAGTGATCTCTTGATCTACACCTCTATTAAACTATCTTAAGGAGTAGTTTCATGCTCAAGCACAAGGAGATTATGCTCCAGCTCTAAGAAATGTGGCGAATTAGGATGGTGCCGAGGAGGCCTTCACCTGAACTTTCATTGTTCTTCAGTATGCAAGCCATGGCTTTTTTATTTTTTGTTTTTGGATCCGTTTGACATCTGTCATACAAATATCTTTCCATATTAGTCTATCAAAATCTTAAAGTATAAAATAGACTATCAAAGGACTATTCACATGAAAAAATGCTAGTACAAGATAGATTATTAAAAGGTTATCCATATAAAAGAATATTTAGTATTCTTAACCTGAATCTGTTATGAGCAGCTACTAACACATCCATAGCTAGTCTTCTTCATCATCATCTGTAGCCATGGCTATCGATAATCAGCGAATGAAAAGGAGCATTTGAGATGAGCACATCGATTTAGAAAGACGATAAGCTAATTCGATATGTCGTAACAATCATTAGTTTGAGAAAAAAAAAGGGGACTCAAAGGTCCTCCATGCTATCACCACAATTAGCGAAACTGCCGGTACTTCACGGTCGATAAGAATCAAGAAAAGGGGGGCCAAACCCTTTTAAGCAGTAAAGGCTGATCGGGCATGCGAAGAGGGAAGGTGCCCTCTAGCGGGCTCTTTTTTAGCCGAAGAGGGATAGTCTCACTCCTCACCCCATCTTCCCTTATTTTTGTATGTGTCCAAGTATAATGCATCATTGGTGCCAACAAATTTTACTGGTTATAGCATTCTACTTTGGTTACAAAGACTGATTACAATGGCAAAAACAAGAGTTCTAGTTATGGTACAATGATAGAAGGAATAGGTCGAAGGTGATACCCAGTAGAAGGATGAGGTACTAATAGTTTGAATCAATGATGCTAGCTTTATGAGGTTTTTTTGGTCTCTTACGAACGCAGAATATCTCTATGCATGTCTTAAACAAGGTGGAAGGACTACAAGAATCCTTCACAAAGTCCATGCTTCAAAATCTAAAAAGTAAAGATGTGTTCAGAGAGAAAGAGAGGAATGGATATCATTTTGTGGCGATGGCCTATTTTCACAATTTCAATACCTCATGATTTTTCAATCTCATAATTTGATGATGTCTGATGGTCCTTCATACACATGATGTTTATATAGAGTAAGAGATCAATTAGTTTGATCTTTAATATTGTAAGATAAAGGATCAAAGTGCTAGAATTTAGACTCTGGCTCTTAGACAAGATGCCTACTACTCGATGGCTCGAATTATGTCTAAATCATTTGCCAATAACAAGCAATCAAGCCAGACGACAACTAACAACGGCACGTAGATTCTTATGCAATTGATTTCGGATCTCTATGACTTATAGAAATTTTAGTCATGTAAGAAAAAAAAGTATGGGCCAATTCAAATTTAAAATAAGGCATTGCAGTGTCAAGGAATTTGTTTATGAAAATGAAACAATATTTTCATCATCAAGAAAGTAAAATGTTACTACAACCACAAGGGGATGGATTACAACATGACAGGAACATAAAGGCAAAGTAACAAAGTTAAGACCTTGATGTGATTTGCAAATTTCTTGGCCAGATGTCTCCATGTATGAGAAGACTAAAAGCATAGGACATGCCATGGCAAGCTGCCGAAATGGAAAAGATTTCTTTTAAAATGATAAAATGCCGGCATGTTTTGCACCGGTTGGTCTGAAGGCGAATTCACCCAACCAAATGATAGGATAGTCCATGGCCAAGAAAATGGCAACGAAAAGCCAAGATACATGGAAAACATCAGAAAAAGACTAGGTGAGCTGAACAAAGTGGTAATATCGTACCATTTTTTTCGTAAACGGGAACAGTAGAAGAAGCCCGACCGCAGGCGTGACAAATTTGCATGGTAGGAGAACGCTGCAAGCAACGTCAGGAGATTGCTCACATTTTTTCTGTCATTTTTTGTTGGATGGCACCAGAAAGAGCCACGCAAGCAAACTTAGTTCAAATTTTAAAATGAGCTCATGCATCAGATCAATTAAATATTTGAACAACATTTCTATTCAAAATAGATGTATTCGATTCGCATTCTACAACTTTACTAGACAGACAGGCGACTTAAGATTTTATTTATTTATTTAATTTTAATAATAAAGCAACAGAATAAATTTAGAATCTAATTAGATTTCAGTTCACAAGGCAGTTCGATGATAAGTTTGTTCGGTAGGCGTCTTACCAATTTACTTTACAGATAATGCAACTTATGAAAAGAAATGCATCACAATTACGAAAGAAGTTCTAAACATCTACAAAACCATGTTGCACATAATATAATTGATCTATTAGCTGTAGCATTAGATGCACTTGTGATATGGGCAAAGAGAAGAAAAGCCCATGATATCGTAAAATGGCTCTGAACACACAAAGTAAAATGGCACTGAACAAGACGCTAAGATTATACATACATCTGTTGCCAGAGATCCATCCATCAAATTTAAAAGCATGGTGACATTTTTTAATCCCCATGGTAAGCAAATTAAATGGTGATAATGATTAAAGCAATTGCAGTACCAAAACAATGCAATTTTGAATAAAATGACAGCAAAAGAACCCACGTAGGCCGTCTTGTAAACCTTGTCAAGTCACTCGAGCCATATGGACACAGGAAACAACTACCCAAATAGAATAAAGTATGAGAACAAAGTAAAATATAGAAAAATAAGATTTTGTTGAAAAAATGGTTGTAAAACCATTATAAATGCTATTTTGAGATGAACGAGAAATCGATTGATGACACTTAATTCTTTAAATTTTGAAAGGTGCATTAGTAATACTTAACTCTTGAAAGTTTCGATTGGAATTTTGAACATCTCATACTTATTGATTTGGATTAATATCCATTAATTCCAAACCTATTAACCTCCCTCTTTTATGCCTATATAAGGAGGCTTTTTCTTCTTTGTTAAACACCGAAAAAAAAAAAAAATTCACACAAGAGCACAATCACAAGTGTCGAGTTTTTCCAAATTTTTTTTTTTGTCATCTATTTTCTTGAGTATTTTCTGGTGATAGAGTGAAGGTATCGTTCGAGTTCACCGAAATCAATACGGTGGTGCCCTTGTTTGACTCGATAGTCATTATATATTGAGAAGCTGCTCACGTTTCCTTAAGCATTGTTGACGTAAAGGGAGCAAATCTGCTTTAAGGAAAGCGTGGTTTCACGTGCCTCGGCTTTCAGTTTCTGTTTCATAATATTCTCATTCTTGATGTTGTAATCGTATTTATCGTTTTCTTTTGTTCTTTAATAATAATATTTGTTCTTCTTCTCAATCTACTAACATTCTTAAAGCATATTTGCCTTAGAAGACGAACAAGTTGGAGAAAGAAAATAGTTTGAAATATTTGTTTTGCAAGACTACATTTGCGTTTGTTTCTGTTGTTACGTTTATTTTTGATGCAATTATTTACTATATTATCAGTTCTGCTTGATATACTTTACATATATGTCTTATGTTTAGCTTCGATTCTACTACCAGAAGTATCTGTTTTGAAATATAAAACTTAGTTAAGGCTTATAGTCTTGTTTTATTCTAAACTTGGTTCTAATTTATGAATCTTTGAGTTTTTTTAGATATGGCTGAAAATATGAACGTTGTCTTAGCTGTAAGCACTAGCGAGACGCCGTTGCCGTTCCCCCAAGTGCATGCTACGGTCCCAACCCAATCGCTGCCTATGATGGTCTCTGTGCACCACAATGATAAGCCCAAAAATTTTAGTGGGCTGAATTTCAAAACGTGGCAGTAAAAGATGTTTTTCTATTTGACAACTTTAATCTTTTAAGATTCTTAAAAGAGGATCTTCCTATTGTTAGAGAGGATGAAGTTAATGCTCAAGCCTTCAACACGATTGAGGCTTGGAAGCACTCTGACTTTTTATACCATAACTATATTTTGAATGGTCTGTCTGATGCACTATATAATGTTTATAGTGTGAAGAAAACCGTTAAAGAATTGTGCGAGTCTTTGGACTACAAATACAAATCCGAAGATGCGGGGGCTAAAAAATTCTTAGTCGGATAATCTTGAACTTCAACATGGTGGACAATAAAACCATTATAAGTCAAGTGCAAGAGCTTCAATTGATCATTCATGAAATTCATGCTGAAGGAATGGTCTTGAGTGAGTCTTTCCAAGTGGTTGCTATTATTAAAAAGTTACCCCCTGCATGGAAAGACTTTAAGAACTACTTGAAGCACAAGCGAAAGGTGATGAGTGTTGAAGATCTCATTCTCAGGCTTTACATTGAGGAGAACAACAAAGGTACGGATAAGCGGTTCTCGAATTCACATGCTGTCAAGGTCAATATGGTGGAGCACAAGAAAGGCTTCAAGAACATGAAGCTTAAGCTGAGACCTAAGCCGGGGTCTAAATTGGGACCTAAAGGAAGAGTGTCCAAGAAGCTAAAATTCCAAGGAAAATGCTTCAATTGCAACAAGACAGGAGAGAAGTCGGTAGATTGCAAAGCGCCAAAAAGGGACAAGGGAAAAAAGATAAAAGAGGCCAATGCTGTGGATGCCATTTCATAGGAGGTGTCTGATATGAGTCTCTCTGCTGTAGTCTCTGAAGTCAACTTGGTGAACTTAAATCCAAAGGAATGGTGGCTTGACACTGGAGCCACATGACATGTCTGTGTGAACAAGTCCGCTTTCTCTAATTTGGTTTCATCAAAATTTGAGGAGAAATTATACATGGGCAATTCGGCCACCTCTGAAATCAAGGGCTAAGGAATAGTGTATCTAAAGATGACCTCTGGGAAAGAGATTAAGCTGAAGAATGTGTTGTACGTGCCTGACATTCAAAAGAATTTGATTTCTAGAATACTGTTGAGTGTTAATAGATTCAAAATAGTTTTTGAGTCTCAAAAAATTGTTCTGTCCAAACAAGGTGTTCCAATTGGGAAAAGCTATGTAAAAGAGAGGATGTGGAAAATGAATGTAATAGTTGTAAAGCCAAAGAATGCTATTAAGTATGCTAGTACCTCTTCTGTTTATTTGCTTGAGTCCTCTACTTTATGGCATGGTAGATTAGGACATTTTAATTATGATACATTACGTAGATTAATTAACTTGAATCATATATCCGCATTTAATGCAGATTTCAAACATAAGTGTGAAACTTGTTTGGAGGCAAAATTGACTAGATCATTATTCAAAATAGTTGAAAGAAATACTAAATCCCTTGATTTAATTCACAGTGATGTTTGTGATTTAAAATTTGTTCAAACTAGAGGTGAAAATAAATATTTTGTCACTTTCATTGATGATAGTACAAAATACTGTTATGTAAATTTACTTAAAAGTAAAAATGAGGCTATAGAGAAATTTGCTCTCTATAAGCACGAGGTGGAAAATCAACTTAATAAAAAAATTAAGATGGTAAGAAGTGACCGTGGTGGTGAATATGTAGAACCATTTGGTAAATTTTATGCACAACATGGAATTATTTATGAGGTCACACTACCTTATTCTTCTCAATCAAATGGAGTGGCAGAACGAAAAAATCGCACTTTAAAAGACATGATGAATGCCATATTGATAATTTCTGGTTTGCCACAAAACATGTGGGGTGAAGCTATTTTGTCGGCTAACTACCTTTTGAATAAGGTTCTCAAGAAAAAACAAGAAAGGATGCCCTATGAGTTGTGGAAAGGTAGAAAACCTTCCTACAAACACTTGAAAGTGTGGGGGTGTCTAGCCTAGGTAGTGGTGCCTTTGTCAAAGAAAATAAAAATAGGTCCAAAAACGGTTGATTGTATTTTCATTGGCTATGCACAAAATAGCAATAAATATCGTTTCCTTGTATATGAATCCAAAAACCCTGAAATTCATAAGAATATGATAATGGAATCTAGGAATGTATCGTTCTTTGAATATGTGTTTCCTTGCAAATCCAATAGGAATGAACCAAGTTTAGCAAAACGAACTTTTGAGATATTGATGAGAACAGTCAGAACCAAGAATAAGATAATGAAGATATGAGGTTCAAGTGGAACCTAGACGAAGTAAAAGAGCAAGAGTAGAGAAATCTTTTGGACCAGATTTTCTAACCTATATGCTTGAGACTGATCCTCGAACCTATAGAGAAGCTGTAAGTTCTACAGAGGGTCCTCTCTGGAAAGAGGCAATAAAGAGTGAAATCGATTCCATAATGCAAAATCACACTTGGGAACTGGTAGATCTCCCTTTTGGATGCAAACCATTAGGATCAAAGTGGATTTTCAAACAAAAAATGAAGGCAGATGGAACGATTAATAAGTACAAGGTCAGACTTGTAATTAAAGGTTACAAACAAGTAGAAGGCCATGACTACTTTGATACATATTCTCTTGTAACGAGAATAAATTCTATAAGAATGATTTTGGCAATTGCTGCATTGTGAAATTTGGAGGTCCATCAAATGGACGTGAAAACAGCCTTTCTTAATGGAGATCTTAAAGAAGAAATCTACATAGAACAACATGAGGATTGTGTAGTTCCAGAATAAGAAAAGAAAGTCTGTAAATTGATAGTCCTTGTATGGACTGAAGCAAACGCCAAAACAGTGACACAAGAAATTTAATAATGTCATGATGACAAATGGTTTTAAAATCCATGAGTGTGACAAGTGTGTTTATGTTAAAACTACAGAAAAAGGGTTACATAATTCTCTATCTATATATGGATGACATTCTCATTGTAGGTAGCAACGAATGAATGATAAAAGCTACCAAGGACATGTTGAACTCAAGGTTTGACATGAAGGATATGGGACTAGCTGATGTAATTTTGGGAATGAAGATTACAAGAATGTCCGATGGTCTCATATTAAGTCAATCACACTATGTGGACAAGATTCTTGACAAATTTAACAAAGATGATTCTGGCATTTCTTAAACTCCAATTGATATAAGTCAATATCTGTCCAAAAATAGAGATGAAAGTGTTGCTCTGGTAGAGTTTGCACAAGCGATAGGTAGTCTAATGTATTTAATGAGTTGTACAAGACCGGACATAGCCTACACTTTGAGTTACTTGAGTAATCCAAGCCATAAACATTGGAAAGCAATTGTCAGAGTACTTAGGTACTTAAGGTATACTCGTGATTATGGGCTGCACTATACCAAAGATCCAGCTGTTCTTAAAGGTTATACTGATGCAAGTTGGATATCTGAAATACAAGACTCAAAAGCTACTAGTGGATATGTATTCACATTAGTTGGTGCAGCTATTTCATGAAAATCTTCCAAGCAAATTGTAATAACCAGATCCACGATGGAATTTGAGTTTGTAGCTTTGGATAAATGTGGCGAAGAAGCTGAATGGCTACATAATTTCTTGGAGGACATTCCTAAATGGAAAAAACCTATGCCACAAATATGTATATATTGTGATAATCAATTTACAATTGCTAGAGCACAGAATATAATGTATAACGGTAAGTCAAGACATATACGTTGTCGGCATAATACCGTTAGACAACTGATCTCAACAGGAGTTATCACTGTTGACTATATGAGGTCAAAGGATAACATTGTGGATCCGCTAACCAAAAGGTTAAATAGAGATCAAGTTGAAAAGACATCGACAGGAATGGGACTTAAGCCCAAGGATTAATAAGGTTGATATGAAGGAAAACCCAACCTAGTTGATTGAAGATCCCAAGATCTAGGTTCAATGGAACAACCTAATTATAGTGACCAAATAGGATCACTGTGGGGGTCAACCCTACCCATTCCTATGATGGAACAGTGATGCCGATAGAAAAAGGTTAAGCTATGAGCTTTTAATGATCTTTATACGTCAGAAATTCGAGCAGAATAATGCAGGTTACTCTTAGATAAGAGATCATCTATGTGAGAGAAGTGGGGCCGCTTCGAAGGAGAATTGTGAGGGCTTAATTCTCTAGAAACTCTCACAGAATCAGACAGATGTTCACAGTCAAAAATGAACATAACCATGAGAACCGAAATTGTGCCAGGAAGATATGTGTGAGATATATCATCATTTACATAAATGGTAGAGTAGTTCAAGAACATTGCGTCTACTGAACAGCCAAAAAAGTAAATATATTCTCATGGGAAAGGTTTAAAGGTTAACGCTTATCTATCCTATGCAGGTATCAACCGCAGAACTCTATCACTAAGTCATGTCGAGTCATGTCATTTTCTTGACATCAATCAATTTCATTCATGTGGGGGATTGTTGAAAAAAATGGTTGTAAAACCATTATAAATACTATTTTGGAATGAATGAGAAATTAATTGATGACACTTAATTCTTTAAATTTTGAAAGGTACATTAATGACACTTAACTCTTGAAAGTTTCAAATGAAATTTTGAATGTTTCATACTTATTAATTTGGATTAATATCCATTAATTCCAAACCTGTTAACCTCCCTCTTTTATACCTTAAGGAAGCTTTTTCTTCTTTGTTAAACAAGAAAAAAAAAAAAATCACATAAAAGCACAATCTTTAAGTGCCAAGTTTTTCTGAATTTTTTTTGTTGTTGTCTATTTTCTTGAGTATTTTCTGATGATAGAGTAAAGACATCGTTCGAGTTCGCCGAAGTTGACGTAATGGTGCACATTTTAACTCGATAGTTGTTATATCCTGAAAAGCAGTTGTTCACGTTTCCTCAAACACTGTTGAGGTAAAGGAAGCAAATCTGCTTAAAAAAAAAGTGGCTTCCCATGCCTCGGCTTTCGGCTTTCAATTTCTGCTTCATAATATTTTCATTCTTGATATTGTAATCGTATTTATTGTTTTCTTTTGTTCTTCAATAATAATATTTGTTCTTCTTCTCAATCTACTAACAAATTTTTAGAAGAAACATATCCACAGTTTATCAAGATACTGCAGCAAGAAAACAACAGAATTAGAACATTTCAGATTGCTTGTTGACGATTCACTTTCCACTGCATGGAGAAACCTGGCTTCAAGGTAAATGTGCCAGTAACAAGGCTCATGGATCTAAGAACCATATCCGGCCTCTCAAGATGGGAAAAAAGAAAAAAGAAAAAAACTTTGACAGCATTTTCAAATTTGAGTATCGCACAGACCACTGATATCCTTTTGCGCAGTGTTGGCAGCTACCTCGATAAAATGACAGACAAGAAAGATTTCCTTCCATCAACAGCAGAAATTCACTCAGTCCAAGTATCTAAATAAGTTGGGGTTGTCCTTATCTCTCTCCAGATAGTCTCTGGCGATCAAATCTTCTATTCGTTTCTTTATTGCTTTGAAGTCAGGCTGCACATAGAACAATTCCAAGATTAAAGATCAGAAGATTAAGAACCATCAAAAAAGGAACCTTCCAGCTATCTCTAAAGTCAATATATGATTATCTGATAACTACAAGAATCATGTTTCGCCATCAAATGATAGCCATGAAGTTGTCATTCATGTTTTATACAATGAAACTGATTTAGTGAATCCAGGTGTCCATACAAAAATGTATCGTTAGTAATTAAGGATTGCAAGCATAAGAACACATTCCACATTATGAAACGAACATCTATAGTAATAAGATTCATACCATATTTTTCAAGAGATAGTTATCTAAAAATGTCAGCAAAAACAAAAAGAAAGATCAGTACCTTAAACATCCGATTAAGCTGCTCAACACATTCCATCACCAACTGCTGATGACCCAATACCTTACGACTCTTCATTATGCGAACTATCGAGGCATCAATAGCATACCTTCTATCTTTATCAATATCTTCAATTACCTTCTTCTCATCCACTGGGGGAAGAGGTATCTGCAGATAATACAAGCCATCTCATCTCAAGCAATGGAGTCAGAGGCAAATGAAAGAATCTACAGAAACAAAACAATATCAAATTTACCTTGATCCTTCTCATTTTATCAGTGAACTTGGAATTGAACTCGAAATGATCAGTTGGAGAAATAGTTTTCGTATTTGGCTCTTTGTTAAGAATTTTGTATTTAGCACAGGAAAATGAATGAAGCAATCTGATTACATCATCATCCGTCAAGTTCAACTGTGACTTAATCTCAGAATAACTCAATCTATCAGAAGCATTAAAAAGCAGCAATGCTGAGGCCTGTAAATGGGAAGCCATGTCAGAATACTCTCAATATCAATCGGATATTCATTTACATGAGAGGACAAAGAATTTAAAGGAGACCTGATATGTTGTCACAATCAGCTCTGTGGTTTTAGGTTCAAACTTTCCATTGATATTGCAGGTACCCAATGAATATATCCATGTAAGCTTCCGATGTTTGGATTTCATCCGATAAAATTCTTTGAAAACTTCGACACATTTAACCTATATAGCATCCATCACAACAATAAAATCATCATTGCAAAGCCTTACCCCAATGGGACAAGAACACAAAATTCCATCATATTGTATTATAAAATTCCTAACTACATAAGGGCACTCACTGGTATTGTCATCAATGAACCAAAAGTATTACCCTCTTGATCAGAATGCTTACGACAGAAAAAACCAAAAACAATGAAAAACATATTATGTTTCTTACCATCTCAGCAGGGAGATTGAGATCAAAGGATTTGTAACTTGGCCAGAATCCAGTAGTTAAAACAGTAACCGTTAAGTCAATCCCAGGATTCGCCTGAGCATTACTGCTAAGATACTCTTCAAAGCTTGATTTGTTTTCTCTTGCAAGGGTTAAATCAGTAAACTTAAAAAAAAAAAGAAAAAAAAGCCCTCAGAAAGCATATCTATAATAATAAGGCACTAATGCAACATAATTAAATCAACAGACCATGCCCTCCATCTTTGAGGTGAACTGCCCACCACATTGCTGCTTCAGTTTCGTTAAGATACTCCTCTCATGGTCATCATTAGCACTTTTGTCAAATAGCAGCCTTTGAGCAAGCCTTTTCCTGCAAATATATAACAGAAATAGTAACAAAATGAAGTAGCATGGAAGCAAGAACACTAATTAGAACTCAAGTACTTATAGACTAGTTAGGAAACATAAGATGATGGGGCAGGCAACAATCTTATACCTATAAAATTCAGCACAGAGGTCTTTGTCACTAATATATGCAAGTAACTTCACAATCTGAGAAAAATTATCAATTCACTGATAATAAGATGCAGTCTCAAAAGTCCATAGCCTTAATTGTTAAAAATAGGATGATTATAGAGCGATAAAAAGGCAATAAGTTACCTTCTCCAGTGTCTCCTCAATAGCTTCATCGCTCAGTTTCTCACTTCCACCTTTCTTAAGAATATTGTCACGAAATGTAGCCAGAAGTTCAGCACTTGAGCTTCCTGCAACACCCTTGTTACAGAAAACCTCAAAGGCTTCTTTTAATGCCTGCCAGGAATAGAAAACATTAGATAACGAACATGAAAATGTAGCTCAAACAGCAATCTTTTTCCGGCTCAACCTTATGAAAAAGGGAATGGTTCTGGAAGCAGTCATTCACATATGCCATGCACTTGTCATGAAGCTCAACGACTTTTCTCACAAAAATCTGAGGAACGAAATCAAAACTTCAGTAAATTTAACACTCAACAGATTTAACTGATCCAGGAACATACAAATTATGAGATCCACCTGCTCTTGCAAACCAACGATATCTTTTTTCTCTGCCTGTAGAAAACACATCATTAGCCAACTACACATTACAATCAGAAATTTGATGATGATATACAAGAGTGGGAAAGTTATAAAGATGGCTGGAGGATCATGAACAAACTATACACCCATCTGATTCACAACTTGCTGCAAAAATATGGCTAGTACAGCCACAGGACATCAACCAGTCAAACATAAAATAAAAAGTCATTCCAAAGAGTAAACAGTCCTACAGGGAATATGAAATGCTACCAGTTGACCTATTACTCTATTTCCAAGAGAGAGAAAGTAGGCTTCAACATTTGGGATAGAGGATCTAATGATAATACGAATGCAGAAAGATTTGATTAATGATTTCCCAAGATTTTTAGAAGTTAGGGCTACATGTGGCTCAATGACAGTCAACAGATCAGGAGTTTTAACTGGAAGTAGGTCAAAAGAATGACTTTATGTCAAAATAAATGAATAACGAATCCAGATGATGGTTCATGGAAAAGAGGTTGAAACAGAATATCGAAAATAATGTTCAACAAATAAAATTTTATCAAGTCTTCATCACCAAAGGATCCTATGAATCATGACAAACATTGAAATCAGTATCCTCTTCAAGTAGTCACATCATGCTGCCGAAAGCTGAGAGAACCATAATATTCCATTGCAAATATGAATCATATCTGCAACTTGACCTAAGCGTATAAGGGGACCGAGGGACATCAAACCAACCCCAAACTCGTAATGTGAAACTCTTGTGATCTAATATTCTACCAAACTAGGACTTCTTCCAAACTCCTGCTCAAAGCAGAATTCAAACTAAAGCATTCACATCACTCAAGTAAAAGACATGCCTAATTTATAACTTGCAAGGCTTAAAAGGATTTAAGTAGCTAAAACAAGTCAAATAATTTAATTGTGTGATAAAAAAATAAAATAAAATCCCTAAACTCTCCTTTATAATTTATTTTAGCTGGGCTGTCATTATTTCCACAAAATGTCATTATATAGATTGTGGAATATTATGACCAGTTGAGCGCCGGAAATTGGTGTCCTAAAAGTATTTTTTATGTCAAGCTAAAAATGTAAATCTTTTTCTTCCTTGAAGAATGCAAGTATGCATTGACATTTCATAAAGATGCCACTAGAATGAGGAGGTTATAAGGTTATTTGTATGTAACTAACGAAAAATGTGATATATGGACAAGATTTGAGGACAAACCAGTGCAAGAAGGTTCTCATTTTAAGACAGCTTATTTAATAAAATCCACATGTACTCAATCTTGACTGATGCAATTCTCTTGTGCCAATATCCCTCTATATCATGTTGTGGAAATACTAAACATGGCATGCAATTACAAAAAAGAGGAGTTTGTTTATCAATGCCTTGGTTAGGCTTCACAAGCGAAAGCTTTGTAGTCTAAGGAGGACAAAGGATTTCATCTATGCATAGGAGAAGTATGATAGATGAACATGATAAACAGAGATGGAACCACACAAACTTCGCTTTTAATGATGGATAATACCAAGGACAGTGGATGCCAAGTCCTCGGACATGTCTGAGACCCTGCCACCCTGGTATATGAAAAAACAGGATACCCCAGTTGGTACCAACTAATTAAACAGGAAGGCTAACCGTGACAATTGATGCCCACCATACTGACACTTGGATGGCCCATAGTCGCAAAAAGATTTTAACCACATATAACAAAAATTAAGTAATGTAGCCCAAGTCAACTTAAGAAGGATACAGAGTCCTCTTTTGACCATAAATAAGTTGAATTTACTAAATATTAGCAGGCCACCCTCAACAACCACCACCACACACACACACACACACACACACACCCCTCCTTTAAAAAAGTAAATATGAAAACACAAGACCACGTATACATGCAAAGGAGCAAAGTTCCAGAACCAAATACTATTTTTCAGAAAAAGCAACACTAAGACTAACCTGTTAACAATAAATAGCTTTACAGGTGTCTCCTACAAATAAAAAAAAAAGGGAGCACATGCATAATGATTAATTTAGATAAGAAAGCAATTTATTCTGATTGTGTCTCATCTAATGACAAAAACAAGACCATGAGATTCATTTCTAACCAAAACAACTACTCTGTATCCTTCAGCATATAATTCTCTCAAAAGCATGCACAAAGTAAACCTCAATCTCCCTTAAAACAGTTGTACACCATCTCCTTTTAAGTATTCACTACCGATAGGATTGAACACAAAAATAATTTATTTTGCCACTTAAACCCAGCTGCCAGCTCCATGTTATGCCGCTTTATCAACTGGAATGGCAAGATGTAAAAAAGGAACTCCTATCCATGATGAGTTTCAACAAGCCACAAGTCTAGATAAGTGTCTCTAATAAGCCATCAAATCCTGTCAAATCAAACGAAATTTAGTTTGCTTTTTACATGTAACACGGGATTAACAAATGACCCATCTTGATTTCTCAATGAGCTTCACTAATGACTTGGGATTTGTCTACAGAGCATTAAGTTGTAGATCTCCTTCCCAAGCTCCCAAAGTCAATCCATCCTACTAGAAAATAAGTCCATTAAGAGTCCCACTAGACACTGACTACATTGAGTCGGTAAGCCAAGGTGTGATATGTAGCCTATATAATATGGAGAAGTTATTAGTTGTTTCATCCTTGTTTTTGCAAATCATTCCAAAACTTGTCAAATAATCTATCCTGCAGTGTCAAGAATTCAAGTCAATGACACATATTGGCCACACAACATCAACAGAAATAATCTGTCCCAGTAGATCATTGCCATTCCACAACCTACTGGATTGATCTTGAAAATTTGCGGTTTATATCTGTATCAGAACAAATAAGGGCAAAGAAACAGGATTAAGGTCATAGTTGCAATGTTTTAAGTTTATTTTTAAAGAGAATAGCAAGCTCTGCCCCAAATCTTTGATGTATACCATGGAAGGTGCCAATAGATTATAGAGCCAAAGGAAGACCTTTGAATTCTTCAAAGTTCAAGGATTTTCAGAGATTTGAAGAATTGAAAAGACATTGAAAATTCCTATAACTCATCATCAACCAAGTGTTCATTAGTGACTCTGGCAACAATGGTCCTAGCATCATTATGGTTAAAATTAGACTCTGTCTTCCAGGACTAATTGTCTTTAGTATCCCAATATGTGATATGTACAGAACAATATAATGTAATGCAATGTTTGCATAAGCACTTTATGAAATTTACTACAACAACAAAGCCTTAACTTCAAACCAGTTAGGATAAGCTACATAAATCTTTTTTCTCCGTTCTGCTTGGTTTAAAGATTTTAAATCTTTAAAATAGTTTAAAGATTTTAAACTAGCTAAGATAAAAAGATTTTAAATCTTTCTTTATCACTTCCTCCTATTTAATTGTTTTATCTCCCTCTACATCTTTTTCATTCTACATATACCAAATCACTATTTTGCACTGATGCATCCTTAAATCTACATACCAAATGTCTAAATCATCTAAGTCATTCTTTACTCAATTTATCCTCAATTGATGCTACCTCCACCTTTTTTACGAAAGACTTCATTTCTTATTCTTTCTTATATTACCACACATTCATCTTAGCATTCTCATTTCAGCCATATTTATCTTCTGTATATATAATTTTTTAACAGCCTAATATTCTGTACAATAAAGTATAGCTAATTTTATGGTTGTCTTATAAAATTTTTTCTTCAAATTAGTAAGTATTCTATGATCACATAAAATTACAACTGCACTTCTCCATTTCATCTAACCTACTTTAATCCTATAAAAAGCATCATCCTCAATCTCTCCTTCCTTATGATTAATTAATCCTAAATATTGAAAATGACAACTTTTAGGAATTTCACAATCCTTAATTTTTACTTTATATTCATCTCTATTTCTAATTATACTTAAATTGCATTCCATGTATTCTGTCTTTATCCCACATAACCTAAAACATTCAAATTCTAATGGATTTCTTTATAATTCCAACTTACAATTGAAGACAGTGTTAGTTTCTTTCACTAGTACTATATCATCTGGAAATAACCTACATCATAAAATATCATTCCGAATATATCTAGTAAGCCTATCCATAACTAATGCAAAAAGGTAAAAACTAAGAGTAGGTCCTTGATGTAAACCTACTGTAATTAAGAATTCACTGTTATTGTCATCCCTTGTTCTACACTAGTAATCACATCATCATGTATATCTTTTATTATAATAATATATTCAACGGACACTCTTTCTTTTCTAATACCCACTATAATACTCTTCTAAAGATTCTATCATATACTCTCTTAGTCAATAAAAACTATATAAAGACCTCATCTCTTTTCTCTATACTTTTCCATTAACTTCTTAAAGAAAAAAATAGCATTGATCATTCTAGTATAAAATCAAATTAATTCTCTGATATTTTTGTATTATGTCTCAACCTATGCAAAAGTACCCCTTCCAAAGTTTCATAATATGACTCATGAGTATAATACATTATTCTTATAAATCGATACTATAGTGCTCTTCTTCCATTTATCAGACATTTTCTTAGTATATAGGATCTTATTAAATAAATATGTCACCTAAGTGACTCCTACTATAGTATGAAATTTATTAAATCATTAACAAAAATGGACTTGCCAACAAAAGACTTTATGCAATGAGAAATGGACTTAATGGAATGGTTATCACCTTCTTATTACTGGCAGCATCTTCTGCTTGTTTTACCAAGGCTGTGCCCTCAGCAGTTACATGCTGAATCAATGAAAATTTTATCCATCAAACAACAGAAACAACAAGGTCACATAAGCTCCCAATTGAATAGTTGATGGAAATATTGCTGGAGTTTCCAAACCTGTTTAAAAATCTGAGAAACAAGGTCCAAGCCATGAGGAATTCCGCAGAACAGCCTATACATCCTTGATAGATCATCCACCTGATTAGAATATAATGACAAGAAATCTTGGTCATAGGATACAGTAAAACACTATGGCTTCATTCCAAAGAACAGAAGTTGTGTCCTAAGCATACACCTTGTCATCCTGAAGCAAGGCATGGCATCCAGAGTGTTCCTTTTCAAGAAGTTGACTTGCGTATACGAAGAGTAGCTCATGTTGCACTTTCTACCAACATAGCAAGAAAGAAAACCAAAACAAATTAAATTTAAGAATTCAAATTACTTTAATGTTGTACATCATCCCAGTTTTGAAAACCAAGATGAACAAGACACAAAGCATCAATATAAGACCAATTATCAAAGGTTTGAAATTATAATGACATGTCACAAGTTATAAGCAAAACATGAACAAACCTCCAACAACTTCTGTTCACTGCTTGAATGCAAGCAATGAGAAACCCTATCTTTCTCCCGTTTTAAGCATTCCTTGGCCTAAAAGTAGCCAGCAAGTCTCAAAATCATGCTCAAAGACAAACCTAGTGCATTTACTCAAGCAATTGTCAGAATATATACCTTTAACATGTAATCTGCACACGAATCCTTCAAAATCCAGTTTGAAGCCTTACGAGAATAATAGGTGGCAGAGTCCTTGAGCATAGCTGCTTCAAAGTCATTTTCATAATACTCCATGCTCCCTAATCCAATTTCAACAAAAATATCCAAGATGTTCTTCAACAAGGCTCTATCTATCTGCTCCCCTTCACGCTCTTGATCAATCTATTAAAGAAGTAAAGTTGACAAGGCTAGCATGATAAAAAGCAGGAATCCAAGACATGCTGACATATATTGTCTCCACATACCAAAGATATCACAGCATCTCTCACTTTGCCATTAACCTCACTATAGACCTGAAATCCAAAAACAACACCAATCAACAATGATTCCAAGAAGCATAATAAACTATCAGGATTCGATCAAAGAAAGCTTGACATAGTAAAAAATCAGCATATATGCAAGTAACTTCACAACCTGAGAAAAATTTATCAATTCATTAATAATAAGATGCAGTCTCAAAAGTCCATAGCCTTAATGGTTAAAAATAGAATGAGTATAGAGCGATAAAAGGGGAATAAGTTACCTCCTCAAGTATCTCCTCAATAGCTTCATCGCTCAGTTTCTCATTTCCACCTTTCTTAAGAACATTATCACAAAATGTTGCCAGAAGTTCAGCACTTGCGCTTCCTGCAACACCCTTGTTACAGAAACCTCAAGGGCTTCTTCCAATGCCTGCCAAGAATAGGAAACATCAGATAACAATCATGAAAATGTAGCTCAAACAACAATCTTTTTCCGGTTGAACCTTATGAAAAAGGGAATGACTCTGGGAGCAGTCATTCACATATGCCATGTACTTGTCATTGAGCCCAATAACTTTTCTCACAAAAACCTGAAGATTGAAGTTAAAACTTCAGTAAATTTAACATTCAACTAAGAATTTTAAAAAATAACCCTCAGAAAGCATATCTCTAGTAATAACATACTAATGCAACATAATTAAATCAACAGACCATGCCCTCCATCTTTGAGGTGAACTGCCCACCACATTGCTGCTTCAGCTTTGTTAAGATACTCCTCTCATGGTCATCATTAGCACTTTTGTCAAATAGCAGCCTTCGAGCGAGCTTTTTCCTGCAAATATTTTGTAATGGAAGTATCAACAAAATGAAGTAGCATGGAAGTAAGAACACTAATTAGAACTCTAAGTACTTACTGACAAGTTTGAAAATATAGGCAAGAATCTTCTACCTATAAACTTCAGCAAAAAGGTCTTTGTCATTAATATATGCGAGTAACTTCACAACCTGAGAAAAATTTATCAATTCATTAATAATAAGATGCAGTCTCAAAAGTCCATAGACTTAATTGTTAAAAATAGAATGAGTATAGAGTGATAAAAAGGGAATAAGTTACCTTCTCAAGTGTCTCCTCAACAGCTTCATCACTCAGTTTCTCGCTTCCACCTTTCTTAAGAATATTATTGCAAAATGTAGCCAGAAGTTCAGCACTTGAGCTTCCTGCAACACCCTTGTTACAGAAAACCTCAAAGGCTTCTTTCAATGCCTGCCAAGAATAGGAAACATCAGATAACAATCATGAAAATGTAGCTCAAACAACAATCTTTTTTTGGTTGAACCTTATGAAAAAGGGAATGATTCTGGAAGCAGTCATTCACATACGCCATGTACTTGTCATGCAGATTGGTAACTTTTCTCACAAAAACCTGAAGATTGAAATTAAAAGTTCAGTAAATTTAACATTCAACTAAGTTATCTGATCCAGGTAACATACAATATATGGAATCTACCTGCTCTTGCAAACCAACCACATTTTTTTTCTCTGCCTGTAGAAAACATATCATTAGCCAACTACACATTACAATCAGAAATTTGATGAGGATATGCCAGAGTAAGAAAGATGCATAAATGGCTAAAAGATGACGAACTCTACACCCATTTGATTCACAACTTGCTGCTAAAATGTGGCTGCTACAAACATAGGACATCAACCAATCAAGAAAAAGATAGAAAGATGAGAAGAAGCTATAATCTGATAACAAAGAGTAAATAGACCTGCATGAAATATGGGATGCTAACAGTTGACTCTTTATTCTTTTTCTTTGAGAGAGAGAGAAGGGGCAGGAAACCCACCAGCACTAATAATTATCCAGCTCTACATCATGTTGTAGAAATACTAGATGGGGCATGGGCATGCAACTACAAATAAGAGGAGTTTGTTCTTCAATGCCTTGGTTAGGCCTCACAAATGAAAGCTTTGTAGTTTTAGCAGGACACAGGAATTCCAACTATGTATAGCACAAATATGTGAGATGAACATGATATGCAGGGATGGAGCCATGCAAAATTTGCTTGCAATGATGCATAATACCAAGGATAGTCCCAGTCCCTCTTGGAATGGACCAATTGGATACCAAATCCTCAGACAGGTTTGAGATCCTGGTATATGAAAAATTAAGTCGCCCTTATTGGTACCAACTAGTACAAATAGGGAGGCTGACCATGACGATTGATACCCACTATACTAACACTTGTGATGGCCTAACATCTTGATAATTTACTGGAATACGAATTTCTCTCGTTTGTTTTTTAAAGGGTTGTTTAGAGTCTTTCTAGGGTCTTCTTAATCATAATTTAAATTTGATGATGATTTTGAGGGCATGGGTTTGGGAACTGGTCTTAGCCCACAGGTCTTTGGCCTGAGGAAAGGCTTCGTGCTAGTCTGTCCTTTAAATACAAGACATGATAAGAGAGGAGAAAGAGAGGAAGGAGAGAAAGAGCTCGAACATGAGCACCATAACTACCAAATTCTTTCCAGCATCAGCACTAGCATCATAAGCCCAATCATGGGCTCAAAATCTTTCCCTAATAATCCAAAGTTATGATAAACAAGTCCCCCCAAAAAAAGAAAACATAAAGCAGACAACAATAAGAAGCACAGAAACAAAAGAGACAAAAAAGGGCATCTTAATGAACGACCAAGATGCCAACTTGTTCCAAGTGTCAGGATGGCATTAACCTAGTATCATCATGACCTGATTCCTGACTCATACCAGGTTTGGAAGTTGGATTTATAACCAAGATGGGTAAAAACATTTTTTGATAGGTAACACATATTTCACAATGCAAAGTGTGATTTCCATGATCTTTTTTTTTGTGTGTGCATGTGCGTTTGTGTTGGCACTTGCAAAACAGGGATTGGTCTTCAAGCAAACTTCATGGCCAATACACGTGAAAAGATTTTGATCACAAATAACAAAGATTAAGTAATGTAGACCAAGTCAACTTAAGAAGCATGCAAAGTCCTCTCGTAACCACGAAGAGGTCAAAGTTGCTAAACATCAGTAATCTGCCCTCAATAGCCCTCACAAACAGCTTCTTTAAAAAGGTTAATATAAAAACATAAGACCACATACACATGCAAAGGTCAGAATATCTGGAACAAAATTCCATTTGTCAGAAAAAGCAACAGAATTGGCATCTCCTACAACATATATTTTCTTTAAAAAAAAAAAATCTAAAGAGAACGTGCCTAATGATCGATTTAGAAATGAAAGCAATTTATTTTGATCAAGTCTCATCTAGCAACAAAAACAAGTCCCTGAGATTGATTTCTAACCAAAACATCATCTGTACCCTTTGGCAGCTGGTTCTCTCAAAAGCATTCACAAGATAACAATCTCCCTTAAAAAGATGTATGAAATCTCCTTTAAGTATCCACCACCAATAGAATTAAACAAAAGAATAATCTATTTTAATAACTAATTCATCTTCCACCTCTATATCATCCAGATTTATCAGCTGGAATGGCCAAGATGTACAAGAGAAACTCCCATCTGTGATAAGTTTCAACATGCCTAAAGTCTAGAATAAGTGCCTCTAATAAGTCATCAAATCCTCTGTCAAATCAAACAAAATTCAGTTTGCTTCTATTATTTAACATAGGATTAACAAATCACTCAACTTGATTTCTTGATGAGTTCCACTAAGTATTAAGTTGCAGATCCCCTTCCCTATCCTCCCAAAGTAGATCCATCCAACCAGAAAATTAGTCCATTAAGAGTCCCACTAGACTGACAACATTGAGTTGGTGAGCCAAATTGCGATATGTAGCCTATATAATTGATGGAGCAGTAATTAGTTGTTTCATTTTCGTTTTTGCAAATGATAACAACAATTGTCATATAATCTATTATGCATTGCCAAGAAATCAAGTCAATGACATATATTGGCCACACAAATTCAACAGAAATATTCTGTCCTAGTAAATCATCGCCATCCCACAAGCTAATGGATTGATCTTGAAAATTTGCAGTTTATACTTGAATCAGAACAAATTGAGGTAAAGAGACAGGATTAGGGTCATGGTTGCAATGTTTAAGTTTATTTGTAAAGAGAATAGCAAGCTCTGCCCCAATCTTTGATGGATACCATCAAACGTATCTATAGATTATTGAGCTGAAGGAGGACCATTGAATTCTTCAAATTTCAAGGATTTTCAGAGAATTGTAATTGCAGAATGTAAAAGATATTGAAAATTTCTATAACCTATCATCAGCCAAATGTTTATTAGTGACTGGTAACAAAAGTCCCAGTATTGTTATGGTCTAAATTAGTCTCCATTTTCCAGGACTAATTGTCTACAGTATCGCACTATGTGATCTGTATTTGACACTGTAGTGAAATGCAACGTTTGCCCAAGCACATTGAGAAATTTACTAAAACATTAAAAAAAAGGACTTGCCAACAAAAGACTTTATGTAGTGAGAAATGGATTTAATGGAATGGTTATCACCTTCTTATTACTGGCAGCATCTTCTGTTTTTTTTACCAAGGCTGTGCCCTCAGCAGTAACATGCTGAATCAATGAAAATTTTATCCATCAAACAAGTGAAACAACAAGGTCAGATAAGCACCCAACTGAATAGTTGATGGAAATATTGTCAGAGTTCCGAACCTGTTTAAAAATCTGAGAAACAGGATCCAGGCCACGAGGAATTCTGCAGAACAGCCTATACATCCTTGATAGATCATCCGCCTAATTAGCATATCATGACAAGAAATCTTGTCATCAGATACGATAAAACACTCTGGCTTCATTCCGAAAAACAGAAGTCACATGTCCTAAGCATACACCTTGTCATCTCGAAGCAACGCATGCAATCCAGAGTGTGCCTCTTCAAGAATTTGGCTTTTATGTATGCCAAGTAGCTCATGTTGCACTTTCTACCAGCGCAGCAAGAAAGAAAACCAAAACAAATTAAATTTAAGAATTCAAATTATTTTAATGTTGTACATCATCCCAGTTTTGAAAACCGAGATGAACAAGACACAAAGCATCAATACAAGACCAATTATCAAAGGTCTGAAATTGCAATGACACATCACAAATTATAAGCAAAACATGAACAAACCTCCAACAACTTCTGCTCACTGCTTGAATGCAAGTAATGAGAAACTCTATCTTTCTCCCGTTTTAAGCATTCCTCAGCCTAAAAATAGTCAGAGAGTCTCAACGACCATGCTCAAAGACAAATTGTGCATTTATTCAAGCAATTTTCAGAAAATACACCTTTAGCATGTAATCTGGACATGAATCTTCCAAAATCCAGTTTGAAGCCTTCCGAGAATAATATGCAGCAGTGTCCCTGAGCATGGCATTTTCGAAGTCATTTTCATAGCATTCCATGCTCCCTAACTCAATTTCAACAAAAATATCCAAGACATTCTTCAACAAGGCCCTATCTATCTGCTCCCCTTCACGCTCTTGATCAATCTGTTAAAGAAGCAAAGTTGACGAGGTGAACATAATAAAAAGCAGAAATCCAGTGCATGCTGAGAAATTCTGTATCCACGTACCAAAGAGATCACAGCATCTCTCACTTTGCCATTAATCTCGCTATAGACCTGAACTCCAAAAACAACGCCAGTCAAAAGCGATTCCAAGCATGGGAACCTTCCAGAACTGAATCACAGAAAGCTTAACAAAGTAAAAATTGGCATAGATGTCTTTACTCTATACACATATTGTTTGCCTAATTCAAGAGGCATCTGCAATTTGATCTTTAAATACAAAACCTATGACAAAAAGCTAGGGCAATAATGTACCAGATTGCGGAAGCAAGCAAGTCCAACTTCATTAAGTGCAGGAAGCGACCTCCGAGCAATGAAATATCGATCAAGATAGAAAAAAAACCTTGAAAGACATCTAACAATAACTTTGTGATTTGACCATCTTTTCACAAGTTCCCTCAGCATAAATTCATCATGCTTCTCTCTCAAAGATGGCAATACCTGGGTGAGAAAACAAAAGTGGATAGTAACAGTATCACACATTGAACATGTTATTATATAGTTTAGTGATTACTTGAAAAAGAAGAGCTACTAAATGAGCTACCAAATGAGCTTTAGGAATAGAGAAAAGCATGCCTATTAAAGGTACAAGAAATGGCAATCAGAGTTCCATTCCACCCTCGCTTTTAGGGTTTAAAAGACTAATTTGTCAATGCATTCATGAATGCCCAGTGATTCTCCTTTTATTGGAAAATAACAGCCCTTCATTAGTATGATATAGAGACAAAATAAAACATGTATGTAGCAAGCAAAGAAACTGACAAATTACCCAAATTACCATATACGAATGGTCAGATACTAATTTTTTCAGTATTTTAACAACCACCCATAAAGAATTACTCAAATCATGCATTGATGCACCGAGTGCCGGCCTCATGCTGGTCCGGCGCCGATAAAATATGATCCATGCAGTGCATGGCACATGCTAAGATGGCTGCATAATGTAGCATAGCCTGTACCATATCAATACCCCACACCCTTTTATTTAAAGTAATGTCAATTTTATGCCATATGTCAATAAGGCACTAGCATGATACGTATGATGCCGTATCATGTGTGCTGACTCTCACTTGAGATCGTCATTCTAAATATTTTCCACGCACGACTCAGATGTGTGAAGCTGTGAGCCATTCCCCATTTTCTCCCACAAATTTATCTTACATTGTCTTTCCATAACATCAACATGTCTCTTTGATTTAACCTTTAAAAATCAATTTCAGATATCTGAATTCTGTCAACTTATTGCTGAACATTCAGATACAAAAAAAACACAATGTATTGGGAGAAAAATTGCATTAAAGAGCATAATGGTATATAAAATCACCGAAAGCTTATTTTAAGTTTCAACATTATTTAAGTTCTTCACATACTATAACACAAATTTTAGCCACATAATTTTTAAAAATTGCTAAATTTCTCATAAAACTTCTAGCCATCTTCATTAATATGATCCAATATAAAAACTATAAAGAATTATCCTAAAATCCTGACTCGTGGACAAGCCATTCTATGTTCCTTCCCATGAAAGACACCTCGTTAACATCTATACACAAAGGGTCTATTTGGTTTGCGGGAATGAACCTCCGGAATTGGAATCAAAATCTTTTGATTCCAAGTATTTATTTATGCAGAATTACAATTTTATTCTGATTCCACTTGGAATCCGAATCGTTATGTATCAGAGGGAATTTGAAATCTAGAACCTCCACCCCCCGGGATCAGATTGCGAATTCATTCTAGCCAACTATAACCCAATGCTCCCTCCTCATTTGACACCCCATCTTCCTATTCTCATCCAACACCCTCCCATGCTCTCCAACCACACTGTCAACAGAGGTGAGCTAGTCCTCATATTGGCATTTCTGACCGTTTGTTATTAGATTTTGATAAGTTATAATAGGATCTACCTGTTATTTTCAACAAAACTATTTTTTTCTAATAGCAAATTTGATTTTGCAGATATCTTCTATAATTTTTAATGCATTTTCGGCATACACATTTAAAAATCCAGACTACCCAAGCTTCTAATTCCGAGTCTGATTTCTATGTGAACTAAATGAATGGGAGGTATGAGTGATTCCGATTTCAATTTTGATTCTAGCAGAATTCAATTTCAATTCTGATTATGACGGCTAACAAAATGAGGCCTAAGTATTTTCTAACTCTTGGTTGAACTGTATTATCTAAGGAAATTAAATAAAATCTAACATACCATATCAAGTTTTGTTACGTGAAATTAGATTGATGCACTAAAATTCATGTCATGACCAAGTTATCTGTCATGTTGCTGCCAACTAAAACTTGAAACATGATGTGCACATAGTATACTAGAATGAAACAAAAAGGTACAGATAAAATATTATGGAAAGAAACAAACATGCTCACAATCAGTTAATCACATTATAATGCACAAACTGGTTCAAGAGAACATCAAAGTGTGTTACAGCTTCCCAAACTCCATACTAAAAATGAAAAAATGAAAAGAAAAAGAATAAGCGACAAGAAAAGAAAAAGAGATCACTTAGATATTGGAGTATAAATTAAGTACAAATTATGGCCTTGAAAAATTTTTAAAAAAAAACAAATAAAGATCATTGCATGATCTAGAAAAATTGCACCACCTGCTTGGTGGTTCCCTAAGATCTTATGAATTTCAGTCAAAGAAAACATTCTCAATACAAGTCCTGGTTCCTAGGTTGAAAAGTTTAAAAGGCCTGTGTTGTTCTTTCCTAAACCAAAGAATAATAAAGAAGGTTGAAAATATACTGGGGTGCAATGGTGCCAAGATGATCTCGCCCTTTCCTTCCCCTCCTTTGAGATCCCCTCTTAGATCGGCCATCACGATCATCAAGATCATCTCCAACTCCATCTCCCTCGTAAATTCCTTGCCTTCAAGGCCTCCTTCATAGCCATTCATGAGCTCCCTCTATCTTAATTTTAACACTACACCTTCACCTTCTATAACCATCTAGCCATGGTGATCCAGTTCAATCCTCTGACAACCCGGTTAAAGCTTCTATATTTAGAAGGTAACAATGATTAGAATATGTTGACTATTATGGTGATATCATACTATTGGCAAATCATGATAGACTAGTTTCAATTGACTAAAATAGTAAGGACTGATATTATTGGGTGCTCAATATTATTGCATAGAGTTATAGGGCATTTCAAATTTTGAGTTTATTTTGATGTGTCGGGCACTTGGACACTCCAAAACACCCCTTGAGACACTTCAAGACACTCCTTAATACTTCATACTATTGGCAATCCAATCCCACAGACTTCCAACCCATGGGATGGGTCTGGTTTGCCAATCCACTGCTTTTAGGCATAGAAAACCGATGGAATGTTGGGGCCCATGATATTTCAATCTATTTTTTTCTCTCCCAAACATTGGATTGGATTCCAATCCAATCCCAACGGCGGTCCACATGTGGCCTAAATCATTATGCCAATTTTATTACATGTTTAGTTTTGGTACTATTGCATCAAGTTTAACGATAACAATTAGCAACCATTTGACCAAATTTTATGATCTTAAGAAACATTGCTCATTATTCATTATATGCATACATCAATACATATCTACACAGTCATATATTTAATATAGACATTACCCTATGTCTTATCTTTTGAAGATCCTAATGTTAGATACTTCCAGACGCTTGGACATTTGGTAGTTGATAGCTGTGTCACATGACAAAGTAATATTACCATTATAAATTCATATCTCAGCAGAGATTTTGATCAAGACAATAAAACAAGCTTCCAATCATAAAATTCACTAACTTTAGTGCAAGTGGGTTGAGCCTACCCAACTCTTTATCAATTTTAAAGGATAAAAGTAAGGTTTTAAATTTAATGAGATGGGGCCATCCCAGTTTTTTAATGGAATGAGATGTGTCGCTGTGTCGTCCTGTTTCGACCCTTGGGACAAAAAGTGTCTCAGAGTGCACTGATTAGGGCACTGGGATGATGATGGAACAGTCCTGTCCCAATAGTTGAAAAAGCAACCCATTCTTAAGTCCCACGAGACATCTTGTTGGAACCCAAAATTTTGATAAAAGTAGCATTTACTAGTTAGATAGGTTGTGACCAATAGCAACTTATACACTAGCATGTTCAGCGTCAAGTTTGTTCTTAACTCTTTGCAATGATGCCTTTTTTAGCACAATTATGTGTGGTCATTGAAAGATTAAAGTACATAACGACAACCCAAAAAAAAAGGCCAATGGTAGCTTAGATATCAACACCAGATAAGACACAATCAACTACAACTAAGAATGGTGTAGCCAAGACAGGATTAGCCTAACCAATGAGCAAAATTAACTGCGCAAACATTAGCAACTAAATCACAAAGCAAAAGGGAAAATGATAAAGCGATATTTCATATTAGAAACTCAAATATTAAATTCCCATCAAAAGATGGCAGAAATTCAGATTCAGAAATGTAATTTTTTTAAAAAAAATCAAAATCCAGAAACATTGATTGATCGCTTATTTGTAACTTACCTGATTAAACAGCAAGAGAAAAAAAGATAGAGATAATAACAGATCATCATTCTTATAAATGCTGACTCTGATATATGCATAAACATGAAAAGAAATTGTCATTACCGTCAAATTGATATACTCTTCAAATGACTCCCGGTATTTGTCATATAACTGCTGTGAGTAGTCATGCGGAGGTTTCTGAGTGCACATATTATAGATGGTTCTGATCCAACAGTTAAGAAAACAATTGCATTGAAACCAAAATAACAGCACAATATAGCAATAAAACCTTGAAGCAGCATCAGTAAAAGAAGAGAAGAGGATACGTGTAGAGCATCATGTAGTCTTCCGAGCTGAATTGCATCTCGGGGAGCCCTTCTAAGATGTTCTTCAACTTTGTTATGCCTTTCTGCATGAAATCCCATCCCTGCTCCAAATCTATAGTCTTTCTTTCAGGCATCGACATACTTTCCTACCACAATCAACTCCTCCCCGGCTCAAGCTCCTACACCGCAGAGGCAATTCAGTCACTTACGGTGAGATATATTCGACCTTCAGACCTAAATCAACCCCGGGACGGCATCAAAACAGTCGGAAATCAAACCATAAAACTAATCCGGAGCATTGATTTGAGCAAAAACGAGAAAACACTCCCAAAACAAAACAATCCAGAAACCGAATTCCAAGTCATGCCCAAACAAAGATTGAAACCCAAAAAAAGAAGAGATTGAAAGCAACACGGATAAAAATTCGACGCACGTACCTGATTTTGGGTGGAAAGAGACGGATTCGAACGCACACCGGCGACGAAAAATCCTAACCCTAGAAATCGGAGGGAGAGAAAAGGGAGCGCATAGTCGGTGCTAGCACTGATGACGATCGAGTTTTATAGAGATGAGTGAGTCAGAGTAAGCAGTGAAGATGAAGAGGTACAGGAATGGGAAGACGTGCACTTTGAGAGCAAGATGCCAGCGGGAGCAAGGACGATGATACCGGCGCCATCTTGGTTTTAGAGGGAGGATCTCGTTAGAAAATTTGCTGTCTTGTTTGTTGTTTTTCTTTTAATAATTCCAACTTGGAAGCTGTGGATCAGAACAAGAATACAAAACTAGAGATCTGGCGGCTGCCAAGGTTTACTTTGACTCTCCACTGCTTACTCTGTCTCTCTCACTTCCTGCTTCGCTTGCGATCGAAGGTAGTAGAAAATAGAGAAGGGATTGGATTCGGACGGCAACACATCACCGGTTTTTTAACAGTTGGATCAAAATAAAACGAAAACGAAAAAAGAAAATTTGGAAACAGCTTAAAAATTTTAATAGTGCAGAGACTAAAATGAGGTACCCTCAAAGTTTAAGAGTTAAAAAGTATGTTTTATCCTAATTATTAATATTTTTAAAAAAATAATAGATAGTTTTATATTAAAAATTCAATGAATAAAAAATATAATGAAAAATATATTTCAATTTTTAATTCCCACTTTTAAGAAAAATTATATAAAAATTTAAGAAAGACATGGCAACTCTTGTAATGTGCTCTCTACTTCTCTTTCTCTCTTTCTTTTTTAATCATAAAATGAACAATTCTAATCTTACTCATAGTAGCTAACAAAATATCAAGAAAAATAGATTTTGATTAGATATTAATATCGATATCATTTTTATCCCATATATTACGACACCAAGCTTAATTCAATATAAAAGGAAGTAACTCATCATTTCTATCCATGGCCATTCACATAGTCAAATAATTATGCAAGTTTGATCAATCATGCCATCAAATAATTATGCAAGTTTGATCAATCATGCCAGTTCAAGGATAGCTCTCTAATTAGCTATCAAAAGCTTAAAAGTTAATTAATGATAAGTTCAACTCATTGCATCAATAGTCACCTTAATAGGTTAGATTTATTTTTTTTTTTTTAATCTTCACTCATCGAAAGCAAGATCCAACCATCAAGAGGAATGGTTTGTCTATTATTGTTTCATTATTGGCATAGATTTTAGTCTAATAATGGAGCAAGATTGAAACATTGAAAGTGATGATCTGTACTAAGAGTCTATGATATGATACGATCCAAATGAAGGGTCCATGACTAGTATGAAAACCAAGATAAATAGTACCTACTTTGGCTCATGCGTAAGCCTAAAAAAACTTAATAATTAACATACATATCCACAACGACTATAAGATTAGATCAAAGGTACTTATAAAGATTTTTTTAAAATATTATTCTTAGCTCCACACCAAGCTTCTTTCCTTGTCCTTTGCATTAGGCCTAAATTTTTTGCAGCTTTAGTGACATGGGCAATAGCACCATGATTCACCTCTTGACACTCTGCATCTAGCTTAAGATTATGCAATATATCATAGAAGGTCTTGATATGTTCCTAACACACCATGAAGGGATTTATCTAAGGCTACTTAGGATTCGATAGAGATTGAATCATTACTAACACATGTTCAACATTAAGCTCAATTCCAACCATCTTCAAGTCACATATATCATGGCACTCATAATATGGAAATACTTAGTCAAAGAGTATTTTGGATCCTTTATGCATTACTATAAATTTAGGTTGAATGCACAAAGCCTTATAGCTGAAGTTTGACCAAATGTGACTTTTAATTGGTTTCATATATCCTAGACTGTAGAACAGTTCTCACACTCTTCTATCTAGCCATTATGCATGTTGCTCAATACAGTTTTACCCATCTTTTATAAACCCTCTTAACTCAGCTATGTTGGTTAAAGTTTCTAAAACTTTTGTTCGTTAAGAATAATAGTTTTTCTTTACTAGACATTGTAATTCTTTTTATCAAGTTTTTTTTTCTTTAATCAGGTTAAAACTTAGGTCCTTTGAGGCAATTATCACTACATTCATAAGGTAAGGTTGGACATTAGGTATATAAACAACTTTTCTCGAATCAATTAGATCACTATATTCTTTCTTACAGGCAAAGATTAAATGTGACACTCAACTAATAATCATATCTTATAATATGAGTTAAAATATAGAATTCTTTTATAAACCCCCTTAAATCAACGATGTTGGTTAAAGTTTCAAAAACTTTTATTCATTAAGAATAATAGATTTTCTTTGCTAGACATTAAAATTCTTTTTATCAAGTTTTTTTTTTTCTTTAAGTAGGTTAAAAATTATATCCTTTGAGGCAATTATCACTACATTCATAAGATAAGGGTGGACATTAGGCATATAAACAACTTCTCTCGAATCAATTAAATCATCATATTCTTTCTTACAAGCAAGGATTGAATGCGGCACTCAACTAATAATCAAAAAAATCCTATAATATTAGTCAAAATATAGAATTTAACTAATTTTATTCATTTAAGGATCTAATCCATACATCCACATTTATTAAAGAATCAATCTTATTGATATGCATATAATAAGAGATTTCATCAAGCCCTATACATATGCATACCATCTTTTAAATAAAGAACATATACATAATCAACCTTCTCAATATAAAATTCTTCTTATCATCTTTGGAACATGGCTATAATTTTAAGGACATAAAAATACATTAATTAATTATGCTAATTTATACGATTTTCAAGGATAAAATGCAAATAATTGTAAAAATTATAATGCAACAAAAATAATGACACTAGACATATTTCAACATTCTCAAGAATAACGACAAAAAGCTAAAATTTTATAAATTTGATTTATATATAATTTTATGTACTTTTGGAATGATTGTCCTTTACTAAAAAAATAGAGAATAGATTTATGAATATCCATCCTTAACATTTTAAATATTGAAAAGTTTTTGCATCAATTTTTGTCTTAAATTACTCTTTTACCCATACTTTTAAAAAATTTTATTTTCATCCACTAACATGTGGCAGCTATACACTATGCCTCATGGTAGTTGCCAACTAGCATTATCTGCTAGACCCATGGTAGATATAAATTGTCACATGTCACTATGTCAACGAATTAGCTTATTAATATACCATGTCAACAAACATATCAATTATGCCGTGTACCATGACATGTCAGCCCTAATGTTACTGCTTCTAGGCATATGTTGGCCATGTTAGTACTTACATAGAACTCTATCAATTCCCCATAAGTGATGACATCAACACTGGTTGTATTGAATTTTTTAAATTTATTTATTAATTAAATATTTTAAATTATATAAAAATTTTATATCTAAATTAAATCATATTCAAACTCTATTTATTATATAGAGTCATGCTGTTAGGGTCTTTTGACCTTGATCTGACTTTACCACCTCCCTCGATTGCTAAAGAGGGTTCTTCGAGGCTCCGATCAACACTGATGACCATCATTGTTGATAAATGAGGCTAGAGGAAGTCATCAATTGATGGCTATAGGATGTTGTAGTTGGTCCTTTTATAGGCTATGTAATATCCTAAAAATAGTCACACATCGAATGAGAAAGAAAATGTTTAAGTGCTTATAACTTAAGTCCACCTGCTACTAATTAACTTGCACTTGAGTTTTTAGAAACATATGATTTCGATCCACTAATAGGTTAATTGAGTTAGGAGATAGGCTTTGGGCGTTACAAATGGCATCAAAGCCAATTCGAGTGTACGAAAGTTGCCCAAGGATTACCTATAAGATAGTGGTATTGATGAGGACGTCACATTATAAGAGTGACCAGCTTGTTGTGTCGAGCAAAACCCTAGTATAGAATACCAATTATATCCTTAAGTTCTTAAAACTTTTTTTTTTTTAATCTTCTAATTTTTTAAACTTTTATATGGGTTATAAAAAATGATCAAAAAATAAGATACCAAAATTCTAAATCATGACAAAAAGTTTTAGATCAAGTTGACACCCCGTAAATCTGAAGCGAAGCATTTTTTTCTTTCTTTCTCTCACCCGTTGATTTGGAAAAAAAAGGTATACCACGCGAAAGAAGGGTATGTTGGAAAGAAAAAGAAAACACGCTGCGATGGAAAGTAAATCCCATGATACTGATGAAATTTTATTTTTTATAAAATACAGAAATTCAAATCATGTGGGAATAGAGTATTCATATGAACTGATCCTAAAAGAATAAATCAAACATTTTAATTCATCAAAAATAAAATTTTAAATCTCTTTTATCTGAACCAAAGGAGCCCTGAAGCACACTGCGATATAAGATTGGATGAAGTAAGGCGACAGCTGTTTCCAATATTAATAGCGGAGACAAGATGGATATGCTCATTAGATTCTATCCAGGAATCTACTCAATTTGGATATCCCATTTCCTTTTTAAAGATCCCCCTCCCCTCTTTTGCTTACGCTGTTACCTTCTGTTATTCATTCGTTGCATTTGGCTACCACGTCAGTTGTGGTCTTGGTCTCTACTGGGGTATGTCCCATATGGATACCGGATCCCACCAGAAGTCCTATGAACTGATGCGATGGGCCTAACCTCACATCACTTGTTACTCATAAAGACAAGGCCAGGCCCAAAAAGGGGCATGTGATCAGTAGCTTCGAGACCACTGCATAGATCATAGGTAAAGACTATTCAAATATTATTTATAATAATTAAAAACTTCACTCAAAAAAACTCATCAAAAAAATTTTTTTTTCTTAATTTTACTTGAACGTAAATAAATATCTAAGATCCTTTTAACACACAATAGGGGACACTAAACATGCTCACATGGGTCCTTATGCAAACAATGTTTGAGTAAGAATAAAGTATAGGCCAATTCAAATTTAAAATAAGGGATAGCAATTTCAAGGGATTTGTTTATGAGAATGGAACAATGATTTCATCACCAAGAAAGCAATGTATGTTACTACAACTGATAGAATGAATTACTTCACGACAAGAGATAGGCAAACTAAGTAAGACTTTCATGGGATCTTTGCTTTAAATATTATTTATTTAAAAATTATTTCTATTCATGGGATCTTTGGTTTAAATAATATTTATTTAGAAACTATTTTTGGAGATAATATGGAAGAAAAATTATTTTTGATGGAGATGTCATGTAGGTTATTCTAGATTTTTTTTAAAAAAAATTTAAATGCATCATGAAAGTGTGAAATGATCTATTGTTTGAGTTTTTTTTATAATTCTAAAATTTGGCTAAGAGGGTTTTATTTTAGAACCATCCGCCGTATCTAAAATTTTTTTTGCTATTTGAAGAGATGATATCAAGAGTTTTTTATTTTTTAATACCTCTAAAATTATTTTTGCAATACATGCTTCCATTTCCAACTCAACTTTAGGCCGCCAAATTTTTTACGCACAAATCAACCATTGAAGAGGTGGGTAAATTTTGTATGCACAAATAGGGATGATTTTAAAATTATTTATTTAATAGACGGATTTTTAACCCAATCTTACCTAAATCTTTCAAAGACCTCTCTCTATATAGTCATAAAATTATTTATCTAGCAAACGGTTTAATCCCATAATGCGGTTTAAAAAAGAAAAAAAAAAAGAAATGCCTAGCTGGTGTCTCATATATGGCATTTCCAACATTATTCCAAGAAGCAGTTTATTTCCTAAATTATGTTGAAAAATAATTTATAAATAAATATTATTTAAAGCAAAGATCAACCTTTATCCAACTTGCAAATGTCTTGCCCAGGTGTCTCTGTATCTAAGAAGACCAAGAGCCCTAGTACAAGCCATGATAATCTATTAAAATGGAAAAAATATTTTTTAAAATGATAAAATGTTGGTATGCTTTGCACCTAATAATCTATCGCTGAAAGTAATCTTTGTTAGTATATCGAAAAGAAGAACAAATATTATTATTGAAGAATAAAAGAAAATAATAAATACGATTACAACCTCTAAAATAAGAATATTACGGAGTAGAAACTGGAAGCCAAGGCACGTGAAACCACGCTTTCCTTAAAGTAGATTTGCTCCCTTTACGTCAACAATGCTTAAGGAAATGTGAGCAAGTGCTTCTTAGGATACAACGGCTATCGAGTCAAACAAGGGCACCACTACATCAATTCCGGCGAATTCGAACGATGCCTTTACTCTATCACCAAAAAATACTTAAAAAAATTTGAAAAAAACTCAAAACTTGTGATTGTACCCTTGTGTGAATTTCTTTTTCTTTTCGGTGTTTAACAAAGAAGAGAAAGCCTATAAGGCATCATAGAGGGAGGTTAATAGGCTTGGAATTAATGGGTATTAATCCAAATCAATAAGTATGAGACGTTCAAAATTCCTTTCAAAATTTTCAAGAGTTAAGTGTCAATAATGCACCTTTCAAAATTTAAAGAATTAAGTGTCATCAGTCAAATTTCCATTCATTCCAAAATAACGTTTATAATAGTTTTACAACAATTTTTTTCAATAATCCGCCACATGAATGATATTGATTGATGTCAAGAAAACAACATGACTCGACACGACTTAGTGATAGAGTTCTGCGGTTGATACCTGCATATGCATAGGTAGGCGTTAACCTTTGAGCCTTCCCTCATGAAAATATATTTACGTTACTGGCTGTTCAATAGACGCGATGTTCTTGAACTACTCTGCCATTTATGTAAATGATGATATATCTCACACAGATATTTTTCTTGCACAATTTTGGTTCTCATGGTTATGTTCATTTTTGGTCGTAAATATCTGCCTGGTTCTGCGAGAGTTTTTAGAGAATTAAGCCATCACAATTCTTCTTCGAAGCGGCCCCACTTATTTCTCACATAGGCGATCTCTTATCTAAGAGTAACCCGCATTACTCTGCTCGGATTTTCGACGCATAAGGATCATTAAAAGCTCATAGCTTAACCTTTCTCTATGGGCATCACTGTTCCATCATAGGAATGGGTAGAGTTGACCCCCACAGTGATCCTACTCAGTCTCTATAATTAGGTTGTCCCATTGAACCTAAATCTTGGGATCTCCAGTTAACTAGGTTGGGCTTTCCTTCATATCGACCTTATTAATCCTTGGGCTTAAGTCTCATTCCTTTCAATGTCTTTTCAACTTGATCTCTATTTAACCCTTTGGTTAGCGGATCCGCAATATTATTCTTTGACCTCACGTAGTTAATAGTGATAACTTCTGTTGAGATCAGTCGTTTAATGGTATTATGTCGATGACGTATATGTCTTGACTTACCGTTATAATTACATTCTGTGCTCTACCAATTATAGATTGATTATCACAATATTGGTGGCACAAGTTTTTTCCATTTAGGAATGTCCTCCAAGAAATTATGTAGCCATTCAACTTCTTCGCTACATTTATCCAAAGCTACAAACTTAGATTCCATCATAGATCTTGGATCTGGTTATTACAGTTTGCTTGGAAGATTTCCATGAAATAGCTACACCAGCTAATGTGAATACATATCTACTAGTATAACCTTGTATATCAGATATCCAACTTGCATTAGTATAACCTTCAAGAGCAACTGGATCTCTGGTGTAGTGCAGCCCATAATCACGAGTATACCTTAAGTGCCTAAGTACTCTGACAATTGCTTTCTAATATTCATAGCTTGGATTACTCGTGAAACGACTTAAGTAACTCAAAGTGTAGGCTATGTCTAGTCTTGTACAACTCATTAAATACATTAGATTGCCTATCGCTCGTGCAAACTCTACTTGAGCAACACTTTCACCTCTATTATTGGACGGATGTTGACTTATATCAATTAGAGTTTTAGAAATGCCAGAATTATCTTTGTTAAATTTGTCAAGAATCTTGTCTACATAGTGTGATTGACTTAGTATGAGACCATCGGACGTTCTTCTAATCTTCATTCCTAAAATTACATTAGCCAGTCCCATATCTTTCATGTCAAACCTTGAGTTCAACATGTCCTTGGTAGCTTTTACCATTCGTTCGTTGCTGCCTACAATGAGAATGTCATCCACATATAGACAGAGAATTATGTAACCCTCTTCTGTAGTTTTAACATAAACATACTTGTCACACTCATTGATTTTAAAACCATTTGTAATCATGACATTATCAAATTTCTCATGCCACTGTTTTGGCGCTTGATTTTAAAACCACTTGTCCTCATGACATTATCAAATTTCTCATGCCACTATTTTGGCGCTTGCTTCAGTCCATACAAAGACTTTACCAATTTACAGACTTTCTTTTCTTGTCCTGGAACTACACAACCCTCAGGTTGTTCCATGTAGATTCTTCTTCAAGATCTTCATTAAGAAAGGCTGTTTTCATATTCATTTGATGGACCTTCAGATTTTGCAATGCAATAATTGCCAAAATCATTCTTATAGAATTTATTCTCGTCATAGGAGAATATGTATCAAAGTACTTATGACCTTCTATTTGTTTGTAACCTTTAATTATAAGTCTGGCCTTGTACTTATCAATCATTCTATTTGCCTTTATTTTTTGTTTGAAAATCCACTTTGATCCTAATAGTTTGCATCCAGGAGAGAGATCTACCAGTTCCCAAGTGTGATTTTGTATGATGGAATCGATTTCACTCTTTATTGCCTCTTTCATGAGAGGTCCCTCTATAGAATTTACAGCTTCTCTATAAGTTGGAGGTTCAGTCTCAAGCATGTAGGTTAGAAAATCTGGTCCAAAAGATTTCTCTACTCTTGCTTTTTTGCTTCATTTAGGTTCCACTTAAACCCCTTCATCTTCATTATCTTGTTCTTGGTTCTGACTGTTCTTATCAATAGTCTCAAAAGTTCGTTTCGCTAAACTTGGTTCATCCCTATTGGATTTGCAAGGAAACACAAGTTCAAAGAACGATGCATTCCTAGATTCCATTTTCGTATTCTTGTGAATTTCAGGGTTTTTGGTTCATACACAAGGAAATGATATGCGTTGCTATTTTGTGCATAGCCAATGAAAATACAATCAACCATTTTTGGACCTATTTTTATTTTCTTTGGCAAAGGCACCACTACCTTGGCTAGACACCCCCATGCTTTCATGTATTTATAGGAAGGTTTTGTACCTTCCCACAACTCATAGGGCATCCTTTCTTGTTTCTTCTTGGGGACCTTATTCAAAAGGTAGTTAGCCGATAAAATAGCTTCACCCCATATGTTTTGTGGCAAATCAGAACTTATCAACATGGCATTCATCATGTCTTTTAGAGTACGGTTTTTTCGTTCTGCCACTCCATTTGATTGAGGAAAATAAGGTGATGTGATCATGTGAATAATCACAAAATTCACCAAATGGTTCTACATATTCACCACCACGGTCACTTCTTACCATCTTAATTTTTCTATTAAGTTGGTTTTCCACCTCGTGCTTACAGAGAGCAAATTTTTTTATAGCCTCGTCTTTACTTTTAAGTAAATATACATAACAATATTTTGTACTATTATCGATGAAAGTAAAATATTTATTTCCACCTCTAGTTTGAGCAAATTTTAAATCACAAACATCACTGTGAATTAAATCAAGGGCTTCAGTATTTCTTTCAACTATTTTGAATGATGATCTAGCCAAATTTACCTCTACACAAGTTTCACATTATGTTTGGAATCTGTATTAAATGTGGGTATATGGTTCAAGTTAATTAATCTACGTAATGTATCATAATTAACATGTTCTAATCTACCGTGCCATAAAGTAGAGGACTCAAGCAAATAAACAGAAATGGTACTAGCATTCTTATTCACTAATGTATCTTTCAAAATTTAAAGAATTAAGTATTATTAGTCAATTTCTTATTCATTCCAAAATGATATTTATAATGATTTTACAATCATTTTTTCAACAACCTTCACCCAACTAAATGGCCGTCCATAGCCAAGAAAAGTAGCAGCCTGAAGCTAAGATACATGGATTCGTCAAGAGGAGAGCCTAGGTGAACTGAACTAAATAGCATGATAAAATGGCAATACCGTCCCATTATTTAATTTGTAAAGGAACACAACAGAAGAAACGGACCACAGGCGCGGCACGTTTGTCATAAAGTAGGAGAATAAGGAAGGAAGAACAATGTAACTCAAGGCACTACGAGCAAGGTCAGGGGTCGCTCACGTTTTACCATCATACTTTGTTGGATGGTACCAGAAAGAGCAGAGTTGAACGAAGTACGAAAGCAAACTGAGGTCTCATTTTAAAATGAGTTCCTTTATGACTTGACCGATTCATGAAAAAAAAAAAAAAAAAAAAAAAAAGTAGTTGAAAGACCTTTCTATTCAAAACAACCATACGAATTAAAAAAAAAAAAAAAAAAATTTCTTGAACTGGCATCCCACTAATTCACCGTCGATAGGCTTTGATTACATTTATAATCTAATTCCACTAATTCACCGTCGATAGGCTTTGATTACATTTATAATCTAATTAGATTTCAGTTCTCAAGGCAGTTGGATTATAAGATCTGTTTGATAGGCGTCCTGAAGACTTGCTTGACAGACACACAACTAATGCAAACAAAGATATGATGGATATTATAATTGATGAAGATAGTGATGTGCAACCGAGACATGATCAAGAAAATGAAAATATAGAATGGTCGAAGGAAAAGAAGTGCCCGGTAAAAGAGTAGGGGTGGGCATGCCTGTTGACCGGCCGAAGTCCAGTCCAAAATTTTAAGGGCTCAAATCGGGATTTTAGACCCGTAGGGCTGGATCGGACCGGGCGTAGGTTTCTAGTTGTGTTTAATTTTTGGGCTGGACCAGACTTAAGAAATATAGGCCCAGCCCAGCCCAGCCTACACACACATATGCGTTAAAGAAAACTATAGATGTCTAATGGCATTCAAATTGGTGATTCGAAGGTGGTAAAAAGCCCAAACTCTAGCCGTCAGACCAAAGGAATGTGGTAACCCTATGGCACTCATAAAAATATTTTATATAAGTATGGGTGGGCTGGACCAGCCACAGGCCTAAAGGGATTTTTGTCGGGCCGGACCCAGGTCAAGTATGTGTGGCCCGACTTTGGGCCCGGCCCGAGACCTCGGGTTAACATTTTTGTCTCCAGCCCGAGACCTCAAGAGATTTTGAGTTTCAAAACAATCAAACCAAACCAACAGCCCAGGGATAAGGTCGGCCCTAACAATCCAGAGATAAGGCCGGTCCAACAGATCTGACGAACAGAACATGTGGACCTATATGTAATAGGTACATATGCTGGTTGTATTATACTCTGGACATCTATTCATTTGAATTCAAAAAGCTGAACTTGAAAAACCTTCCACTTAAAGATTCAGAGCATTATCATCAACCGCAGGACGTCTCCCGAGAAGCTGTACTTTCTTTCGAGAATTTTGGATGACTCTATTTTGATTAGATATTCGGCAAGCCCATGAAGTTTAATAACATTTATTATACTTACCATCAATTGATATTTCTAGATGCGAATCCAGGAGGTTCAATTGTTGCAGCATGCCGCCGCCTGGCTTAAAAAATGACTGAAATTTAACATGTATGCTCTCAGAGTTAAATGACATCAGACGTGATGCTCAGATTAGCTCTATAGAATTTGCATACGTCTGATGCCACCCTTCATCCATCAAATCTAAAAGCTCCGCGATTTTTTCCGCCACCCCATGGTAAACAAAATGAATAGTAATAATGCTTATACAAAGCAACTGCAGAACTAAAACAATGCAATAACAAATGAGATGACAGTAAAAAACCCATCTCAGCAGTCTTGTATACCCTGTCAATAGTCACTCAGCGATGCATAGACACACAAAACAAATAACCACCAACATAGAATACAGTATGAGAACCAACTAAAGTATAGAAGATTTTAGAAGAAACATGTCCACAATTTATCAAGATGCAGCAGCAGGAAAACTGCATTTGAACATTTCAGATTGCTTGAAGCTTCGCTTTCCACTGCAAGGAGTAACCTGGCTTCAAGGTAAATGTGCAAGCAACAAGGCTCATAGATCTGAGAATAAATATACAAACTCTCAAGCAGGGGAATAAGGGGGAAAAAAAGGACTTTGACAGCATTTTCTAATTTGAGTATCGCACAGATCACAGATATCCATTTGCATAGTGTTGGCAGCCACCTCGATAAAAAGGCAGATGAGAAAGCTTCCTTCCACCAACGGCATAAATTCACTCAGGCCAAGTATCTGAATAAGTTAGGGTTGTCCTTATCTCTCTCCAGATAGTCCCTGGTGATCAAATCTTCTATTCTTTTCTTTATTGCCTTGAAGTCAGGCTGCACATATAACAATTCCAAGATTAAAGATCAGAAGATTAATAACCACCAAAAAAGGAACCTCCCTGCTATCCTATCAAGCCAATATATGATTATCTGATAACTACAAGAACCACGTTTCACATTCAAATGATTGTCGTGAAGTCAACATTCCTGTTTTATATAATTAAACTGATTTAGTGAATCTTGGTGCCGACAAAAAAGGTACCATTCATAATTTTAAGGATCATAAGCACGAGAACACATTCCATATCATGAAATGAGCTTCTATGGTAATGAGATTCGTACCATACTCTTTAAGAGAGAGTTATCTAAAAATGTCACCCAAAAAAAAAAAAAAAAAAAGATAAAAGAAAGACCAGTACCTTAAACATCCGATTAAGCTGCTCCACACATTCCGTCACCAACTGCTGATGACCCAATACCTTACGACTCTTCATTATGCGAACTATTGAGGCATCAATTGCATACCTTCTATCTTTGTCAACATCTTCAATTACCTTCTTCTTCTCGTCCACTGGGGGAAGAGGTATCTGTAGATAATACAAGCCATCTCACTCAAGCAATAGAGTAAAGGCAAATGAAAGAAACAACAGCAACAAAACAATATCAAATTTACCTTGATCCTTCTCATTTTATCAGTGAACTTGGAATTGAACTCGAAATAATCAGTTGGAGAAATAGTTTTGGTATTTGGCTCTTTCTTAAGAATTTTGTATTTAGCACAGGAAAGTGAATGAAGCAATCTGATTAAATCATCATCCGTCAAGTTCAACTGTGACATAATCTCAGAATAACTCAATCTATCAGAAGTATTAAAAAGCAGCAATGCTGAGGCCTGCAAATGGGAAGGCATGTAAGAACATTCTATCAATATCAATCAGATATTCATTTATATGACAGCACAGAGAATTTAAGGGAGACCTGATATGTTGTCACAATCAGCTCCATGGTTTTAGGTTCAAACTTTCCATTGATGTTGCAGGTACCCAGTGAATATATCCATGTAAGCTTCCGATGTTTGGTTTTTGTCTGATAAAATTCTTTGAAAACCTCTACACATTTAACCTATATAGCATCCATCACAACAAATAAAATCATCATTGCAGAGCCAAACATCAATGGGACAAGAACAAAAAATTCCATCATATTGTATTATAAAATTCCTAACTAAATAAGGTTAGTCATTGGCATCATCATAAACAAACCAAAAGTATCACCCACTTAATCAGAATGCTTAGGACAAAAAAAAAAAAAAAAAAAAAAGAAAAACATATCATGTTTCTTACCATCTCAGCAGGAAGATTGAGATCAAAGGATTTGTAGCTTGGCCAGAATCCAGTAGTTAGAACAGTAACGGTTAAGTCAATCCCAGGATTTGTCTGAGGATTACTGTTAAGATACTCTTCAAAGCTTGATTGGTTTTCTCTTGCAAGTGTTAAATCAGTAACCTTTAAAAAGAATTTTAAAAAATAATCCTCAGAAAGCATATCTCTGATAATAATGTACTAATGCAACATAATTAAATCAACAGACCATGCCCTCCATCTTTGAGGTGAACTGCCCACCACATTGCTGCTTCAGCTTTGTTAAGATGCTCCTCTCATGGTCATCATTAGCACTTTTGTCGAATAGCAGCCTTCGAGCGAGCTTTTTCCTGCAAATATTTTATAACAGAAGTATCAACAAAGTGAAGTAGCATGGAAGTAAGAACACTAATTAGAACTCAAGTACTTATTGACAAGTTTGAAAATCTAGGCAAGAATCTTCTACCTATAAAATTCAGCAAAAAGGTCTTTGTCACTAATATATGCGAGTAACTTCACAACCTGAGAAAAAATTATCAATTCACTGATAATAAGATGCAGTCTCAAAAGTCCATAGCCTTAATTGTTAAAAATAGGATGATTATAGAGCGATAAAAAGGGAATAAGTTACCTTCTCCAGTGTCTCCTCAATAGCTTCATCGCTCAGTTTCTCGCTTCCACCTTTCTTAAGAATATTATCGCAAAATGTAGCCAGAAGCTCAGCACTTGAGCTTCCTGCAACACCCTTGTTACAGAAAACCTCAAAGGCTTCTTTCAATGCCTGCCAAGAATAGGAAACATCAGATAACAAACATGAAAATGTTGCTCAAACAACAATCTTTTTCTGGTTCAACCTTATGAAAAAGGGAATGATTCTGGAAGCAGTCATTCACATATGCCATGTACTTGTCATGCAGCTCAATAACTTTTCTCACAAAAACCTGAACATTGAAATTAAAACTTCAGTAAATTTAACATTCAACTAAGTTATCTGATCCAGGTAACATACAATATATGGAATCTACCTGCTCTTGCAAACCAACCACGTCTTTTTTCTCTGCCTGTAGAAAACATATCATTAGCCAACTACACATTACAATCAGAAATTTGATGAGGACATGCCAGAGTAAGAAAGATCATAAATGGCTAAAAGATGATGAACAAACAGTACACCCATTTGATTCACAACTTGCTGCTAAAATATGGCTGCTACAAACATAGGACATCAACCAATCAAGAAAAAGATAAAAAGATGAGAAGAAGCTATAATCTGACAACAAAGAATAAATAGACCTGCATGAAATATGGGATGCTAACAGTTAACTCATTATTCTTTTTCTTTGAGAGAGAGAGAAAGAGAGAGAGAGAGAGAGGAGGGGCAGGAAACCCACCAGCACTAATAATTATCCAGGTCTGGATTTTTGGGATGCACCACCAGAAAATAGAAGCCAGAATCTCAGGTTACTAAGGAGAGGGACGTTACCACCAAGGCAAGCCACATTTCACACATGTCAAATAATTATTACAGAGAGGTTCCTCAGTAAAATTCAAAAAAATCTGCTTCAGCAGGCTCTGCAGATCCCCCAACAACTTAGCAGCACAAATCCATGCTGATGTGCAAATTGAACAATAACTCATATTGCAAACATGTTATTTATATTTAAAAAGTACCTTTAGAAATTTTCACATCAAATTTCCTTCAGGTGTTTCTGAGCCTATCTATTCAACATTATGGAATTTGTGATTTTCAGGCTATATGGAATGATTACCAGATCATTCCATGCAAGAAAGTAGGGTTTGACATTTGGGATTGCAGATCTAATGACAATAACAATGCAGAATGGTTGGATCAATGGTTTCCAAAGGTTTTCTGAAGTTAGCACTACACATGGCTCAATGACAGTGAACACACAAGGAATTTTAACTAAAGTAGCTCAAAAGCATGAACTTTAAATCTAAATAAATGAATGACAAGTCCAGATGACGGTTTCTTATGGAAAAGAGGTTGAAAGGTAATAGCCAATAAAATGTGTAGCAGATTAATTTCATAAATTCCTCATGAGTCTATGAATCATGACATACATTGAAATGGCATATTCTTCATGCAGTTACATCATACTATCAAACACCAAGAGAACTCTTATGTTTTATTGCACATATGAATCATATCTGCTACCTGACCTAAGTGTGCAAGGGTAAAAAGAGACATCAAAACAAACCCAAACTCCTAATATGAAACTCTTGCAATCTAATGTTCTATGAAACTAGGACTTTTTCCAAACTCCGTCTAGAAGTAGAATTCGCAATCTCACACAAACTTAAGGATTCACATTATTCAATTACAAGGCATGCCTAATTGGTAACTTGCAGGGTTTATGAGGATTTAATAGTTACAAAAAGTCAAATAACTTAAACTATGTGCATTATAAAAATAAAATAAAATGCATATCTACTTCTTAATAATTTAATTTTAGCTGGGCTTTCATTCCTTCTGCAAAATGTCATTATATTGATTGTGGAATATTATGAGCAGTTGAGCATTGGAAATTGGTGTCCTAAAATTCTTCATTAAGCCAAAGCAGTGAAGTTTTTTCTTCCTCAAAGAATGCATGTATGCATAAAGATTTGGTGAAGATGCCACTGGAATGAGGTTATAAGGCTATTCATATATAAATACTGGAAAATGTGATATATGGACAAGATATGAGGAAAATTGGTGCAAGAACACTCTCATTTTAAGAAAGCTTATTCATTAGAATCCACATGCACTCAATCTTGACTGATGCAATTCTCTTGTGACAATATCCCTCTACATCATGTTGTAGAAATACTAGATGGGGCAAGCCATTACAAATAAGAGGAGTTTGTTCTTCAATGCCTTGGTTAGGCCTCACAAATGAAAGCTTTGTAGTTTTAGCAGGACACAGGAATTCCAACTATGTGTAGCACAAATATGTGAGATGAACATGATATGCGGGGATGGAACCATGCAAAATTTGCTTGCAATGATGCATAATACCAAGGATAGTCCCAGTTCCTCCTGGAATGGACCAATTGGATACCAAGTCTTCGGACAGGTTTGAGATCCTGGTATATGAAAAATTGCATCGCCCCTGTTGGTACCAACTAGCACAAACAGAGAGGCTGATTACGACGATTGATGCCCGCTATACTAACACTTGTGATGGCCTAACATCCTCATAATTTACTGGAAAACCAATTCCTCTCGTTTGTTTTTCAAAGAGTTGTTTAGAGTCTTTCTAGGGCTTTCTTAATCATAATTTAATATTGATGATGATTTTGAGGGCATGGGTTTGGGAACTAGTCTTAGCCCTCAGGTTTGGCCTGAGGAAAGGCCTCGTGCTAGTCTGTCCTTTAAATACAAGGCATGATAAGAGAAAGGATTAAGGAGAGAAAGAACTCAAACATGAGCACCATAACTACCAAATTCTTTCCAGCATCAGCACTAGCATCATAAGCCCAATCATGGGCTCAAAATCGTTCCCTAATAACCAAAGTTATGATAAACAAGTCCCCCTAAAAAAGAAAACATAAAGCAGACAATAATAAGAAGCACAGAAACAAAAGACAAAAATGGGCATCCTAATGAACCACCAAGATGCCAACCTGTTCCAAGTGTCAGGATGGCTTTAACCTAGTACCATCCTGACCTGATTCCTGACTCATACTAGGTTTGGAAGTCGGATTTATAACCAAGATGGGTAAAAACATTTTTTGATAGGTAAACCCGTATTTCACAATGCAAAGTGTGATTTCATGATCTTTTTTTGTGTGTGTGCATGTCTGTTTGTGTTAGCACTTGCAAAACAGGGATTGATCTTCAAGCAAACTTCATGGCCAATACACGTGAAAAGATTTTGATTACAAATAACAAAGATTAAGTAATGTAGACCAAGTCAACTTAAGAAGCATGCAAAGTCCTCTTGTGACCATGAAGAGGTCGAAGTTGCTAAACATCAGCAATCCGCCCTCAACAGCCACCACAAACACCTTTAAAAAGGTAAATATAAAAACATAAGACCACATACACATGCAAAATTTAGAATATCCAGAACCAAATTCTATTTGTCAGAAAAAGCGACACAACTGGTGTGTCCTACAGCATATTTTTTTAATAAAAAAAAAAATCTAAAGAGCACATGCCTAATAATCGATTTAGATATGAAAGCAATTTATTTTGATCAAGTCTCATCTAACAACAAAAACAAGTCCCTGAGACTGATTTTTAACCAAAACATCATCTGTATCCTTTGGCAGCTGGTACTATCAAAAGCATTCACAAGATAACAATCTCCCTTGAAAAGATGTATGAAATCTCCTTTAAGTATCCACCGCCAAAAGAATTAAACACAAAAATAATCTATTTTAATAACTAATTCATCTTCCACCTCTATATTATCCAGATTTATCAGCTCGAATGGCCAAGATGTACAAGAGACACTCCCATCTGTGATAAGTTTCAACATGCCTGAAGTCAAGAATAAGCGTCTCTAATAAGTCATCAAATCTTCTGTCAAATCAAAGAAAATTCAGTTTGCTTCTATTATTTAACATAGGATTAACAAATGACTCGACTTGATTTCTTGATGAGTTCCACTAAATATTAAGTTGCAGATCCCCTTCCCTATCCTCCCAAAGTAGATCCATCCAACCAGAAAATTAGTCCATTAAGAGTCCCACTAGACTGACTACATTGAGTTGGTGAGCCAAAATGCGATATGTAGCCTATATAATTGATGGAGAAGTAATTAGTTGTTTCATTTTTGTTTTTGCAAATGATAAAAACACTTGTCATATAATCTATTATGCATTGCCAAGAAATCAAGTCAATGACATATATTGGCCACACAAATTCAACAGAAATATTCTGTCCTAGTAAATCATCGCCATTCCACAAGCTAATGGATTGATCTTGAAAATTTGCTGTTTATATCTGTATCAGAACAAATTGAGGTAAAGAGACAGGATTAGGGTCATGGTTGCAATGTTTAAGTTTATTTGTAAAGAAAATAGCAAGCTCAGCCCCAATCTTTGATGGATACCATCAAAGGTATCTATAGATTATCGAACCGAAGGAAGACCTTTGAACTCTTCAAAGTTCAAGGATTTTCAGAGAATTGTAAAATTGCAGAATGTAAAAGATATTGAAA